>OY992539.1:167660782-168125706 GCA_963921195.1 Pegoplata infirma | reverse complement strand
CCTCAAATTGACCGTTAAAAACGTATTTTGACCTTGAATACAATAAATCTGCAAAAATGAGAGCTAATTTTATTGTTTGTTTTTGTTTAAATAAACGTCATTTTTTATTTAATATGTGACGATTTTATTGGTATGAGGAAAACATATGAGTCACTCACACAAGAGCATGCCTTATTGGATTCATTTATTTATATTTATTCATTTTTGTCTTAATTTGTTGTGTTAAAACTTTAAGTTATTATGGGTATTCACAACTGTTCAACTGTTGACAAGTGTGGACGTGTTTTAATTTATCTCCGTGCTATTAATTGAATTTTTTGAAATTGTTCGTAATAGGTATTTTTGTAATATTTTCATGACCACATCCAGGAAAATGAAAATATGGACACAAATGATACCGATTTAATTCGAGGCTCTGCCTCACCGACTGGTGCTGGTCCTAGCACTGGTCTTAGGGTTGCGACCTTGAAGTCCGACCTTGATTCTGGTAGGGGTGCCCAGCCTAATATTGGTGGTAAAAAGAAAAAGAAACTTAAACCATCAAAGGTCAGGCACAACCAGAGACGGCTTTGTTTGAAAATAATTAACAGACTAAGCCAACTTGATGGAACGAAGCTCTCCGAACGTGAGAGGGCGTCGCTATCATGGGCGAAAGGAGTCATTGAAGAACAGGACAAACTTTCGGCAATGCGCGCATCTGACAAACAGAGCGCTGTTTCGGCCTCGTCATCGAAGTCTGGTAAAAGGTTGCGCTCGCCCGACGAGAAACCTTTACCTAAGAGATCTAAGGTGACCGGCAACGTCTGGACTCAGTCTTTTAGTGAAGTGGTTAAAGGTAACTTCGTTAGGGCTGTGATAAACAGGCAAAATGGGGATTGTAGTATTCCAAGGGACAAGTGGAGTTTAGTTGAAACTAAACTAAATGAAATTTACTATAGGCTCCTTGAGAGTATGCCTGATTTTCTCCCTACTACTGTCAACGCAGGTTGGTATCAGGGGCGAGTAAAACTCGTTGCTTTTGGGAACGAAAGATCCGCAGCCGTGTTTAAGGTTGCCATTAGCCAAGTGGGAGAGTTATGGCCTGGAGCCAGACTGGACGTTGTGGAAAAACATGATATCCCCTCGCAACCCAGAGCTCATGCATGGATCCCAATGGCTACAAATGACACTGCGGTGATTCTTAAGATGATAAAAGTCTGCAATCCTGACCTTCCAACTCAGAATTGGCAAATTGCCAGATTGGGTGAGATGGAGGGCGCTCGTCGTCAAGCAGTGGTCTTGGTTAATGAGGAATCGCTTCCGCTTTTAGCCAGGACTGACGGCATTATTAGATTTGGATTTTTTCATATAAGAGTCAATGTCTACAAGGGCGACCAGAAGACTTTTTTGGACGCAGACAAGCCAGTGGCAGAGTCGGCTGAGGAGGAGAATCGGGAAAAGGTTGATATTCAGCTGGCCGATTCTAGGCTGATGGGAGATGCATCTGGCATTTTTGAAACCGAATCTGGTAACGAATGCGACCTCTGTGATGGCATGGAGGATAAAGCTGATGCCACGATGGGTGACATTCAGGACGAGGCCCATGCAGTGAGGAATTCGGAGAGTTCTGTTGCCTCCGATTCAGAACAGATGGGATATATATCTGGCTTATTCGAAACCGAATCTGGGGACGAATGCGACCTCTTTGATAACACGGAGGATGAAGCCAATAACACGGTGGTGGAAAGGATGGTGGAAATAAAACAAGATGTTGCGGTTCCTACAAATAAACCTCCATCACTGTAAGGCAGCCTCAGTTGCACTCTTGCTGCGCCTGACGACAGGAGCAGTTGACTTGGTTTTTATCCAAGAGCCCTGGGTGCGGGGTGGCAGGGTTTGCGGATTGAAGACCCCTGGGTTTAAGTTGGTGGTTGCCAAAGGTGAGGGCTCACCAAGAGCCTGCATCTTGGCAAAAAATGGCTTAAATATATTCTTTTTATCTACTTTTAGTGATATGGATGTTACAGCGGCTAGCTTAGAGCTTCATGGGAAGTCTATTTGGCTCGGCTCTGCGTATTTTCCTAATCCGGGGTCAATACCCCCGGAGAAGGTTGTCGGTCTAATTCGGGAGTCTGAATCTAGGGGACACCAGTTAGTAGTGTGTTGTGATGCTAATGCACATCATTCGATATGGGGTAGTACAGACACAAATGATAGAGGCGAATCACTTTTGGAGTTTTTGTTAAGCACTAACCTGTATATTTGTAACAAGGGTGGTGAACCAACTTTCGTTACAAGTACGCGGCAAGAGGTTCTTGACGTAACACTTGTATCAGATACATTGTCTGATAGAATTGATGACTGGAGAGTTTTGGAAGAGCATTCTTTCTCAGATCATCGCTACATTGAGTTTTTACTCAGGGAGCGTGCCCCGGTTGAGACAGTCTCTAGAAATCTGAGGAGAACAAACTGGGTGAAATATAGGGAGACTTTTTCTTTGCTTTTGGATGAAGTACCCTTATCTGAACCGCATAGTTTGGCGGAAATTGACTGTCTGGTTGACCATATAACAAATGTTTGTAATAGGTGCCTGGATGCGTCTTGCCCTTCTGCAAAGCCTAGAGGGAAAAAAAAGCCACCTTGGTGGTCAAATGAGTTGCAGACGAGCAGAGATTCCTGCAGAAAGCTCTTTAATAAGGCTAAATTTTCAAGAGCGGACGAGGACTGGTCTGCATACAGGCTGCAACTTAAGAGTTATAAAAAGATGATCAGAAATGCAAAATGTGATTCTTGGAAAAACTTCTGTGGAAACATAGAAGACGTTTCTGAGGCATCCAGGCTGCGCAAGGTTCTGGCTTCTTCTCCTTGCACCCTGGGATACCTGAAAGATCCTAATGGGGTGTGGTCTTCCTCCAGTGGAGAGTCGCTGGATCTCCTTTTAAACACGCATTTTCCGGGCAATTCCATAACGCCGTTTCAAGCTTTGGAACGTTCTGACGCCCAAGCATCTGAAATTGCTTCGGAAATAATAAATATGCCAACATTAATCTGGGCGATAAAAAGCTTCAGGCCCTATAAATCCCCGGGACCTGATGGTATAATCCCGGCTGAGTTGCAGCAAGTGTCGGACTATATAGCTCCGTTGCTGTATAATCTATACACAGCATGCATCAACTGGTCGTATATTCCTTTAAAATGGAGGGATACCAGAGTCGTATTTATCCCGAAGGCTGGGAAAAGTTCCCACACAGCTCCGAAGGATTTCAGACCAATTAGTCTGTCTTCTTTTTTGTTAAAGACAATGGAACGAATGATAGACTCATATTTGCGTAGAGTGATTGACCCGAGGTTGCTTTCGACAAAGCAACATGCATACAGCAAGGGACGATCAACGGAAACAGCTCTTCATGAGCTCGTTGGTACCATCGAGAGATCGCTTTCGGTAAAGGAGTACACTATGGTGGCCTTTCTTGATATTGAGGGGGCTTTTAATAATGTCATCCCAGAATCGATAATATTGGCATTGTCTGGTCTGGGAGTAAAGCGTGAAATCGTTTTAATGGTGGAAAGCCTACTTGCCAGTAGACGTATAACGTCTGAATTGGGAGCGTCCGTCATATCTCGATTTGTCAATAGGGGCACACCACAAGGAGGTGTTCTTTCGCCGCTTCTTTGGAACCTGGCACTGAATTCAATGCTACTATCTCTAGAAGCACGTGGTTGTCATGTTGTCGCATATGCTGACGATGTCGCGATAGCGGTAAAGGGGAAGCATCTGCCAACATTGCGGGACATTCTTCAGGGTTCTCTGAAAGATCTGTCTAAATGGGCAAGAGACTGTGGTCTAGGAGTTAATCCTAGTAAAACAGAGCTTGTTTTATTTACAAGGAAAATTAAGATTCCTGCTTTCGATCCTATTTCTCTGGACGGTACTGAAATCACCTTCTCAGATGGAGCCAAGTATCTTGGAGTATTTCTAGATAGGAAGCTGAATTTCAGGCGTAATATTGAGGAACGGGTGAGAAAAGCAACGATTGCTTTGTATTCCTGTAAAAGGGCCATTGGAAAACGATGGGGTTTTAGCCCTCAAGTCGTTCATTGGATCTATACAGCAGTGGTGCGTCCAATTTTGCTGTATGGAATCATTGTCTGGTGGCCTGCTTTAGAAACAAAAGCGAACTGTGTCTTTATCACGAAGGTACAGAGAATGGCGTCAATGTGCATCACTGGTGCTCTTCGTACTACACCTACGGCTGCATTAGAAATCCTCCTTCACCTGATACCCTTGGACATATTGGGTAGGCAGTATGCAGCTGCGTCGGCAATTCGACTTAATAGCACGCTGCAATGGAGGAGCAGCGATTGTGGCCATAGCGCGATCTTGAAAAATATAACAATACCGCAAAATGTGGATTGTGCTCCCTCTTTGAGCCTTTTTGAGCGCCACTTTACCACTATGATACCATCCAGGGAGTCTTGGATTGGGGATACTCCGGGAAGAGGAGCTACCATAAATTTTTACACAGATGGATCGAGGCTGCACGAACAAGTGGGCTTTGGGGTCTATTCGGAAGAGCTTGGATTGAGCCTGGCTCGTAGATTGCCAGATCATTGCAGTGTTTACCAGGCAGAGATGCTGGCAATAAAGGAAGTGGCTCACTGGTTGAGCTGCAATGTCTTGTCTACAACCGCAGTCAACATCTATACTGACAGTCAAGCCGCGGTCAAGTCCCTGGATTCAATGTTTCTGAAAACAAGATCTGCCCTTAACTGCAGCACGTCTTTAAATGAGATGGCCAAGCAGTTTAACATACGACTCATATGGGTCCCAGGGCACAGAGACATTCCAGGGAATTGCAAAGCCGATGAGCTTGCAAGACTAGGAACTACCTTACAGGTTCCAACAGAATTGGAATGTGTTGGTATGCCTCTAGAAACTTGCAAGCAAAACCTACGGCTTTGTTCAGCGACGGAGACTAATCAAAGATGGGCAAATGGATGGACGTGTGAGACAACACGACTGATTTGGCCTTCTCTTAATCAGGGGCGCACAAGTGAGCTGATATCGCTTCCAAGAGGAGATATTTCGACGGTGGTTTCTATAATTACCGGACACTGTCTTATAGGGAAGCACGCAGAGCGGTTAAATGTGCCGTCGAATGACTTTTGCCGAAGTTGCATGGATGAAGAGGAGTTGGAAACTATCGAACACTTTATTTGCCATTGCCCGGCACTTTCTGGTCAGCGACTTGCTTCACTGGGATCTAGGGAGCTGTACGATCTTTCTGATTTGTCGGATGTCAAAATTCAACATCTAAGGAGTTTCATAAGAAGCTCAAACTGGTTTAACGACAGGGACTAGTAGGGAAACCTATTACGATCCCGTGGTATCACAATGGACCTCAGAGTCTACGTGTGTTGACGTAAAACGTCAGCAGCCACTTATAACCTAACCTAACCTATGGGTATTCACTTTAAAAAATGTGACCTTGCGGAAATGTAGATTTGACTTTTTTCTATGTATGTCATAACCAGAGACAGGACCTTCATGCACTAAAAAACTATGTTTTAAGCGCCTAAAATATGCACTAAAAATCTTAAAATATGCACTAATAATCATAAATATCCACTTGTTTTTTTACTTTTATTAAAAAAAAAAACATAACTTTTGAATTCAGTCTGGCATTTTAAGCTTAGATATACATATATACAGTTTGTAGAAAATGTTATTAAAAAATGTCTGCGAAGTTTGTACTCGTGCCCAAACCATTGAATCATGATAATGTTTTGCTGTACAAGTAGGTGTTCTTTCCAAAGCAAAATTTTTCTAGGAAAAATAACGCTATATTAATTTGTCATTATATGCAAAATGCATTGAAATATCGGTCGAGGACGCCATAATGTTTATATGTTATTGATCCGTAAAGCTTTCTAAGACATTCTAGTGATATCCATCTATCTGTTTGTCTATGTTTTTCGATAACTAAAAGTGTTTGATGAAGAAAAGGATTTTAATGAAAAAATTTTATTGATAAAAATAAATATTTAATTAAAAAAAAATTTATGAAAAAAAATATTGATGAAAAAAAAAATATTGATGAAAAAAAAATTTTTTTTGATGAAAAAAATATATTGATGAAAAAAAAATATATTGATGAAAAAAAAAAATATTGATGAAAAAAAAAATATTGATGAAAAAAAAATTTTTTTTGATGAAAAAAATATATTGATGAAAAAAAAATATATTGATGAAAAAAAAAAATATTGATGAAAAAAAAAATATTGATGAAAAAAAAAATATTGATGAACAAAAAAAAAATATTGATGAAAAAAAAAATATTGATGAAAAAAAATATTGATGAAAAAAATATTGATGAAAAAACAAAATTTTTGATGAACAAAAAAATATTGATGAAAAAAAAATATTGATGAAAAAATATTGATGAAAAAAATATTGATGAAAAAAAAAATATATTGATGAAAAAAAAAATATTGATGAAAAAAAAAAAAAAATATTGATGAAAAAAAATATTGATGAAAAAAAAAAATATTGATGAAAAAAAAAAAAAATTGATGAAAAAAAAAAAATATTGATGAAAAAAAAATATTGATGAAAAAAAAAAAATATTGATGAAAAAAAAAAAAAATATTGATGAAAAAAAAAACATATTGATGAAAAAAAAAAAAATTTTTGATGAAAAAAAAAAAATATTGATGAAAAAAAAAATATTTATGAAAAAAAAATATTGATGAAAAAAAAAAATATTGATGAAAAAAAAAATTTTGATGAAAAAAAAAAATTGATGAAAAAAAAAATATTGATGAAAAAAAAAAATATTGATGAAATAAAAAAAATATTGATGAAAAACAAAAAAAAAATATTGATGAAAAAAAAAAATATTGATGAAAATAATTATGTTACGTTTTATTCACCAGCTGGTGAATATTTTTGTTATTCACCACGAGGTGAATTATTATCCAAGTTACAAACCCAAGTTAGTAAAATTTTTGGTTTTAAGAAAACTAAAACAGTAATTCCAATTTTCTTTTTTGTTAGTCGTTAGCTTATATAGTCAAACTGAGGTGGCGTCCTGCAACTTTTTTAAAATTAGACACCAGCCTAAAAACATTATCATGTTAAAAAAAATTATAAAAAAAAAAAAATAATTGCTTACAAAAAAAAAATATCATAAAACAAATCCCAAAAATAGCTAAAAATACTTAGGGGTTTATTCATAATACTTAAAGTGTACTTAAAGTAGGTTTATTTGACAAATATTTATGCAATATCAGTCAAATAAACCTACATTAGATTTAATTTACTCATTATGAATAGCCCAGTTAAAAAATAGCTAAAAACTAAAATTTATACAAAATATGACCTAAAAATATGCATTTATAGCAAAATAATAGCAAAATATGTAAAAATATGCATTTTAAGCAAAATATGCACTAACGAATCGATGCCATTTTAAATCAAATTATTTGATTCGCAAAGATATCTTGTTTTTGCTGCTCTGTGACCAAAGGGGAAAAACATGCATTTGCATGAAAGTCCCCTCCTTGGTCATAACTAGGGCAAGTACTTTCATGCATTTAAAAAACCAAAATATGTGCCTATAATATGCGTCTAAAAATCCAAAATATGCACTAAAAACTTCAAAAATATGCATCTAAAAATTATTTTTTTACTAAAAAAAATAATTTGTCAACATAAATTAGGATCTGTCAAATACTTTGAAGCCCTCGACAATTCTTAAACATTTTTTATTGAGTGGAACAATTTTTAATTAGTAAAATATTTTTTTGCTTAAGAAGTTTTTTCTTTGAGTCACCAAATATTTCTGAAGAAAAAAATTTTATAAAAGAAAAAGAATATTTATTTTTCAATACTTTTTGTTCTTTATTCTAAAAAAAATATTTTTAAAATATTTTTTTTCACTTTTTTCGGAGTTTTACGATTTTTAAGTCTAAAAATTAACTCAAAATCAAAATACCCCACCCTAACTCTAATCAAAATAAAAACGCAATTTTCCTTGAAAAAAATCTTAAATTCGAAAACATTTTTTTCCTACGAATTAGTAAAATGTCTCAGAATAGAGACATTTTTAATAGGAAACATTTCTCAGAATCTAAAAATTATACTTTTAGAATCCATTTTCTTTAAAAAATGAGTTAGAATATGATTTTTATAAATAAATACATTTTTGTATAAGAAATATGCGATTGGTTTTGAATTTTCCTAAGGACGTTTTGAGAAAATATTGATGAAATTAAAAAAAAGTCCAAATTATAAGAAAATATGCAAAAATATGCATTTATACCAAAATATGCAAAAATATGCAACTACAAATCAATGCCATTTTATTGCAAATTCATTGATTCGGATAGATATTTAATTTATGTTATGTTTACAATGCTGAGTAAAAATATGCATTTTCATGAAAGTACTTGCCCTAGTCATAACCAATAAGTAAGAGTGTTAAATTCGGCTGTGCCGAATCTCCAACATGCTAAAAAAATAAAAAAAAAATGGATGGGCTTTTTTCATTGGAGGAAGGGGGTTGGCGGGAGGTGGAGGGTGTGGTGTGTGTTACCTTTCCTTCGCGATAAATGTTTTCAAATTCATTTGTTATGATTTCTTCACTTTGTACAACAATTTTATGTAATTTAAATTAATTCTTTTCATAAAAGGGGCGTGCCGAAAAAGTGGCATAATATAATTCCCTGGGTCCAAACGCAGTACTTACAACTTCGTCTGATGTAAAAATATTTCATTTGTTCAATAAAAATACGAAAAAAAACATGGAAAATGGCGTTATTGAGACTTACATTCATAGAATCTCTTATTAACCGATTCCTTTTCTACTTGAAATTATGATTTGTAAATATAAAACACGTTTACTTGTCAGGACACCGTATTATAAAAGTTAGTAGTACCTTTTATAAAACGTTTATTTATTAATTTCAATAGGTTTCGTCCTTGAGAAAAGATAGCATTAAGTTTCATGTGAATATAAAATACATTTACTTTCCAGGATACCGTATTATAAATGTGACCTTTTCTAAAACGTTAATTTATAAATTTTAATTGGCTTCGTCATTGAGCACAAATAGCCTTTAGTTTCAAATCTTAGCCACATATACTGCTAATTGCGACAAACGAATGGACAGAAATCGCCAATTTTCTAAAAAAGTGATTCGTCGTTGATCGGTATACTTGAAGGTCATTTAAAAATATTAATATAAGGAAAACAAAAACCTAAATATATTGATTTAGAAATCTTAAAATTGCCATGCATTTAGTCCTTGCGATGGAGCTCTCCTAAAGTAGTCAGATCTTAAATTTTTGGACTGTAGACGGAGAATTAAGTGAAAAAAGGTGTGTGGCCAGGGCCGCCTTAAGGTATGGCGAGGGCCCTGGGCACACAAGAATTTGGGGGCCCCTGGAAAGTTAAAAGTTGCAACACAAGAAAAAAAGATTAGCGGTATTCGCTCTTGGTAGCAAACTAACCTTGCAGACCTTTCAAAGATTGAAGATATTGTATAAATACAAGAGTATGCAAGACCACAACAACAAAATACATGAAATAAAAATATACAAGGTTTTCATTTATATGCAAGACAAAACCATATAGCATATTCTGGCCTTTCAAACCTTTCAAGCTTACAATACTTAAAATCTTTTAGTTTTTCCGGAAAACAATAAGAAAAATTAACAAACTTTCATAGTTTGTGTAAAAAAAAAATAATAATAGATTTTTAGAACGAATTATAACAAAAAATAAGCAAAAATTAGAACAACACAAATGAAAAAATTAAATCATTTATCTTCTTCTTGAGCGCAGCACTGATGCCAACTATTCTTCCAACAGAAAGTCGCTAAATCCTACTAAAAAAATCGCTAGGAAAGCGATTTTCGATAGAAAATAGCTATTTTGACAACAGCTGTTTGAAAACTCAAAATAAAAACGCAAAAAAGACGCTCACGCTTTGTAGCATAAAATCATAGCATTTATACTACCCTTGCAAAAATGCTATCAAGAGCGAATACCGCTATTGTTCTGTTTTTGTTTTACAAATTAGGACCTACAAAAAATTAAAAAATATATATATATATATTGTGAGTAGGGTTATTCTAGCTCGAGGTATTTTTTCTTTTCTACAAGAAAAGGTTCCCAGAAGCAGATACTTTTTCTATCGAAAAAAGGAATCAAAATCTGAGAATTTTTCTATTGGGAAAAGTTCTCAGGATCGGATACTATAGGAAACCTTTTTTTATAAGAAAAATGTCACAGAATTTGAGGGTTTTTCTCCAAAACAAATGTCTCAGAATCTAAGACTTTTTCTAGAGTAAAAAGGTTTTAGAATCTGAGACTTTTTATAGGAAAAATCTGAGATTTCTGATACTTTTTCTATAAGAAAACGTTCTCATAATCTAATACTCTTTCTATAGGAAAAAGGTATCAGAATCAAAGACTCTTTCTATATGAAAAAGCTATCAGAATCTGAGACTTTTTCTTATAACCTAAGACTTTTTCTATAGTAAAAAGGTTTAAAACTCAGACACTTTTTCTTAAGGAAAAAGATCTCAGACTCAAAGATAAATGGTCTCAGAATCTGAGATTTTTTATAAAGGAAAAATGTTTTAGAATCTGAGACTTTTTCTATAGGAAAATGCAATTTTTCTATGAGAAAAGGTTCTTAGATTCTAAAAATTTGATTTTTTTTCTATAAGAAAAAGATCTAAACCTGAGACTTTTTCTATACGACAAATGTCCCAGAACCTGAGACCATTTATGCAGGAAAATGAGTTTAAGAACTTCTGCCATAGAAAAATTCTCAGATTTAAACTTTTTCTGAATCTGAAATTTATACACTCAAAATAATAACTCTGTAAAATACTCTGTAAAATGACTGTAATCTCAATTCAACAGATATTTGACAGAGTTTTCTGTCAAAATACAGATTTAAAGAAAATACTTTGTATTTTGTTGTGATAAAAAACAAAGTTTCCTCTGTTATATTACTTTTTACTTTGTAATCTTAATTTTACAGATAATTAACAGAGTTTTCTGCTAAAATACAGATCTAAGCAAAATACTTCGTATTTTTTTATAACCAAAAAAGTTTTCTGTTTTGAGTAGTTTTTGTTTTTGTTACCAAACATCAAAATTTTATCTGTATATTTTTTTTTTGAGAAAAAAGTTGAAAAAGTAGCAAAAAAAGTTATCAAATTTTTTTTTTTCAGAAATCTTATAAAAATTTTACAAAATAACATGCATTTAACTAAACTCTGTAAATTTACAGAGTTTTTCCTGTAATTTTTTTTTTTGCATCAAATGTATTTTACAAATATATGTAAATTTACATAGTTTTCTTTGCTAAATGGTGGTTTATTTAACCAATATTTTACTAGAAACTCTGTAAATTAACAGTTTTTTTTTGTCCAAATCATTTTACCGAGTTTTATAGTAAAATTACAGAGTTTTCTCTGTAAAAAAGCTTTCATATTTTACCAATATTTTACTATAAACTCTGTAAATTAACAGTTTTTTTCTGTCAAAATCATTTTACAAAGTTTTTTAGTAAAATTACCAAGTAATGTTGTTAGCTGGAAAAGTATGGTGTACTCTGTTAAATTAGCAGAGTTTTTCTGTAATTTAACAGAGTTATTATTTTGAGTGTACGAAAATTTTAAATAAAGTTTTAAAAACAACTCGTTTATTCTCTTAAAAACAGCAGTATAAACGGAAAAATTAACATACGTTTTTGGCCTTTCGGGGGCCCCCGTAGGGTCGGGGCCTGGGCACGTGCCCAGTGTGCCCTAATGGTTAAACCGGTACTGTGTGTGGCAAATTTGTATATTTTGATAATAATAAATTCTCGTCGTTCCTAAAAGGAGCATAGGGCCATCCGTTCGTATATTTTGATAACTCAACAATTATTCAAAAAAATTGTGTTTTACTTTAAAAATTTAAAGGTTTTTGGAATTATGTTTACTAAACTTTTTGCGACACCGCCTGAAATGTCTTCACGGCACCCTTGGGGGTCGCAACCCACAGTTTAAGAGCCGTTGGGTTAGACCATAAAGTTGAAGTCTTTAGTTTCAATCAGACACCAAATATAACAGTTATATAGGGGTTTTCGTGTCAACTGACACAACTTTTGAAACCGATGTCTTCCGATCGGGATGAAATTTACACCAAGGTTAGTCCTACTGGATAGTAGTTCAGACACAATTTTTCAGCGAGATCGGTCAAGGACTCTCTGAGTTAGAGGGGGCCGAAATTTGACATTTTGGCCAAAGAGGTGTTTATTCTCAACCATGTAACTTCTTACCTATTGTTGTTAACAAAATGTGTCCCAAAGAGTTTAGTTAGCTATTTGTTCAGTCTTTCGAAAAAAAAATTATAAAAAAAAATTTTTGATTTTTTTTCTTAAAAATCTGAAACTTTTTTGACTTTTTCCTCAAATTGGGCCTTTTTTTTTTTTTTGATTCAAAAGAAAGCTTAGGTGATTTCCTTTAAGAGCTATGGGGTCGCTTAGTGGGATGCGAGTGGGATATCTATGAAATTTTTTTTAACTTTGGAACACAAAAAACGGTTCTTCAATTTTTTTTATTTTATTTATTTATTCAGTTTAGTAATACAAAGCCTTCCAGGCCAAATATATTCGTATTACACAACAAATATAAAAAAAACCTGAGTTCTTAAAACTAAAAACTAAAATTAATAATATTGAAAAATAAAAATCACAAATCCTATTTGGCTCCCCAGCCATAATGTGTAAAAAAGAGAATCAAATAAAGTTCTAAATAGTATTGGGAAAAAAATGGTCCATATTAGCAATAACCCAAAAAAGCATAAAGAAAAACAAAGAGCAAGCTATTTAACCGCAAAACAAGTAAATATTAACTTTAAGATTAATCCCACATACATATAAAAAGAGAAAAAGAATAAAAAATTAGCGTAAAGTAGAAAAATGATTCAAAAGTTTAAGCCGAAACACATTTTTTGAGTGGGAAAATATACGCAATTCGAGAGGTAAATGATTCCAACATCTAGCTACCCTAACAATAAATGATCTTTCAAACATTGATTTTACAATACGGGGAATAAATACCTGAGGGTTACGAGAGGAACGCGAAAACATAAAGGACCTACGTAAAGGAAGAGGGCGTCCACTTTTCACAACACCATAAAATAAAATCATGTTACGATAACTCACAAAATGTTTAAAAGAACATCCAAGGAATTTTTTAACATAACCAGAAATGTGATCCCTACGTCGAACCCTGTATACAAATCTGACAATTGTATTAACTATACGTTTTAACCTTAAAAAATTAATGCCAATAGTACCAGAAATCACCTCAAGACCATAAAGTACCTGTGACATCAAAAGCGCATGTGCTAATCTTAATTTGATACGAAAAGGAAGGAATGCATTCGTAGAATAAATTCTACGCAATGTACCCCAAACTCTGCCAGATAACATATTTATATGCTGCTTAAATGACAGCCGGTTGTCAAGAATAACACCCAAGCATTTGTGCTGATTAACGAACTCAATCTCAACATCTCCTAAAAAAACATCGACCCAGCAAAATTTTCTGTTCCAAATAATCGGTTCCAGACCGCATCATATTACCCTGCAACCGGTTCTACTTAACATTCCAGAATCAATGATTTTTGTTTGAAATTGTCCCGAAAGCAATCGTTTTTTAGAGCAAGTAGTTTTTTTGAAAAATAATTTTACATAGAAAATTTTGTTGTGATTACCGTAAAATATATTCAAGAATCTATTGTAATACACAGAAAATAATATCGTAATTTTGTTTTTAATTAAAAATGGATTTGATATTAAATTTAAATTCAATTAAACATTTTAATTAATGTTTTAATTGAATTCTTAACTTTACTGAAAACAAAAATAAAATAAACAAACGAAACCGGTTTTGTATGCATTAGTGTTAGTAGCCAATGAAAAAATAAAAATGCAAAAAACAACAAAAAAAAAACGTTTGAACTATTGTTTTGTATATTTTGGTGGTAGCAGCCAATGAATACATAAAAACGCAACAAAAAAATTTAGTTTTATTGTTTTCTTTAAGGCGAGTGGTCGTTGCGGATAAAATTTTTTGCTAATAAAATGTGTACAGTTGAAAGAAAAAAAAATAATATGAGGCATTTGCCTTGTGTTTTGCAGATTGAAATATAATACAATTTTATTTGTTTCAACTTTACTAAAGCGACAAAAATGCATGCAATAACAAGATTAAAAAATAAAAATGTAATTTTAAATAGTTATTGATATTTTAAAATACTACTATAATGTTTCTATGCAAAACTATACCAACTGTTTATATTTAATAAAGAAAATAAATTTCTTAATAATATAAAACAAAAAATTCTATGTTTATTTATTTTAGGGCATTTTTTGAAGTTTAACTTTTAAAATTAAGTTGAGTTTTGGTCTTTTTTCAATTAAAAAATTTTATGTGAATCAAAAAATCAATAAATAAATAAATATTATTGATTTTCAATCTTATATTAATTTTTTTTTTAGTTTATTTAATTACAATTTTAATTGGTTTTCCATTTTATTTTCAATTAAAACTTTAATTGATTCAATTAACAGTTTAATTAAGTTTTAAAAATATTTTCAAACAAAATGAGTAATTAATATGCGCATTTTCGTGATAGGTCCGAAATAAATTAATTTTTTAATTGAATCAACGAATTTCGTAATTGAAATTCATTTTTATTTTTTTCTGTGTAGGAATCTGTTCCAAAAAATTTTCCTGGGGAGATCAACAAGAAACCGATCAGTAGGACCAAACATTAAAGCTTTAGTTTTAGAAGGATTAATATTTAAAGAGTTACTCCTAGCCCATTGCAAAACACGCTCAAGACAATTATTAATGTTATTCTCTAACACATCAGAATAGGATATATTTCCAGAAAATAATAAAAATACATCATCGGCAAATAAAAAAGTTTTACAAGTCCTAGAGTTCGTAAACACATGCAAATCATTAACGTAAAGAATAAAAAGAAGAGGCCCTAAAACAGATCCCTGTGGGACTCCTGAAAACAGGGGAAGTATGTTAGATCTAACACCGTTAAGCTCAACAAACTGAGATCTATTACTTAAGTAAGACATAATTAGTTTACAAGCAGATTTTGAAAAATTGAATTCATTCCTTAGCTTACTAATCATTTTCACAAAGCAAATAGAATTAAAAGCTTTGGAAAGATCGAGAGATACTAAGGCACTAAGCTTATTCATATTTACGTTTTCCCTAATAGAATCAGTAAGCCTAACTAGCAATGACGTGGTACTATGACCTTGACGAAAAGCATATTGAGAATCATAAATACTAATCATAGAAGATTGGAGTATTTGGTTCTTAAGGAGATGTTTTACAACTTTTGACAAAGCAGGAAGAATAGAAATAGGTCTTAAATCATCAGTTCACGAACAACTTTAACTTTGGGAATTGGTACAACACGTGCAGTCTTCCAAGATACCGGAAAAACAGATGACATCAGAATAGAATTTACAAGATTTAAGATTAAAGTTGAAACCTGATTGTAAATAAGTTTAAGAAATTTAATTGAAATACAGTCGACACCTACTGATTTAGACTTAACTTTATTAATAGCTTCAAATAATTCCATCTCACTCACACATCGAAAGGAGAACGAGTTAGCACAATCAACAAAATCACTCATATCTAAATTATCCTGACCAACAGCATTATTATTACCAATAAAAGAAGAATTAAGGGTTTCAATGTCACCATCCCACTCAACAACATCACTATCACCAATACAACCTGAACTCCTAAGAGCTTTCCATAAACCAGAAGAATCAAGTCCCCATAACAGTCTCGAAAAGTGTCTTCTCTTTTCTCTTCTAATAACATTCTTATCCCTATTACGAAGCTTGCAATATACAAACCAATTTGATGATGATCGATCAGTTCTAAAGGCAGTTTATGCCAAATCTCTTAAAGATCTCGCAAGAGCAATATCTCTAGATTCCATCCAAGCATTATCACAATGTAAAATCCTCTTTTTGACTACAGGAACAAAAGAATACAAATGCGTGAGAAGATTTGAGATAACAGAACATTTGACATCAATATCAACAGCATTAAAAACAACAGAGTAATCAAAACCATTCAGATACATATGTAAACTATTCCAATCAATACGATTAAAATCACGAAAATATACGAATTCCCCTACAGGTTCAATATTGAAAGTAAAAGCAGAAAAAATCAAAGCATGATCAGATATCGAAGGACATTGAACTTGATCTGAAAAGCAAATCATAGATATATCGGTAACCAAAAAAAAGTCTAGCAAAGAAGTGGAATCATTGCTTACATCATAGTGAGTAGGTTTAGAATTATGCACAATAGACATATTAAATCTCAAACAAAGCGATCGAATTAGGCCACATTTAGCAGGATTAAAAACATTACAATTAAAATCACCAACCACAATAATATTCGAGTACTTTGAAATTGTTACGGTTTGTAATAACAAATTATCAAATTTAGAAAAGAATTGGTTTATTGTATTCAAAAGATTTAACAAGAATGAAAATAATTTTGAAAATATTTGAAAACAATGACAACATTTAAAATCAATGTTTTTATGTTTTGAATATAAAATTATTAATACAGTAGAAGTTGCAAGTGTTCCACTACAACATCTCCCTTTGTTTAAGAGGAACTAAAATCCTTCATCCAAGCAGGAGGTTGACGGTTTCTAGTTGATCGTCTAGGCGTTTCAATGATGACTGGAGGTGTTGGTAAATTTGCATCCATTTCAATTGAATCGGATGTAGAATGAAATGATGAGTCTGGGTCTATCTGTTGATTATCTTCTGGATCAGATTCAATTCTAACTTGAACAGGATGTATCAGTGAATTAGGTTCCACTTGATTTTGCTCTATCTGTTGATCGGGTTGTGAGGTTAAATTAAACATGTCCAGAAACAATTGTGTTGAGTTCACTGGCTCTTCAACATTGCTGTATCTTTTCTTCAGCTGATTTGCATGAGATCGAATTAATTTTTGGTTATTTTTGTCATTTATTAAGACATTATAATTAACAGTTCCCACTCGTTCTATTATTGTTCCAGATACCCATATATATTTATTATTTCTAAAAATTTGGGCATATACCTTTTCATCTTTCTCGAAAGCTTTAGCTTTTGCGCCATGTTTCTTATTGAAAATTAGCTCTTGGTTAACATTACGATTTATATTTACAATTTCTGTATGAGGTTTAAGTAAATCCAAAGTTGTTTTTATTTTCCGTTGAAGAAATAATTCAGCAGGTGATTTTGACTCTAACCTTGGTGTAGATCTATAAGTTTGCAGAAATGTTTCCAAGTTCTCCTTACTTGTCCCCTCGTTTTTGAGTTTTTGAAGCGCACGTTTTAAAGTAGCAACAAAACGTTCCGCTTGTCCGTTAGATTGCGGGTGGTAAGGTGCTGTTCTTAAGTGTATGATTCCCCGATCCGTGACAAATTTGTTGAATTGAGCACTTACGAACTGAGTGCCATTATCGGATACTACAGTGTCGGGGTTTCCATACCTAGCGAACATTTCAGTTAGTTTTGAAATTATAGTTGATGATGTTATATTTGAAATTTCGAAAATTTCTGGCCACTTTGAAAATGAGTCAACTATAACGAAATAGTATAACCCATTGCATGGACCTGCAATGTCAAAGTGAATGCGTTCCATAGGCTTAGTTGTTAACGGCCATGACTGAAGAGTGTGCTTTACAGGTGCTGAGCACGTTATAGCACATTGATGACAATTACGCACAAAATTGACTATGTCTTCATCGATACCAGGCCAGTACACATGGCTTCTTGCTAAAGATTTCATTCGTTCCTTACCTGGGTGTCCTCGATGAAGCTGTTTTAGAATACAGTTTCTTAAACTCGGTGGAATTACAATCCTGTCATTGAACATAAGACATCCTTGAACAACAGAAAGTTGATCTCTTCTTGAAAAGTACGGAGCAAGTTCAGATTGCGTATTGTTGTTCCAACTATTTTTAAGCGATGTAATAATTGATTGAAGAATTTTGCATTTATTTGTAGCTTTGAAAACCATATTAAATGTAATTGGAAGAGTGGTGAAATGATCATTAAGTGCTGCTGAACAGTCATCTTCCAATGATGCACAAGCAATTACAACGTCTTCATCAGGCTTCAGGTTTGTATCGATGAGTCTTGATAAAACATCAACACAACCAAATTCTTTTGTGTTAATATACTGGATTTTGAAATCGTACATCATGAGTGTTAACGCCCAACGTTGAAGTCTATTTGCCAATACCCTTACCTGATGCATCTGCTGCAACCTTAATTGGTAATTCTGGGTTGTAATGGGTCAATAGCAATTCTGAATTCAAAATATCTTTGAATTGTTGAAACGATTTTTGACATGACGTTGACCAGTTGAATTTAACTCCATCCTTTAACAGATTATCAAGTGGTGCTCGTAAATTGCTCATTTGATGAATATATTTACCATAGTAGTTTATGGACCCAAGAAATGACCTCAATTCAGATGTATCCTTAGGTGGTGGCAAATCCAATATGACTTGGATTTTGTCAGGATCTGGACGTAACCCATGTTGAGACATTATGTTGCCTAAATATTTGACTTCTTTGGCAAAAAATTTACATTTCTCAAATTTGATATGAAAATTGTATTCTCGAAGCTTTTGGAGTACTTTGTTTACATTGTCCAAATGCTTTTCTACGGTTGAACCACCAATAATGATGTCGTCTATATATGCTGCTGCATCGTCTATACCCGTGAGCATTGTATCCATGATTTGCTGGAAAGCGCCAGGAGCACTTTTAACACCAGGAGCTAGGCGGTTGAATGTATATAGACCTTTGTGAGTGTTTATGGTTAGAAGCTTGGCTGAATCTGATGTAACTTCCGTTTGTAGATATGCATCGGAAAGATCAATATGAGTAAATATACAACTATTACTCATTTTGTTATACAGATCTTCTGGTCTGTGAAGAGGATATTGATGTGGTTCTAAACTATCATTTAGGCCAGTTGAGTAATCCCCACATATGCGAACTTTTCCATTTGGCTTTTTTACAGCTACTATAGGAGCTGCCCAATCCGAGAAATCGACAGGTGAAATTACTCCCAGAGAAATTAAACGTTGAAGTTCATCTTCTATAAGTGGAAGCATGGCATAAGCCACAGGTCGTTTTGCTCGAAAAATTGGTTTGACATCTTTCTTTAGGTGTAGCTGAACCTTTGTCTTTGTGCATTTAGCTGGTGTATCTTGAAATATGTCAGAGAAATCAGTTCTTATTTTGGATAAGACGTCAGGACTGACTTCAGCTTGCTTCACTTGACAACAAATTGAGTTAAGTGGTTGGTCCCATAACCGAAAGACATCACATAAATCTGTACCAAAAATAAAAAGCGTATCAAATTCTACAACGAAAAGATTGCATATTTGTACTTCACCTTTTAGCCTTACTTGACAATCAAACTCGGCTAAAAGTTTGATTTTATTGTTGGATGCGCTTGTAACATAACGATTGTTGAATTGTTTTCCTGGATTACCCATTATATCCCAAAGTGACTTTCCAATCATTGAGATATCTGAGGCTGTATCAACTTGCAGTTTGACTTCAACTCCAGGGTTATCTTGAGTTAACGGCAAACAATTTATGTTAACTTTTACGTATTTACGCCTTGAAGCGTGTGAAATTTTATTGATTTGAACAATATTTGTTTTTGGAGCGCCTGTGTTGCTCTTAGGATTCTTGGTTTTCTTTTTATAAGAAAATTTGTTTTGATTTGATTTATCTTTACCTGAGGTTTTACAGTAGCCTTCCTTATGACCCACCACATTACACTGATTGCATTTATGATTGATGAAATTACAATATTTTGCGTAATGCATTGAACCACAATTCCAACATGGAGTCTTTGGAACGTTATTTGTATCCCCTGGTTTGGATTTTTGATTATTCGATTTGGATTTGATTGCATGAACGGTTGTTGTTGTATTATCTTCCACCATAGCAGTATCTCGTTTTAAATTCATGAGTCTTTGAGCCGTTGATACCAATTTGTTGACATTTTGATTTGAATCGTCTTCCAACAATGACAAAGACTTCATACGAACCTCAACATCTGAATGTGATTGTAGTCCGCATACGAAAACAAGACATTTGAATTGATCTGCATTCATTTCAGATAATTTGAACCCTTCACATGCTTCATTAACACGAGCTGCATATGAAATTAAATCTTCTTGAGGATTTTTCACTGTTTGCAGACATTTGTAACGAAAACTGAACAATGATTCTTGTACACCAAACATTTCCTTTAGAGTTTTTACGGTATCAGCAAACGTTATGTCCCTCGAATTTTTAGGAAGAATGTAGGCAGCGTATTTTCCATAAGCAATGTTTGAATTTAAGTTTATTAGATACAAAGATGCCAACTCCTCCAGCTCTAGAAGGCCGATCATTACGACAAAATTTGTAACCAGGAATCTCTATAGCACTATTAGAAACAGTTTTGTCAAGAAGTTTCAGATACGGCGAAAACATCAAATAAGTTACCCCTTAAAATAGTTTTAAGTTCATCAAATTTAACCAAATTAGCAGAAGGTCGAATACTACGGCAATTAATATGACCAACTTTAAATTTGTTTAAATATGATTTCAAGACAGTACTAAAATGAGAGTTATTACTAACTACGGGACCCATATTGTCATTAAAAGACATCAAAATTTAAAAAACACATTGTGATGGGGAACCAAGCAAAGAAAAGTGAATATAAATGATTAAAAAAATCACATAACAAATTTCAATTCATAAAACTGAATTAAATTATAATAATCAGCTGATTAAAGCAAATGTAAAATTAAATAACAAAGGCAAAAAAAGAAAAAAATATATATAAAAAGTAAATATTACAATGAGCAGGAGCATGAATCAAACAGGAACATTGACCAGAGGCACAACATTAGAATTCTTTTCCAAAAGCGCAGCACATTCCATGGCATCATATTCAACAGCTATTCCACCAGGCATTGTTAACTTGACTCTTGGCCTTATCCGAGTTAATTAGCTTAAATTTGGTAATAATTTGCTTCTCAATTAACTTTTTACATATCAAGTTTAATTTACCAGCAGCAGGAGAATAATGATCGTTCAAAAAAACACGCCCTACAAGATCAGCCTTATCAATGTCAGGATCATGAACGATATCAGCAGCCATTAAAGGTCGAGTCTTCATCGTGCTAAAGTATGATTTCATTATTTCATCACGTAAAAGCACACTATTGAACTTAACAAGAATCGCTTTTTTACCACTTATATAGCAGACATGATTGATATCCTGATATGTTACTGGAACTTTATAAAAGGAACCCAAATCAATAATTGTGTCAGTTAGACTCTTTAACTTATCAGGAAGACCACCAACAACAACATCAGCCCGGTTAAATTTTTTATAAAGAGCATTGTTTTCCTGCTCAAGCAATGAGATTTTTGAAGACGTAAAAGTTTCCAGTTTTTCAACACGCTCATTACAGACAACAATTTCTGATTTAAGAGCCTTAACACAAGAGGACAGTTCGGTTTTTAAATCAGCAACCATATCAGCAAAAACTTGCTTTAACAAGTTACGTTCCTCATCACCTTTACGAATAAAAGCGTCAAATTTGGAGTTTAGTGAAGAAACCTCATTACGTAAGGTACGATCATCATCACAACGTTTGTTTCTGCAAGGTGTGCAAATAAAAGACAAAAGGTCTATATCATTAAGAGCAAGAAGTTAATCCTCAGGGATTTTAGCACACGTCGCATGTACCCATGCCGAACATTCATCACATTGAATGCTGCCCAACTCGCCGATATTAGCATTACAAGCTCCACATTTATAATCTTCATTAGGCATAATGAAAAGTAATTTCAATTTGTATTGTACAACAGCAAAAAAATAAAATGAAAATGGCAGAATACTGCAAGTCAGCAAACAAAAAAATGCACCAGGCAGCAACAAAAAAAAACAGCAAATAATGAAGGCACAGAGTACGATGAAATTCACCAAAAAAAAATAGTAGTAATATTTAATGATATTCCCGTAATTAAATATATATTTTTATTTAATTTA
The DNA here is from genome assembly GCA_963921195.1 of Pegoplata infirma. NCBI lineage: Eukaryota > Metazoa > Arthropoda > Insecta > Diptera > Anthomyiidae > Pegoplata > Pegoplata infirma. Next base: position 168,103,516 of record OY992539.1, on the reverse strand, counting down.
AGCACACAACAAGATTTATTTGTAATTTGACAATGTTAAATGAAAAAAAGGAAATAAAATTTAATCAGCTAATAAAAAAACACGTTCACTCAGGCATAGAGTTGCCAGAATCCAAAAAATTTGCACTATTAGGCGTGGGATAGCTCACCAGTTTTCGAGTTCGATCCGGGACACCCTCTAATTTTGATAGGTTCAAAAAAGAAAGCATAAGCCAAAAAATAAGGGCGGGGGGAGGGGCCATATGGCTCCTTATCGGGGTCAAAATTGGGCGTAAAGAGGGTAAAAGCCCCACAACTGCCCTAGAACTGCCCATGGAGGGGTGCAATGCGAGACCGACCTCTATTAATTTTCTGCCCCCAACATTTTTCTTGAATATACCTAACCTCTATTTCCACTTCCTAAGGGGGCTCCCATACAAATGACATTTTTATAAAATTTGCTCCTACCGCTCTAACTGTCCATAGGGTGCCCCTAGGGAAGTAAAATGTATAACCGACCCCCAATATTTTTTCAACTCCAACATTTGCTCAGAATATACCTACCCTTTATTTTCAACTCTTAATAGGGTCCCCATAATTTTTTTATTTTTTTATTAGTTTTTAAAAATACATGTTTTTATAATGTATGGGAGCCCCTTAAGGTGTGGAGATAGGGTGTTATTATGTTCGGACAAAATGTTGGTAACTAAAAAATAATGGGGGTTGGTCGTAATTTTTGCCTCTCTAGGAGGCACGGAAGGGGCGGTAGGAGCTGGTTTAATAAAACAAATTTATAAAAAAATAAAAGAAATGTATGGGGACCACCTTAAGGGTAATAGATACATTGTAGGTGTGTTTGCAAAAAATGTTGGAATTAATAAAATAATGGAGGTCGGTCATACATTTGGCTCCACTTGGGGCACTTTAGGGTAAGTTAGAATGGTAGGATCAAATTTTTTAAAAATGTTTTGTATGGGAGCCCCCTTAGGAAGTGGAAATAGGGGTAAGGTATGTTCAAGAAAAATGTTGGGGGCATAAAATTATTGGAGGTTCTTCTCACATTGAACCCCTCTAGGGGCGATTCTAGGGCAGTTTTGGGGCTTTTTGAGGATTTTACCTCTTTACGCCCAACTTTGACCCCGATGAGGGGCCATATGGCCCACCCCACCGCCCTCTTATTTGGCTCGTGCTTTCTTTTTCGAACCTATAAAAATTAGAGGGTATCGCGGATCGAAATCGAAAACTGGTTAGCTATCCCACGCCTAATAGTGCAAATTGAAGAACAGTTTTTTGTGTTCCAAAGTTAAAAAAAAAAAAAATTTCGTAGATATCCCACTCGCATCCCACTAAGGGACCCCATAGCTCTTAAAGGAAATCACCTAAGCTTTCTTTTGAATCAAAAAAAAAAAGGGCCCAATTTGAGGAAAAAGTCAAAAAAGTTTTAGATTTTTAAGAAAAAAAATAAAATTTTTTTTTTTTTTTATAATTTTTTTTCGAAAGACTGAACAAATAGCTAACTAAACTCTTTGGGACACATTTTGCTAACAACAATAGGTAAGAAGTTACATGGATGAGAATAAACACCTCTTTGGCCAAAATGTCAAATTTCGACCCCCTCTAACTCAGAGAGTTAGAAAAATTGTGTCTGAACTACTATCCAATAGGACTAACCTTGGTGCAAATTTCATCCCGATCGAAAGATATCGGTTTCAAAAGTTGTGTCAGTTGACACGAAAACCCCCATATATGTCTTTTTGTTTTAAAAAAATCAATAAACGAATGATGTCCAAATTAAGTATTTTATATATGAAACGACTTCTAGGGATGTCCCGTGTTAAAATTTGCAATAACTTTTATATTTTGATTTTTATCATAAAAGTATAAAATAACAGTTATTAAAAACTTTTTGTTCATACAATTTAAAATAACTTTTATTTTATATTTATTGGAGTAAATAACTGTTAAAAAATTAATCAAATTTTATATCTTTAAATCAATGATTGAAGTATTAGCTGTCAATAGGATTCTTTTGCATGCATTTACTTTAGTTTTATTTTAATAACTCAAGTTTTTTAAGGCTCAAAGAGTTTTTAATAACAGTTATAAAAAAATAAATCTGTTATTTTGAACAGATATTTATATAAATCATTTCAAACTGTTATTTTTATTTAAAAAAATATTTTTAAACAGTTAATTTTTAATTTTTCAAAATAAATCTAATAACAGTTATGGTCTCTGGTTTTAATTCTTAATTTCAATTGAACTCTGAATTTTGATTGGGTTTTTCTTAATGCAATTTTTAAATTTTAATTTTAGTTGTTTTCTGAATTAGATTTGGTATTTTTTATTCTGTTATGTTTCTCTAACAAGAGCATTCAGCCATTTTCCTGAAACTCATATATCGTCGCTGCGCCTAAAAATGTAGTCATGTCGTTTTAGGCAAGTGTTCAGGGGAGCAAAAAACCGTTTATTTTCGTCCCTTCGCGATATTTTTTAAAAGTTGGTTCTATAGAAAATTCTTGTACCGATATACTATCCACATACGACAAAAAAAAGTATGAAACATTTAACGGTTTTCCAGTGTTGCAGAAATTTTCAAAATACATACGCATAACTCTTTTTTTAAGTACTTTTTGGAACAAAATTTAAATAAATGGAAATATTTTTTACACATAACTGCTTTTGTTTATGAAACCATTCTTATGTTAATTTTTTTTTTTTTTGAGGGGGATAAAGGCTAAATTAAGTTTGTTGGTGGTTTAAAGCGACATTAGTTAGACAAGATCCTTGAAATTTTGATATTTAAAAGCTCTTCATAAACAGCGAACAACAGATTTTTCTCAAAACTGGTGACGATTTTTTGTTTTTTCTTGTAACTATTCAAGAGCTTCGACATAAATTAGCATCTGTGAAAGATGCTGTACTTAAGATACTAAAATTTTCCGACGTCAAATGATTTAATTGCTTTCACAAGGCTTGATTACCTGCCATTTAGGATTTAGATAACTGTATGAAAATATGCAAATATATTCCAAAAAATCTTGAAAAATTCAATCTAAATACTTGGAAGCTATGTGTGAACCTCATATTACTAAAATAGTGGTTAATTTTGTCACGTTATATTACTTTTTGATCAAAAAAAGTTATGTGTAGCTTAACACATAACTCCTTTTCAGACCTTTTCAAACACATAGCTACTTTTAGTAACTTTTGAACCAATCAGGATATCAAAAAACGGTTTGGTGAGTAAACGTATGACCAATATGGGATCTTAAAGATGTAATAAAAAAAAATTAAAAAAACTACACATGACTCCATTTTTAGGCGCAGCGACGATATGCTGTACACAATTTAAAATAAAGGGATACGTATATTTTGTAGGCTAACAATTTATTAAAATGCTAACCGACCAAAAATGTGGCGGCGCAAAATATGCAAATTGATTGGATGCGGCGGCCGATCGGCGTGAGCCACAACCTACTTTAAACTAGATTAGCCCTAGTTATACCATATTCGCATTCATATTTTTAAACTAGTTTAAGCACTTAAACATGTTTATGTACCCTAAAAAGTTTAAATTTAAACATGTTTAAGTGGTTAAACATGTTTAAAAATATTAATGCGAATTTGGTATTAGATAATACCATATTCGCATACAATGTTTAAAACATCGTTTAACTTTTGTGTTTAAAATTAAACGAAAGCGTTCGCATTGCCAGTAGTTTAAAAAAGCATCCGCTTCTCTTCTGGTTCGTTAGCAGCGGCTGTTTTTTTGATGAAAATTTAACACAGTGTTGTTATTTCGTGTTTCCGCGATGTTTAAAATTAAACGATGTTTTGTTTTGAATGTATGGGGAAAACATGTTTAAATTTAAACATGCCAATGTGAATATGGTAAAAGGTACGTCTCCCAAACGTATACTTTCAAAACTTCGTCCTCTTTCTCGCCCAATTATGAACAAAGAAAAATTTGCGCGTTTAATATCTTAACTGTAAGCAGCAGTTTATCGGTGGAGCTTGACTTTGAGCGGTGAGCCCGCTCCCTCCTAATAAAAGTACTCCCAGTACGCCTAAAAGATAACGTACGCCTAAGAGACGTATAATCTAACTAGGGTTAGAGAACCAATTTAAACACACTATAAAGCAAATCTTTATCTTAACTAAAAAAATTAGCTTCTTAAAACAAATTGATAGTTCAATTTTAAGTTGACACAAATTTGTATATTAAATAGTGTAATTATTAGGGATGAGATTTCCATGCAAATGCATGTTTTTTGTCGATAGTCTAAAAACGATATCGACCAATTATCTTTCCGAATCAAGAAATTTGCGTTAAAATGGCGTCGATTTGTTTTTGCATATTTTGGCATATTTGGGTGAAAATGCATATTTTGATTTTAAATGCATATTTTGTGCATATTTGCAACTTTTAAGTGAGCAAAAACACTTAAAAGTTGCAAAAAAATGAGCAAAAACACAAATTGAAATTTATTTTTTTCAAAGCTATTTTAAATTTTAAAATTTTTTTGAAAGTAAGAAAAATTTTTTTTTTTCCTCTTCTTAATTTCTAAAAAAAAATCTTGCTCATATAAAGTTTAAAATGTTACTATTTTTTTTTTAAAAGGGGTGATCTAGCCCTAACGGCACTGCGACCCTTATGGGTCTTTTGTGCCAAGATCCATTAATCTAATTCAAACTCTGTTCAATGTTCCTAATGAACATTATAACAGAGGATGGAGAAGCTAGCCTTATATCCTCAGAATTAAGCAATTCCTTGTCTAAGAACCGTCTTCTGATCCTACATATTGCGATGCATTCACACAATATGTGTTGCGTTGTTTCTATTTCTTCAAGACAAAGTCGACACAAAGACGATGCACAAAGGTTTAAATTATGCAAGTGATAATTTACCTTATAATGCCCGGTGAGAAAACCTGTCAGTAACCTAATGTCACTTTTGGTGTGATTAAGTATACTTCCATATGATAATGGAGCGATTAGTGCTTTGGATTGTCGTAGACCTCCTGAATTTTCCCACAAGTTCAAGAAGTCGGTTCTTTCCAAACCCTTAATCATGTTCGAGAAGGATGACCAGTTTACCCCACAATAGGGTTCGGGTCCGGTCATAGGAGTAGCGGAGGCATTTCTAGCAAGCTCATCCGCTATCTCATTACCCTCAAAACCTCTATGACCAGGGATCCAAAATAGAGTAATTTTGTTTCTCCCGGCCAGCTGCTGAAGGGTATCAAAACATTCCAGTGTCATCCTGGATTTAAATTCCCAGGTGCTGCCTGGCTATCAGAGAAGATTGAAATATGAGTACCCTTCATACCCTTTGCAATATTAACTCTAGCGCATATTGTAATAGCCTGAATTTCAGCCGGAAAAACTGTAGACCACCTACCCATTGGTTCGGAGATCCGCGTGTTTGGACCGTAGACACCAGCGCCAACTCCAGAGGACATTTTGGATCCGTCAGTATACCAGTTTAGGCTTCTAGTATCCACATATGGACCACCTTCATCCCACTCTGGTCTACTCGGTATCACGATCTCAAATTTCCTTCCAAAGCGAAGCACAGTGTTAATTCTATCCGTCGGCATATCTAGGTTTTCCCTAATTCCTATTGAAGAAAGAATATTGGAGTGACCGCTCAAGTTGCGAGGGTCAGAGTAATCGATATTCATTCTACGCGCAGCCATAGTTGCCGTAGATCTAATAAATATGTCGAGAGGTGTGAGACCCAAAATGGCTTCTTGAGCCAAAGTTGGACAGGTTCTCATAGCACCCGTGATAAGAGTGCAGGCCAGACGCTGTACCTTGTTACTATTTAAACCCGGCGTTATTTTTTGGTTTTTGAGAAGTTTTTCCTATGAAAACAAGATTTTTATTGTACACATTTTATTTTTTAGTGCATATTTTAACGTTTTTTAGTGCATATTTTGAATTTTTAGCGCATATTTTCGATTTTTTAGTGCATGAAAATCTCATCCCTAGTAATTATAGTTGATATCTTAAAAATTTAATAAAAAAAAAATTTTATAATAAATACTTACGAATTGCAGTTCAAGATTTTGAGCAGACTTCCGTTTGGGTCGCGTGAATGTTCTGGAATCATATTTATAAGCTGCACGAATATTCCAAACGTCATTGTAACCATGTATTTGAGATTGCATGCAAAAACGATTCAAATGAACGCGTGGGAAATATAAAAAGAAAATTAAAGATAATAAAAAGAAATTTGCACAATTAAAAATCATTTAAATAAAAAGTGACATGAAAGTTACTTAAGCATAACATTGAAACACTTGAATTTAAAGTAAAACTATAAAACTATGGATACATGTGTATGTAACTACATAAACAAAAAAAGGGGATCAATAAACGTTTGAAATTTAGCCGTATGCTAAAAATTAACTTTTTTAAAAATAAATTTAAAAAAGTACCCATGTATATGTTAATAAATAGTTTAATAAATAGTAATACGTGGGCAAACATACAGATCAAAGCCATGGGTTTAGAAACAAGTACACATGTGTATACATAATTATTAATTACAGTTTTACTTAAAAAACGTTATTAATGTTTAAATATTTTTTGCATATGTCTTTATATTTATGGTCAAAACAAGTTGATTGTTTAAGAGCGACCGTTGTTGCAGTAACCCATTTAAAGCAATTTGCGTATACACTTAAATAAGTCGTCTATTAAAAGAAATATGTACACTCGGTCAAATACAAATAAATACATACACATTGTTTGCTTTTTATTGAAACCGTCAACCACATTTACAGATGTACATAATTCGAAGAAGATCAATGGTAATTCGAAGATTGTAATTTTTAATTAAAAAATTTAATTTTTAATTCGAATATTTTTTTGTTATTTAAAAATTTTATTTGTAATTTGAAGATTCCTATTGTAATTTAAAACAAGGAGAAAAGTTAAATTCGATTTGGCCGAATCCAAGAATACGCTCCGCAATATCTTTTTTAAGTGATTGTAAATTTTTAACAAATTTTCATTAGAAATATTCTTTTTAGTTTGAGTAAAAAGTTTTTTTAGTCATTTTTGTAAAAAAAAAAAATAAACAAATTTTTTTTCGAGTGTAAAATTTTTTCGAGTGTATTTTTTTTAATGTAAAAATTTTTTAGAGTGACATAAATACTTTTTAAAATATTTTTGTGGCTTACCAATGATTTTAAAGTTTCTTTTTAAAGCATGGACCGATTTTGCTGAATTGCAAAACCTACCTGACCAGGCGACAAACATATATAAATACTTTGTAATTTGAAAAAGAATGTTGCTTATCAAGTTTTTGCAATAAGCCATTTAATTGATATTTAAAACAAATTATATATTTTTAATTTCAATTTGTATTTTTTAAATTATAATTGGAATTTTCGAATTACGAATATAATATTTGAATTTGCAAATTGAATCTTCGAATTAAAAATTAAATCTTTGCAAGATATATCGATTTAAAAATTCAAACGTTATCGCTATCTCCGCTAGTAATAATCCGATCGGGACAGATATGGTACCGTTGTATACCTATTTTATCTATTAATAAACTTTATCTATTGATACAAATCGGTTATCCCGTTAAGAGCCAAATCAAGATTTTCAAAAAAAAGCAAGTGAGTTAAATTCGGCTGTGCTGAATCTTGTATACCCTCCAACACGTTAAAAAAAACAGGGGCGTCTTTTTTTTTTTGGGGGGGGGGGGGGGTTCGGTGGTGGGAGACAACCTTCCTGGATCCAACTACACGACTTTGAACTTCTTCTGACATAAAAAATTATTCGTTTACTAAGCAAAAGTACAAAAAATCAATAAAAAATTGTATTTTTTCAGAGGTTGATTTAGTTCTTTAAGGGGGAACTTTTTCCCCCGTGGTCCGATTTTGCCCATCTCCGAACTTAACCAGCCTATGACCGTTAGACATATTCGTGCCAAATTTCAGGAGTCTAGCTCTTTTATTTTGGACTGTATCGTGTCCTCCACAGACGGACGGATAGACGGACGGACGGACAGACGGGCATCGCTACAATGTCTTAGAATCGATCACTGATCAATAATATATATACATTATGGGGTCCCCGACCGATTTTTCGATGCGTTACACACGGAATGACAAAGTGAGTATACTCCCATACTGTGGTTGGAGGGTATAAAAATAGACACACAACATTAATTTTAAAATTTTATAACTTGTATTATGATACTATCTGCAGCTGCAACAACAACAACCAGTAGCGACCCTGTAGCTCTTCTAGCAACAAAGTTATTAAGGTTCAAAGTTAAACCGGATTTGCTTGATTTATAATGATATATTTTAGTTGTATCTTCCATAGATTCAGCACAAATGGTTTTGCTAAATAAAACTTTTTTTGCGTAGCGACCGGAATGATACCCTGTTCTCATTACAGGTAAAAATGGTTTTTAAGAAAATATTTTTAGAAATTTATTTATGCTATAACAGTATATAATATAATAAATATATATTATATTATAACAGTATATCGACAGATTACAACGAAAAATGTTGTAAGTTGTTTTTCACATGAAAATTTTGGAAACGCCTAAAACCGAAACAAAGACTTTTAAAAACGAACACTTTTAATTATTAAAGGAAAGAAACAATCATAACAAATCTTAAATGCACATTCCATTTCAGTTTAAAGGATTTCCCACATGTGCAATATAGCCGCGTTGCCAAAAATATTTTTTTTATATGAAGTTTGACAGATTTTTTTAAGTGAACACGAACAGAATAGGCACCATAAAAATGGGTTTTACCTTTAGTGGGAACAATTCCACAGATTTAGCCCAAATGGTTCCGCTGAATAAAGCTTTTCTGCTAGAAGAGCTACAGAGTCGAAACTGGTTCCAAATGACTCACAACGCATTAACCGATTTTTATCAATAATAGGTATTAACTTTCCAACAGTACCATATTTATCACGATCAGATTACTACAAGCGGAGATTATAGCGATTTAATTTTAAACTTTAAAACGATATATCGCGAAATTTTTCTCGTCGACGCACGATCGTTGTTTCGTTGGAATCTCCTTGATGGGATCCATCAAAGATGTTAATTTTTAGAAATTTGGACTAATGCACTTATTTTAGAGTTAAGTAACAAAAAAATTAACTTAGTATAACACAATTGTAAATGATACTTTAGAGAAAATCTAATTTTAATTTTAGCTCTTAATTTAATTTTACTTAGTGTATGAGTTCATTTGTGGGACGTTTTTGGTGTTTACCTTGTTGGTCTTGTTGTTGATATTTTTGAGAGGTGTTGTTTGAAGAAGGCGGTATACAATTATTACTTTTCCACTGTTGCAATATGTTGGATATATCATCATGGGTTTTATCTTCGAGAAAGCTTAAAAGCAAAAACATCAGAATAATATTTTAATTTAATAAATTGCATTTCTTATTATACTTACATAAAGGAATCATCTTTAAGTGCTTCATCTACATCTACAATATCCATGATGACTAAAAACTATTTCTTGCTCGTTCGTTTTTTATTTTGTGATTGTTGGTCGGGTACGGAATCAACTCTCAAGTAAAACAATAAAATACTGCAGTATGTCTTTTCTGACTTGAGAGTCTTGCTGATTGACCCTTTAATTCTATAAATATTTGACTGGTTTTGAAATAGTTATTTTGTACTCAATATTGTTTAAATTCTTTTCTTTTTGTATATTTTTCAACAATAATAAATATTTTCTAATTATATATTTGTTTAAAATAGATTTTTTTTGGAAAGAACAAAAATTAAAGTGAAAAAATAATAAGAGGCACCCCACAACACACGACGACGTAATTTTTTGCTAATTTCTCTTTAAGTTTATTTTTTTGTTTTGTTCCTTTTTATTCATGAATTTTTATACGAAGCACTAGTAATGTCTGTTTTGAAATTACATTTTAATAAACTTTTTCGAGCGTTAATGTTTACACATATCATGCAATATACTTATTTAATATTTTTGCACCAATTTATTTAATAAATATTCACATAATTAACAAAATAACTTCACAGCCACTCGAAAAAACAAATAGACGAAAGACGAACATAAAAACTAGTGTTGTAAAATTATTGAGTGTTTGAATACCGAGTGTTGAGTACTCGGCCCATTTTTTTGGGTACTCAATGCTTAAAAGTATCCACCAGAGCAGAGCTTCGAACGAATTAATTCACCAAAAGTTTAATTCTGTTTTAATAAATTTTGAATTATCATTCCTTACTACACGCAAAAAAAAAATCTGTGTAAGATTGAGCAATCCTACTTGGTAAAACTTTTTTCATACCAAAAAAAATTTTTTACCAAATTTTTGCTAATATTATGCTTGTCGATGTTAAAGTAACATAATTCATTTTTTATGTAAAATAACCAAGTAGCTTGCTCAATAACGCAAATTACCTGCACAAAAATTTATCGAAAGAAAACAACAAAAAAACAAATACAGACCGCCATTTTCATTTTGTATTTTTGTGTGCGTGCGTTGTTCGTTTATTTTTGTGTTATAAAAACGTAAAAAGGAAATTGATATATAAAATAAAAATAAATTAATACATAAATAAAAATAAATAATTAGTTTTCTAAAAGATAAATAAATGTAAGATAAAAGAATGTTAAAGTTAATTTTGCTTTCATCACTTAAAACACCATTCAATAAGAAAAACCAATGGAGTCCCACGTATGGTTCGATGAATAACAAATGGAATGATAAAGTGAGTATACCCGCACTCCGAAGACACCAATAAGGTTTAATAGATTTTTAGTTAAAAATTAGTGTTTGGTAATAATTTTATATTTTTACAGGGTACTGCTAAATAAATTTTTGAAGCTATGGAGAATCCTTCACTACAATAAAGAGCGTGGACAACAATCCTGCCTTTAGTTATAAAATTAAAACCTAAAAACCCAATGCCAAGGAAGTCCATACCTGTTTTGATGAGTTACAAACGGAATGACAAAGTAAGTGTTCCTCCTTACCAAGAGACCAATGGGGTTAACCAATTTTTAAATTAAAAATTTATGTTTTGTAATAATTTTCTATTTTTACAGGATGCTTTTAAATAAATTCGTGAAGCTATAGCGGATCCTTTACTTCAAGAAGAAGCGTAGGCAGCAGTCACTCGAGAAAATTGTACAAAAAGGGTCAGTTGGTCGGTGGTAAATTAAATCCTACACAACATTTATTATATTAATATGGATTTATTCTGTGAAAATTTTAAATTCAACAAATATACAAATTTTTACAAAAATTTATTGAAAATTTATTTTAGCATAAATGTGGTAATTTTTAGCATTATTTTTAGTCAGCTTTTCCAATAGTTTTGGTATATTTCACCATATTTCTTTTGGTATTTTTTACCAAGTTTTTGCTTAAATAGCATTAGCATTTTCTTCAAAATTTTTTACATAAGTGTTTTGGCTAAATTACGAAAACTACTTCGTCGGTTGTAGTTTTAGCATATTCTTGGTAAAATTATGCCAGATTTTTGCTCACTTCGACACAAGTTTTTTTTTGCGTGTAGCATTCAACACGAATTCAAAGGCTTAATTCTCAAAGCTTAAATCAAATTAAATTAATTCCCAATAGAATTAATTCCTTGCAAGCTAATCATTCAATTGAATGATCAAAATTGTTCATCATTCAAATCTATTACAAATTGAATTCCCTTTGTATTTTCAAAAATGTGTTGCTTGTGTGCATTTTAAGCATCTTCGTGTGTAAGCGATCGGCTGTTGTTTTGTCGACGTCTCGTCTGCTGCTTCCCACGCAAGCAGACCTTTGAAGAATTAATTCACTTTTTGATTTGATTCGCAAAAAGATTAATTCATATTAATAAATCAAGGAATTAATTCTTGATGATTTGATTCAAAAGAATTAATTTCAACTATTTGTTGGAAGAATTAACAAATTTTTTGTTTAATTCCTTGTTTAAATAATGAATTGATTCACTTGATTCAAATCAAACAAGAATTAATTCACTTGATTCAAATCAATTTGATTCAAATCAATTGATTCAAATCAATTTGATTCAAATCAATTGATTCAAATCAATTTAATTCAAATCAATTGATTCAAATCAATTTGATTCAAATCAATCGATTCAAATCAAAAATGTTTTGAATCAGTTGATTTAAACATTTTTTTCTCAAATCAAAGTATTTACTTTACACACGCAGACACATACTATAACATTTATGCTTGTGCGGTAGTAGCAAGCAAAAAGTCAAAGCAACAGAATTTAATAGTGTACATTTTATTGGCAGCGCACAAGCTGCATTTTTTAGCCTATGCCCGCATGCATAGGAATCAACAAAAATACAAGACATTGCTTTAATTAATTTGCACATACAGTGACGAGCAAAAGTGTAACAGGGCGCACAAAGTTTTGAAATTGTCCCATATATTTTTTTCATTATTAACTAAAACTATAAAGTGTGTTTGCAGAAAAGTTTTGTTTTTTATTATTAAATACAAAAATAAATACAAATTAATTCTAGTGTAATAACAAAAAAACATATAACTCATTTTGTAAAATAAGAGAAGTGTTACACCTTTGCACTCTCTTCTTAGCTCCCTTAAATCTCAAAACAAAAAAATTAAACATTGAGTAAAATTAAAATTTACCGTTATTTTTACAAAATTTTATTATTTAACACGTGTTCATCGTAAATGAAAGCTGCAAAAGTAAGTGAAATTAAAAAATTGTTGGAAAACAATGAATCGTTACGCGAAATAGCGAAAAAGCTAAAAGTAAGCCACATGAAAGTCCAAAGAATAAAAAAGAAACTAAATATCACATCATCAAAGACTCTTCTTGGACGTCCCAGAAAGATTGACGACCGAACTGGTCGTCATCTTGCATATTTGGTAATAAGCGACAATGCAATTACACCAGCTGCGGCTCTAAAAACGCTTAATATTGACGCTAGCGAGTGGACAGCTCGTCGCAGTCTCAAAAGAATGGGTGCAAAGGCTGCAGTTAAGAAAAAGAAACATTTTTTGTCCAAAAAAAATATCAAGCTTCGTAAAGAGTTCGCTCAAGTATACCAAAACTGGACTGAGGCCGACTGGAGCAAAGTAAGTTTTACGCCATATATTTTTTAAGTCATAAAGTTCAGGCAATATGAATGAAATGTTTAATTTTTTTAGGTTATGTGGTCTGATGAGACTAATTAAACGTTTTGAGTCAGATGGTCGAGCTTGGTACTGGTCCAAAGACCCATACAGCAGTACCTCTAATGGAGTAACTCAAACCATGAAACACGGTGGTGGCTCCATAATGGTTTGGGGCTGTATAACAAAAAATGGAGTGGGCCCACTGGTTAAAATTGATAGCATTATGAAAAAAGAACAATACCTCTCAATTTTACAACAAAATTTACCGGCTGCAATAGAAAAAACGGGTCTTGCTGCTGAAAACGTCGTGTTTCAGCATGACAATGACCCGAAACACTCGGCTAAAATCGTCAAAAATTGGCTCAAAAGTCAAGAATTTGACACTATGAAGTGGCCAGCGCAGTCACCGGATATGAATCCGATAGAAAATTTTTGGAGTCATATAAAATCTCAGCTCGCCAAGTTCCCAGAAGCTCCAAGTGGCGTCCACGACCTTTGTGAGAGAGTTCAAGAGATTTGGTCGGCAATTCCCAATGATATGGTATCACGCTTTTGTAATAGTATGCCCCACCGTGTAAAAGCACTCAAAAAAGCCGAGGGTTATTGGACAAAATACTAAACAGACGCTGATAATGGAAGGAAACTAGTGAAAAAAAAGAGTGCAAAAGTGTAACACTTCTCTTATTTTACAAAATGAGTTATGTTTTTTTTTATTACACTAGAATTAATTTGTATTTTTTTTTTTGTATTTAATAATAAAAAACAAAACTTTTTTGCAAACACACTTTATAGTTTTAGTTAATAATGAAAAATATATATGGGACTATTTAAAAACTTTGTGTACCCTGTTACACTTTTGCTCGTCACTGTATATATTAAGGGTGGGATAATGCACGACTTTTCGATATAATGGAAATGTATGTGTATTAAAGGCCTGCAAATGTTGAACTATATAACATACAACATAGTGTCACATGATGCAAGTGTCAATTCATGCCATGTCGCTAATACATGTTGAACAATAACATGTGAAGGCATGTCGAATAAATTCAAAACAAATCTATGCATAGTCTTAAAAGTGTAATTGCATGCATGAACATAGAATTTGACCATGTCAACACATGCGACACATGCGACATGTGCAGCATATGACACAATTGATGCTTTTTTACCATTTGTATGGCTCATTATATGCAATTAAATTGCAAAAAATATTTAATTATGATATTTACTACTTTCAAGGATCTTCTTTTGAAGCTTTAATGAACAAAATATTTAAATAAGTATAAGTTCTTAAGTGGAAAAGAGAAATTATTTATACATTTAATATAATTTTTTTTGTATTAATTTGTTATAAAACAATAAAAATTGTCTTTTATTGACTTTAGAACATAAATCTTAATTATTCATATAAAACATAATATAATTATTTCATATAAAATATAATATAATTATTATAAACTAGCGTTTAGTTTTATTGCACACTTCTTTTCATTACATTTTTTTTTTTAACATTTTAGTGAAATTATGCGAAGGATAACGGTAATCAAATAACGGAGCATTTACATTTTGTCTATTAATAAATAATCTTATTGTATTTTAATGCTTTGTTTTTGTAAAAAAAAAAAACTAGGGGAATTGTTTTATTGCCGTTATTTCAATTAACATAAGCTGGATTTTTTTGCTAACGTGTATAAATTATCCCATACAAATTTGACGTTTTTTAACTATGTATATACGGCAAATTTATGTCAAATTTGTATGGGATAATTTATACACGTTAGCAAAAAAATCCACCTATAGCAAATGCTTTCAATTTAATTTATTTTTAATCAATTATTTATTTGATTTAGGATTTTTATTAAAAAAACAATGAAGAATTTATATTTTTATGTAAGGTAGGCCAAACAGTATTAAAAACATGATGCAAAAGAACATTAGAAGACATAATACACCCAAAAAAAAACAATTGTGGAATTATAAAATTTTAGGGTACAATTTACCTAAGTTTTTTCGCAGGAATCCAACTTGAAAAGTTTCTTTGCTTATTAGCCGAAACAACTTAGGTAAACTTACAAAATGCAACTAAGCATTATTTCAAATTTAGTTTTGTTTATTTAGCCAATATATTTAAATAAATGGTACAGTTTGATTGGTTAAATGACGTATTTTTTTAGGTTGATTTAATAATTTTATATATATCCCCTTCCATACAAAATGCTCAATATTATAAATTTTAATTAGATTTATTTTTAATAATTTTTTTAATAAAAAGGACATTTTTATAATAAAATATAAATATTAATAAGCTTAAAATATATACTTTTGATTTAAAGACTTGCCTTCAACATAATCGTAAATTTCAGGAAGAACAATTTTCTATAGAAACTTTCTCAAAGGGAATTTTTCTATATAAAATTTCTAAAAGAGAGATTTTCTATAGAAAATTTCTAATAGACAATCTTTCTATAAAAAATTTCTAAAAGACAGGTTTTCTATAGAAAATTTCTAACAGGCAATTTTTCTATAGAAAATTTCTCAAAGACAATTCTTCTATAGAAACTGTCTCAAAGACAATTTTTCTATAGAAAATTTCTCAAAGACAATTTTTTTATAAAAAATTTCTGAGAGACAATTTTTCTACAGAAAATTTCTTAAAGACAATTCTTCTATAGAAAATTTCTTAAAGACAATTTTTTTATAGAAATTTTCTCAAAGACAATTTTTCTATAGAAAGTTTCTCAAAGACAATTCTTTAATAGAAACTGTCTCAAAGACAATTTTTCTATAGAAAATTTCTCAAAGACAATTTTTTTATAGAAAATTTCTGAGAGACAATTTTTCTACAGAAAATTTCTGAAAGACAATTTTTCTATAGAAAATTTCTTAGAGACAATTTTTTTATAGAAATTTTCTCAAAGACAATTCTTCTATAGAAAATTTCTGAAAGACAATTTTTCTATAGAAACTTTCTAAACGACAATACTTCTATAGAAAATTTCTAAAAGATAATTTTTCGATAGAAAATTTCTGGAAGAATATTTTTCTATAGAATATTTCTGAAAGATAATTTTTTTTATATCAAATTTTTTTATAGAAAATTTCTCAAATACAATTTTTCTATAGAAAATTTCTCAAATACAATTTTTCTATAGAAAATTTCTCAAAGACAATTCTTTAATAGAAAATTTTTTAAAGATAATTTTTCTATAGAAAATTTAACAAATATAATTTTTCCATAGAAAATTTCTGAAAAGCAATTTTTTTATAGAAAATTTCTCAAAGACAATTTTTCTATAGAATATTTTTCAAAGACAATTTTTCTACAGAATCTTTTTCAAAGACAATTCTTCTATAGAAAATTTCTGAAAGACAATTTTTCTATAGAAAATTTTTGGAAGAAAAATTTTCTATATAAAATTTCTCAAAGACAATTTTTCTGTAGAAAATTTCTAAAAGAGAGATTTTTTATAGAAAATTTCTAACAGATAATTTTTCTATAAAAAATTTCTGAAAGACAGGTTTTCTATAGAAAATTTCTCAAAAACAATTTTCCTATAGAATAGGTCTCAAAGAGAATTTTTCTACAGGAACTTTTTTAAAGACAATCTTTCTATGGAAACTTTCTCGAACACAATTTTTCTATATAAAATTTTTGAAAGACAGGTTTTCTAAAGAAAATTTTTGAAAGAAAATCTTTCAATTTTTCTATAGAAAAGTTCTGGAAGACAACTTTCCATAGAAAAATTCTCAAAGTTAATTATTCTATAGAAAATTTCTCAAAGACAATTTTTCTATAGAATTTTCCTATAGAAAAATTTTGAAAGACAATTATTCAATAGAAAATTTCTCAAAGACAATTTTTCTTTAGAAAATTTTTGAGAGAAATTTTTTTTTATAGAAAATTTTTGAAAGACAATTTTCCATAGAAAAGTTCTCAAAGACAATTATTCTATAGAAAATTTCTCAAAGACAATTTTTCTATAGAAAATTTCTGAGAGAAATTTTTCTATAGAAAATTTTTGAAAGACAATTTTCCATAGAAAAATTCTCAAAGACAATTATTCTGTAGAAAATTTCTCAAAGACAGTTTTTCTGAGAGAATATTTTTCTATAGAAAATTTCTCAAAGACAATTCTTCTATAGAAAAATTCTGAAAGACAATTCTTCTATAGAAAATGTCTGACAGAAAATGTTTCTACAGAAAATTTCTGAAAGTCAATTTTTCTATAGAAATACAATTCTTCTTTAGAAAATTTCTGAAAGACAATTTTTCTATAGAAATTTTCTGAAAGGCAATACTTCTATAGAAAATTTTTGAAATACAATTTTTCTATAGAAACTTTCCCAAAGACAATTTTTTTACTGAAAATTTCTTAAAGATTATTCTTCAATAGAAAATTTCTTGAAGACAATTTTTCTATAAAAACTTTCTGAAAGACAATTTTTCTTTAGAAAATTTTTCAAGTACAATTTTTTTATAGAAAATTTCTGAAAGGCAATTCTTGTATAGAACATTTTTGAAAGACAATATTTCTATAGAAACTTTTTCAAAGACAATTTTTCTATAAAAAATTACTCTTTAAAAAATTTTGCAAAAACAATTTTTCTTTAGAAAGCTGTCTTTGTAGATATTTTCTATAGAAAAATTGTAGGAGAAATTTTTTATAGAAAAATTGTCTTTGAGAAATTTTTTATAAAAAAATTGCTTTTAGTGATATTTTCTATGGAAAAATTGCTTGAAAATTTCTATAGAAAAATTGTCTTTCAAAAAATTTTCTAAAGAAAAATTGTCTTTCAGAATTTTTTTTTTTATAGAAAACTTGTCCTTAGAGTTATTTTCTATAGAAGAATTGACTTTGACAAATTTTCTATAGAAAAAGTGTCTTTGTGAAATTTTCTATAGACAAATTTTCCTTGAGTAATTTTTTCTGGGAAATTTTCTAGAGAAAAATTGTCTGAGAAATTTTCTATAGAACAATTGTTTTTGGGAAACTTTCTATAGAAAATTGTCTGAGAAATTTTCTATAGAATTGTCTGAGAAATTTTCTATAGAACAATTGTTTTTGAGAAATTTTGAAATGTTTTGTGAAAATTTTTTATAGAAAAATGTTCAGACTCCGTCCATTTTTTCTATAGAAAATTTTTAAGTTTCTGAGACGTTTTTTTTTCTATAGAAAAAAGTTTCAAATCCTAAAATATTTTTTCGATAGAAAAATTGTCAGATTCTTTGACACTTGTTCAAAAATTCTATAATTTTGTGAAATTTTTTCTATAGAAAAATTCTCGAATTCTGAGACATTTTTTCAATAGAAAAAGTCTTGCATTTTGAGACAATTTTTCTATAAAAGTTTCAAATTCTGAAAAAAAAATTTATAGAAAAAATCTCAGATTCTCAGACAATTTTTCTACAGAACAAATTTTAAATTCTGTAAAAATTTTTCTACATAAAGGCTCAGGTTCTGAGACAATTTTTCTATAGAAAAAATCTCAGATTCTAAGACAATTTTTCTTTAGAACAATTTTTTAATTCTGAGACAATTTTTCTGTAGAATGTACCAGATTGTGAGACCAAGGTCTAGGGTTTTTTAATTGTTTTTTATATATTAAACTTTTACCTCTGCTGAAACACTTGAGGCATGATTGGGTTCTCTTAAATTTGTTTTGTATCCCGTTCCTTAAAATGTAAACTGTCTAAAAGTTCCGATTTAAAGTGTGTGGCGGATGCCGCAAATGTTCTGATAAACCACCACCGTCTGCAACTGAAAGTTAATATTTTGGTTAATATACGTTTAGCAAATATATAAACACATTCGTTTTGCTTACCTTTTTAATTAATGAAAAAAATTACTTCCTCATGTTTTTTATAAAAAATTAAAGACAATGTGTTGTCAATATGTTGCTTACAATGTGGCATTAATTTGTCGACTTTATTGAATTAAATTTATTTATATTTATAAAAAAAAACTTAGGTAAAAGATTCAAGTTTGTGTAGGTTAAATTTGATATTGTATACAATGCTATTTTACAAAATAAATGTCACATACAATTTAGTCAAAACTTGAGCAATTTCTTGAACTCAATATAAAAAAAATTTACCTAAGTCACATTAGACTGTTTAACACTAGTTATTTTTTTGGGTGTACTGAACTCAACAGGGTACAACAGCTTCGATAAGTTTTAATGACATGCTTAGACAGTGTGTTTGGGTAAGCATAACATGGCACAACACCATGTTTGAATTAACATGACATGGCACGACATGGATTTTTTGAAAAAGAAATTTTTACAGAAAATGTTGAATTGTGCAGTACTTTAATGTGTATAATAAAAATGTAAATCATTAATTGTTTTTGCGTTAAATTTAAAGTTATTTTTATGCTGAAGAGCCAAATTCGTTATTGACTAAAGTAGAGATAGGCGCGTGAGTGGATTTTGACTCACACTCACTCACGCAAAAAATAATCGGATCACTCACTAATCACTCACGCAATATTTTTTTACTCACGCTCACTCACTATTCACGTGAGTAATAAAAAAACTTACTCACACTCACGCGTGACTCACGCCAGATACAATCACGCTCACGCGTGAGTCACTCAAAATCTACTCACGCAATAAAATTTTCTTACCAAAAACAAACAAAAACTCAAAAAAAAAATTTTACGAAAATTTAAAAAAAATTGGGCAAATCAAAAAATCTAATCACGCAAACTCACGCAAAAAATAAATAACTCGCTCACTAACCACTCACTCAGTTTTTTTCAAATCACGCTCACTCACAATCACGTGATTGAAATGAAAATCACTCACGCGTGATTCACGTGAATCACGCAAATCACGTGACCAGCGCCCATCTCTAGACTAAAGGTACACATTTAATAATTCTGTACAATTTGGAGTGTTGTTTAAGGTGGCTTCAGACTATAATATTTGTAATAATATCTGTCAAAATTTTTTGTAAAATCTATAAAATAGTATGGTGTAAACAAAAATCGGTATAAAACCAAGAGAAATACGGATTGAAAAATGACAAGCGAATACGTATTCTCATTTTTAGAAATTTCTCTAAAAATGAGAAAACGTATACGCTTTTCATAAGATCAGGGTTGTATTTGTTTTGATAATATTTAAGATGTGATGGTGTGAATACGCAAAGGATTTTTTAAAAGATACGTATTTTTAAGATACGTATTTTCTTACGACTCAGTGTTATAGTCTGAAGTGGGCTTTATTGATGGCGTGTGTATAAAATTGACGATATTCCAATGACTTTAACGCAATCAGACATGATAAGATTTTTATAATGTGCATTTTTAGTGTTTGATTTAAGTGAACAAAGTTTAAATCAAGTTGATTCAAATTAAAAGTGATTTGAATCAGTTGATTTAAATCAAAAGTGATTTGAATCAATTGATTCAAATCAAAGTGATTTGAATCAATTGATTCAAATCAAAATGTATTAATTCAATTTAATCAAATCAAAGAATTAATTCTTTGCAATGAAATTAAGTGAATTAAAAAAATGAATTAATTCTTTTCGATTTATAGAAACAGGGGATTAATTCAATTATTTTAAATCAGATTTAAGAAATTGAATTAGGGAATTAAATCTTCAAAGGTCTGCACGCAAGCATAAATGTGTGTGTTGCGCTTCACTGTTTTAAATTAAATGATAAGAAAATTTCATCATTCAATTTGTAGTATATTGATTTGGATAAAAAAATAATGATTCAAGCTGAATGATCATTCTTAAGGAATGAATTCTTGAAAGAATTAATTCAGTGATTTTGAAAGTTGAATGATTTTAAGGAATGCCAAATTCAATTTTTTTAATTCGAATTAGAAAATTTAATTAAAGAATTAATTCCCTCGAACCTTTGTTTATAAAGACTATGCATGAGTCAGTTCTTTTTGACGTTTAAAGGTGGTGTTAGTGTTTCTTCACAATACAGCAGCAAGCAGTATTACATGTATTTTGTTGTTGCAATAATTTTCATTCAAAATTTTAAAAATTTTCAATGTTTATTTTTCGTTATTCCTAAATCGTTTCCAAATACTTTCCAAAAAAAGATTGTCATCTATTGATAACGACTTCGTTATTACTGACACTACTATTCATGAGTTACCCCTGCACGCAATATTTTCGGAGTTGTATTTTTCGCTTTAAATGGAAAATTATAACAACTGTGTGTATGAAAACAATTTCAAAGTTGTTTTATATAAAAAAATTTTATATTGATTAATTAATCTTATTTTGATAGTGAATGCACTGTTATGCAAAAATATTTATACACGCAAAAAAAAACTTGTGTCGGAGTGAGCAAAAATCTGGCATAATTTTACCAAAAATATGCTAAAACTACAACCGACGAAGTAGTTTTCGTAATTTAGCCAAAACACTTATGTAAAAAATTTTGAAGAAAATGCTAATGCTATTTAAGCAAAAACTTGGTAAAATATACCAAAAGAAATATGATGAAATATACCAAAATTATTAGAAAAGGTGACTAAAAATAATGCTAAAAATTTATGCTAAAATAATTTTTCTATAAAATTTTTGTAAAAATTTGTATATTTGTTGAATTTAAAACTTTCACAGAATAAATCCATATTAATATAATAAATGTTGTGTAGGATTTTATTTACCAACGACCAACTGACCCTTTATGTAAAATTTTCTCCAGTGACTGCTGCCTACGCTTTTTCTTGAAGTGAAGGATCCGCTATAGCTTCACGAATTTATTTAAAAGCATCCTGTAAAAATAGAAAATTATTACAATCATAAATTTTTAATTTAAAAAACTAGTAAATCCCATTGGTCTTTTGGTTAGGAGGAACACTTACTTTGTGATTCCATTTGTAACTCATCAAAACAGGGGTGGACTCCATTGGCTTTGCTATATAAATGAGTTTTTTGGTTTTAATTTTATGTCTAAAGGGAGGACTGGTGCCCACGCTTTTTATTGTAGTGAAGGATTCGCCATAGCTTCAAAAATTTATTTAGCAGTACCCTGTAAAAATAGAAAATTATTACCAAACACTAATTTTTAACTAAAAATCTATTAAACCTTATTGGTGTCTTCGGAATAGGGGTATACTCACTTTATCATTCCATTTGTAATTCATTGAAACAAACGTCTGGGACTAAATTGGTGTTTTAAGTGATGAAAGCAAAATTAACTTTAGCATTCTTTTATCTTACATTTATTTATCTTTTAAAAAACTAATTATTTATTTTTATTTATTAATTTATTTTAATTTTATTTGTCAATTTCCTTTTTAAGTTTTTATAACACAAAAAATAAACGAACAACGCACACAAAAATAAAAAATGGAAATGGCAGTCTGTATTTGTTTTTTTTTTTTGTTGTTGTTTTCTTTCGATAAATTTTTGTGCAAGTAATTTGCGTTATTGTGCAAGCTACTTGGTTATTTTACATAAAAAATGAATTATGTTACTTTAACATCGACAAGCATAATTTTAACAAAAATTTGGTAAAAATTTTTTTTTGGTATGAAAAAAGTTTTACCAAGTAGTATTGCTCAATCTTACACAGATTTTTTTTTTTGCGTGTAATCTGGAATAAATATGATATAAAATATATTTTATAAGCCTGCGTTTTTAAATTTCTAAAAAAGTATTGAGTACTCAGTTGAAAAAGGATCGAGTAGTATTGAAAGAATACTATTGAGTAGTCAAAGGTAACCGTAGTTTACAACACTAATACAAACAGTGCTGCCAAGTTATGTTGTACCAACCTGTTTCAAAATTCGAAGCTTTTGTATATGTTCAAGGCTTTTTATCAGCTGTCATATATTCAAATAAAACAGAGTTGCTAAAAGAAAATTTTTAACCGTTATCAAAAAATTTAAGTTTCTTCACAATTCAGCAGCAAAAGTAAAAAACGCGGCTGTTGATTAAAATTATGTTTTTAAAAAATTGGACGCCATATTGGCCATTTTTAAATTGAAAAACTGCCACTCGGCATTCAAAAGTAAATATTTTTAAGTAATTTCGGATTTTTTTAAAAAAATTTTATACCCATACCAATTTTGGAGAGGGGGGTGGCCCGGTTGACGAAAAAACCCTCATATTGTCACCTTGAATGAAAAAGGCCCAAACATTTATTAATTTTACAGGAGAAGCAAAAAAACAGTATTGAATGATATTTTAAATTTGTTAATAACTTTGTGGCTAAAATTTTGTTATACTGTAAGCGTCAAAAGAAAGTGTACAGGTTACAAAAAATTGGTGGTCAAAAGAATTGGAGGTAAAAAAAATGCATATTTTTTTACTGCATTATAAAAATTTTGGTTTTTGTTTGGGTTATTGGAAAAATGAGTTGATAACTGAATTTAAACCATTGTACGTTTTTTTTAAATTTTTAATGTTTAGACTTGAAAAACATCGACTTAGAAATATTTTTTAAAATTTTTCTAAAAAATGTCTACAGAAAATTTAATTTTTCAGCTCGACCCTTGTATCTCATTTAATATTTGCTTAATCTGGACGCTATCAAGCTTAAATTAAAGCTTGGAAAATTTCCTTTATAGCATGTTTTTAAATGATAGTCGATTGATAATAATAAGGGGTTTTATTGTCAACTTTTTCGTTAAGGAATTACATCTATTTTAGACCTGTACACTTTCTTTTGACGCTCACTGTATTTGTTTTATTTCGCTTTAGAAACAGCTAGAACGTTGGCGTGGATTCTTCGCCACACAATCATCAACAGAAAACTCTTATAGCCAGACGGAGGGAAATTTCGACAGATCCCCCTTCGTTTATTGAAGTTACGGCTGCATTAAACAAGATAAAGAATTGTAAATCCCCCGGTCCGTACAACATTCCTGCTGAGTTATTGAAGTATGGTGCAGAAACGTTAGCGGAGTCTCAAGCTAGTTATTAAAAATGCATGGCTCAATAATTAAATTCCCGCAGATTGTAAAGAAGGTGTTGTGGTTACAATCCCCAAAAAGGGTGACCTTTCAGTTTGCAGCAACTTGAGGGGTATTACCGTACTAAATGCTGTTGGTAAAGTAATGGCCACATTGATTGTAGAACAAATTCTGCGTAAGGAACAAGCCGGATTTAGGCAAGGGCGCTCCTGTGTAGATCATGTTAATATACTACAAATAATTATTGAGCAATCGGCAGAATACAACTCAAACTTGTACTTGCTAGTTGTGGATTTTGAACGTGCTTTCGACACAATGTCCCGAAACGCTATGTGGTCAGCTTAATTGGTAAGGGAATACCAGAAAAAAATTGTATCTCTTATACGTGAAATGTATAAAGATGCATTGTGTAAAGTCCGCTTGAACGGGAAGTAAAGTCTGCCTTTTACGGCACAAACAGGCGTTAGACAAGGTGGTATCCTATCACTTACATTGTTCCTTTTACTTTTGGATTGTGTAATGGAAGAAATCAACCTTGAGGCTCCTTTGGGAATTCGATGGAACCTGTCTGAGTACCTTAACGATATTAACTATGCAGATGACATTTGCTTAATGGCACACCACTTTTCAGATATCGAAACAAAGGTTTAAAAAAACTTTCCGAAAATGCCAAAAAAGTAGGATTGAGAATAAACTTTAAAAAGACAAAGCTGTAACGTATCGGTACCCAAATAAAAACACCACTGACAGTTGATGGCACTGTTATCGAAGATGTAGAATCTTTCAACTACCTCGGTTGTAAAATAACTAAAGACGGTGGTTCGGAGATTGATATAAAGTCTTGCGAACCAACAGCATTTCTCAAAATACCAATTTGCGAATATTTAATTGCAGCGTAAAGTCCGTACTACTGTATAGTTGTACTACCTGGAGCCTTACACAACTAACAACAGGAAGATCCAAACATTTATTAATCGTTGCCTAATAGTGCGTATACATTGAAATTCTAATCTTGTAAATTGTGATTTTAATCTACTTTGTAATCTGTACCATTTATATTGGCATTTTTTACATTTAAGAAGATTTGGCATTTATAATAACAAGTTGGTAATAATTGTGTGTGACTGCGTCAAAAGACAGCGACGGTAATTAGTCGTCGTATGATTAACAAGTACAGTGACGGCGTGGATACGTTGCATCAAAAAAGAACTAGAAACAGCTCGATTATCATGGAATCAAACAAAACTTCTCGCAAGAAACAGAAATGGTTGGAGAATTCGTTAACGCCCTATGTTCTTCGTTAATATTTTATTTGTGTTATGTAACATATAAATGTATATTTTATTTAAATAAATAAAGGACATATATATAGAGGGCCTTTTGCATTTTAGGTGACGATATACTTTGTAAGGTCCCCGACCGATATTTAAATGCGTTACACACGGAATGACAAAGTGAGTATACCCCCCTACTGGGGTTGGAAGGTCCGCTTTTCTTCTTGTTAACAATATTGTTTTTTTTTTTATAAAATAAAAAAAAAATAAAAAACTTTTTTAATATTTTTATGTATTCAGGATTTTTTTAATCAAATACTAAATTCTGTAATAAACAATTCTATAATGATCTATTAGGAAAAAATATATGTATGTTTAAATTTTTTTAAGCTTCAAAATTATAATTTTTTTATAGTTACTTGTCAAATATTTCCATGTTAATTTTTAGTATTATGTATGTAGTCATGTTTTTTATTGTAATCATATTTATGTAATAATTCACACAATTTCATAAAAAAGAAAAAGAAAATAAAAATATTTTATAATAAAAAAGATATATATATGTATGTAAATAAATTAAAACAGCTTTATTTTATTAAAATATATAGCAAGCTGCTCAGCAATAACCCTCAAGTTCAAGGCGGGTGCGTGTATTTAAACAAAAAAAGGAAACGAAAACAAAATTAGGCGTCCTTAAGTTCTGGTGGCATTTCATTTTTGGGATGTTTGTTTTCAAAATGTTGTTTGTACGTTTTAGGATCGGGCATTTGGGACTTTAAAAAGAATATAGAACAATGTATTATTTATTTAAACAAAAATTTTTAAAATTTTAAAATATATTTACCTTGCATACGGCACAAACATGAACTAAAGCTTTCTGGGCTGCTTTCTTCTGTTCCGTGGCACTGTGTCCTTGTTGTTTCTTCATTTTTGCTTGTTTTTCTTGGGATTTTGCTTGCGATTGCAACTTTTGGTGACCACGTGCCATTTTGTCTTATTTGCTGTAAATTTGTTTTCGAATTACAAAACAATTAAATTTTTAAATATTGACATTTTAATAGTATTAAATTTAAATGAAACTTTAAACGAAACTAATGTACAGTTAGTCACAAAATTATTTTGCCTATGCAAAATATTACGAAATTAAAGAAATGGTCGCTGAGTAAAAATATATACATTTTTTAAAAATAAATGAATGTTTTGATGCTTATTAAAGGGTTGTCACGCATTTTTCAGATCACAAAAGTATTTAGATTTTTTAGTTCAACTACCTATATAATATACATCGAGGGCGAATATTTAAAACTTTCTATCTGCAAATTGCAAATTTATATTGTCAAATAAAATCATATCATTTTATTTTTACTCGGGTATATATAAAAATTATTCCTCAGGAAAAAACAAAGCTGCAAATTCACATTTTACAATTGCAATGATTTTGTTACCAAAAGTTGCACATTTATATTCCGAGCTAAAAACTTCTCCATTTTTTTTTTTTTTGAGAAAAATCACGAACTGTAAATACCGCTATTAAACTTCTTTATTTACTTACTTTCTTCAAATTTGATTGGTATTATTGCAAAAAATATTTTTGCAACATGTTTTTTATAAATGTTTAATTGGAACTTTGTATGGGCTTAACTGCATTTGAAAGGCACTGCCCCGATTTTTTTAAAATTTTTGTAGATGATAGCCCTTTTTATACTGATTTTAACAAAAAAAAAATATCGGGTCGCAGAGACATATTTCGCGAGATATTCGCTTCAAAGTTGAAAGCGAAATTGTCCATAAATCCTTTTATACATTTCCGATTAAGTTAAATTTGGTATCGTTTTTTTAAATATCGCTTATATAGTGGCATAGTTTGTTTAAATTATATGAAATCCAAGGATACAACCTTTCATTTAAAACCAGTCTCGACATCGTAGCTCTTTACACAACAAAAATATAAAGGATCAAAATTAAATCGGAATTTTGGGATTTTAGATTTAAAGCGAAATTGCCTATACTTAACTCTGTCAATATTTATCCAATTGACAGAAAAAAAATATTTAGCGAAGCCGCTAAATTAATTTATGGAGTTTGTAACCCCTAAGCCCGGCCAAAGGCCGGCTACGCAGAAAAAAATTTTAAAACTAACATTTTTTTCTATTGATGTCCCTATTAAAAAGGACCCCAAAAAAGGGCCGGCTTCACTTATCAATAATTTTGCTTAATTTATTTTTTAATTCTAGAGCGAATGGCGTTTTTTAGATTTCATTTTGCCCTGGTTTTGATCAAATCTTAATAGGAATGTAATGACGGAGATATGGACAATTTCGCTTTAAAAATAAAAACTGCAAATTCCGGTTTAATTTTGAACCTTTATATTTTCGTTGTTAAAAGAGCAACGATGTCAGGACCGGCTTTAAATGAAGGTTGTATCTTTGGTTTTCATGTAATATAAATAAAATACATCACTATAAAAGCGATATTTAAAAAACAAGTAGAAAAGTTAAATTCGACTTTGCCGAATCTATGAATACCCTCCACAATGCATTTTTGTTAAAGGGTAGTACATTTTTTAACGTGAAAAAATTAACAATTTTGATTATAAATATTTTATTTTAAGTAAAAAAACTCTTTTTTTGTAATTTTTTTTTTAAAAAAAAGAAAAATTACTATTTTTTTTTTTTTTTGAGTGTAAAATTTTTTTCGAGTGTAATGTTTTTTTTACTGTAAAAATATTTCTGAGTGAATGCACGTACGTATGTACACAAAATATTGTAACTTTTGTAAAAAAAAAAAAAAAAAATTTTTTTTTGAGTGTAAAATTTTTTTTGAGTGTAAAATTTTTTTCGAGTGTGGTTTTTAAGTTACCAATGCTTTTAAAACTAAACAAGTTTAAAAAGCATTGCTTAAAATTTAAACTAGTTTGAAAAGCATTGTTTAGTTACCACCAATGCTTTTAAAACTTGTTAAAACACGTGGCATTTTAGATGAAACTAATTTGAAATTCAGGGTTTTGCTTATAACTTTTGAACTACTGGACCGATTGAGCTGAAATTTAAAACCAAACAGACTCGGGGAACGGCAAAGATACGTGCCAAGCTTCAGTAGTCTCATTATTGTCTTCTGTAAGTTATCGTGTTTTTTATCTCGTAAATTCGCGAAACACCCTTGCCGAAATTTACTCTTTTGCTCATAACTTTTGAACCACTGGACCGATTTGGCTGGATTGCAATACCAACCTGACCAGGTAAATGACAAACATATATGCCAAACTCCAGTAGCCTCTGTAAAGTCTTTCAAAAGTTAGCGTGTTTTCTACGGACGGACAGACAGAAAGACGGACGGACATAGCTAGATCGACTTAAAATCGATCGAGGATCATAAATATATATACTTTATGGGGTCCTAGACCAATATTTCGAGGTGTTACAAACGGAATGACAAATTTATATATACCCTCTATCACTAGAGTGGAGGGTATAAAAATATATTTAAACCAATTTTTTCTATTTTTAACACAAAAAGGTGATTTGGCAAGTAATGGGTTAACCGATTATGATAATTTTTTATACCCTCCAACTACAGTATGGGGGTATACTCACTTTGTCATTCCGTTTGTAACGCATCGAAATATTTGTCGGGGACCCCATATAGTATATATATATTATTGATCTATGATCGATTCTAAGACTTTTCTAGAATGTCCGTCCGTCCGTCTGTAT
The DNA here is from genome assembly GCA_963921195.1 of Pegoplata infirma. NCBI lineage: Eukaryota > Metazoa > Arthropoda > Insecta > Diptera > Anthomyiidae > Pegoplata > Pegoplata infirma. The sequence goes on along the minus strand of OY992539.1, from coordinate 168,074,494 downwards.
AAGACACGATGCAGTCCAAAATAAAAGAGATAGACTCGTTAAGTTTGGCAGGAATATGTCTTTTGGTCCTAGGCAGTTTAAGTTCGCAAATGGGCAAAATCGGACCAGGGGGAAAAAAGTTCCCCCTTGAAGAACTTAACTAGCCTCTGAAAACGCCACATTTTCACAGTTTTTTTGTATTTTTGTTAAGCAAATGAAACAATTTGATGTCAGAAAAAGTTCAAGGTCCTGCTTTGGACTTAGGAAATAAAAAAAATATTTTTTTTGCCCGCCCCCCTTTTGTGGGCGTGGATATTAAAAATGTTTTAAATAATGATAAAATTGTATAACTTATGCTCAAAAAGCATAATAAATGAATTTTTAAACATTTTCTGCATGGGTTTATGTGTCCCCGAATGACCCCTTCTGACCCCCCCCAAAAAAAAAACGCCCCTCCATTTTTAATTTTTTTTTTATGTTGGAGGGTATTATAGATTCGGCACAGCCGAATTTAACACTATCACTTGTTTTTACTTAAATTACCTTTCCAACGATACCAAATTCATATTTATCGGATAAGTATTGACGGAGATATGGGCAACTTCGCTTTTAACTTTGAAACGATATATCTCGCGAAATATGTCTTTGCGACCCGATATTTTTTTTTTTGTTAAAATCTGTATAAAAAGGGCTATCATATACAAAAAATTTATAAAAATTGGAGCGGTGTCTTTCAAATGCAGTTGTTCCTCAAAATGTTTTTTTTTTTAAATAACAAAAAATATTTTTTTGTATCTCATCCCTGCAAACAAAACAATACGACATCGTTTCCCCGGTTGTATTGCCGATACGATTAATTTTATTGCGGCATCTCCCTTTCGGGAGAAACTGTTACCCGAATGCAATACATCTCGGCGATACGACAACGATTCGTCTTGTCGATAAAAGGGCAATATCGCCAGATAATTGTATAAACGAAAAATAATAGATTTGTATGTATCGCCGGAATATCACTGAAATGATAATTCGGCGATACAGCTATATCGATTCCCTGAAGCTGAAAATATACATTATTTTTTTCATTCATATTTTGGTCATGTTGAGAGGACTTAAAACATTTGCATTCGCCTGAAAAATATATCCGCAACATTCCCCGAATTTTTTATTTTATCTTTGAACGCAAATTTGTGGTTTTCGGCCAAATTTATATTCTTTAAAAGATTTCTTGTTGTGCTTCATAAATACTAAATTGACAAAGAAATAAAAATGTTCAATTTTTTTTTTATCGCCAAAATATCGTTCGTATGAAAAAACGGCAATATAAATTTGAGTTTTTTGATTTTTTATTGAAATGATAAATTTTTGTATTGCTGTAATATCTTTTCGGTGATATATCGCCCTATTGTTTGCAGGGATGTTTGTGTTATAAAAATACTTACCTTCAAAGTCATTAAAGTTAAAAAAGGCAAATAAAAGGTTTATACAAAAATTTCGTATGGAAATTCGATTAATAAACCTGTTAATTAACGCCTTTACTTTTTATGTATTTGGACGTTATATGTATTTTGAATAAAACAAAAAAAGTATTTTGCAATAAAACCGATCAAATTAGAAGAAAGTAAAGAAGTCAAATCGCGGAATTTACAGTTAGTTGTTTTTCTATCACACACGCGATGTTTTTAGCTCGGAATTTAAAAGTTCTATTTTTGGCCACAAAAACATTGCAATATGAGAATTTCCAGATTTATTGAATTTCTTTCTGAGGAATAATTTTTGTCTATAGTAATTTTTTCACATTTCATCGTTTTGAGGTAAGCTTGAAATGCCAATTTTTAGACGTTTGTAAGCAATTTTTTTAAAAGCGGCGGAACTCATTAATACCGAACTAGCTTAAAATTAAAAAAATATGACCTTGACCTTTGACCTTTAAAAAGTCGAATGTGGTGTTCAAACCCGTAGGTCGTACCCCGTTTGGGAGAAGCAGGGGTTTAAATTAGTGCACCATTTCCCGGTTCTCGGTATTCCCGGGAATACCGGTATTCCGGGTTCTAGATATATTTTCGTGAATACCGGAATTCCCAGTTCTGATCCTCTCAAAAAAACAAAACAAAAAATACCATACCATAAAATATTAAAATTACACTATTTAATCAGTTTTTAGTTGTGTTTGTAAAATTATTTAAAAATCATGTAACTATTTTTTCTTAAATTTAAAAAATAAAATTGAAATGGTGTTTTTTTACATGTTTGGTATGTTTTTTAGTAAAAGCAGAGAAAAAATTGTAATTGTACAAAATTTTACAAAATATACATAATCGGAAACCACTTTGACCACTTTAATTAACACTTTAAGCGACAAAAATTGATTTTAAAAAATTTAAACTACACCATTTACAGATGTAATTCGAAAAAGATCAATTGTAATTCGAAGATTCTATTTGTAATTCGAAGATTCCATTTGTAATTCGAAGATTCCATTTGTAATTCGAAGATTCCATTTGTAATTCGAATACTCCAATTGTAATTCGGAGATTCCATTTGTAATTCGAAGATTCCAATTGTAATTCGAAAAAGATCAATTGTAATTCGAAAAAGATCAATTGTAATTCGAAAAAGATCAATTGTAATTCGAAAAAGATCAATTGTAATTCGTAAAAGATCAATTGTAATTCGTAAAAGATCAATTGTAATTCGAAGATTCCAATTGTAATTCGAAAAATATCAACTGTATTTCCATTGATATTTTTCGAATTACAATTGGAATCTTCGAATTACAATTGATCTTTTACGAATTACAAATGATCTTTTTCGAATTACAATTGATCTTTTTCGAATTACAATTGATCTTTTTCGAATTACAATTGATCTTTTTCGAATTACAATTGATCTTTTTCGAATTACAATTGGAATCTTCGAATTACAAATGGAATCTTCGAATTACAATTGGAGTATTCGAATTACAAATGGAATCTTCGAATTACAAATGGAATCTTCGAATTACAAATGGAATCTTCGAATTACAAATAGAATCTTCGAATTACAATTGATCTTTTTCGAATTACATCTGTAAATGGTGTAGACTTTTTTACAAAATGCTTATTATCTCAAAATCGCACTATATAATTTTTTTTTTGTCTATATAGGCTTGTAGCCAAGATCTCAGGATTTCATTTGCGCCAAACTGCGCTGTAAGTCTAAAACTTACTGAGATATTAACCCATTTTGGACCAAGATTCAATTTTATTTTTCTTTTTTGGAAAAAGGTACTTTTTGAGGGTAATTAGCACCCGTTGATCTCAAAAATCTTGTCAAAAAAATTTTCAATGTGCCGTTATCCCAGAAAAGCCTGCATTTCATCTTTTTATGCAGTTTTAATATTTGGATCTATTTGCTATTTTATTAATTTATTTCATTAATTTCAAAATAAATAGTTTCAAAATGATTCAAATTAGTGGAATTAAATAAATTAAATTTAAAAAATTTTTAAATTAGTCAAAAAAATTAAAAGCCGAAAATCAAAAAATGCTAAATTTTCGTTTTTGCTTGAAACAATTTCTGTGCTGATTTGAATTGCATTTCATGGACATATAAATTGAGCTGGTCAAGTGGGGATATTTTTTTTAATTGCACAAATATGACTTAACATTCGTAATAAAATTTACCCGAAATTCCACCTTTTTCATACATAAATATTTTTTTGAAAAAAGTGTTCTCTACTGTTCGAAAAATCGAACAGAGGATCAAAATGGGTTAAAGTTGTATTTTTTTAACTTTTTCAGGATTTTTGTTAAAATGTTATTGATTTGTGGAAACATACAGACATCTGACAAACTACTAATCCGATTTTAAAATTTTTAATTCACCTTTTTAATAATACCATATTCATCTCGATCGGACTACACCATTTACAGATGTAATTCGAAAAAGATCAATTGTAATTCGAAGATTCTACTTGTAATTCGAAGATTCCATTTGTAATTCGAAGGTTCCATTTGTAATTCGAAAATTCTATTTGTAATTCGAAGATTATACTTGTAATTCGAAGATTCTATTTGTAATTCGAAGATTCCATTTGTAATTCGAAGATTCCAATTGTAATTCGAAAAATATCAATGGAAATTCAGTTCATATTTTGCGAATTACAATTGGAATCTTCGAATTACAAATGGAATCTTCGAATTACAAATAGATTCTTCGAATTACAAATAGAATCTTCGAATTACAAATGGAATCTTCGAATTACAAATGGAATCTTCGAATTACAAATGGAATCTTCGAATTACAAGTAGAATCTTCGAATTACAATTGATCTTTTTCGAATTACATCTGTAAATGGTGTAGTAGTTTGTCAGATATCTGTATGTTTCTACAAATCAATAAAATTTTAACAAAAATCCTGAAAAAGTTAAAAAAAGTTACAACTTTGACCCATAATATCTCAGTAAGTTTTAGACTTACAGCGGCTTTTTTAGCGCAAATGAAATCTTGAGGTCTTGGTTACAAGTCTATAAAGACAAAAAATGTTTTTATAGACCTGTAGTGTTAATGTTATGAATACAGAAAATATCCGTGGTTCAATTATTTCAGACTGGGTATTGATGTTAATAAAAATTCACATATAAGAAAAACACATACGGGCCAGATCTGGCAAATTACTTTATCAGGTAGTATTTTTTTGGGGGTTTTGGTACTTGCTAAGATGCTAAACGATAACATCATTTAGTACTGGCAAAGTAATTATTCAAATACGTTTCCAAGTACTTTTTTTTCTAAGATCTTTTAAAATTAACTTGTCCATGATTTTTAAATATCTTTTTAAAAATCTGAACCGAAGATAATGTTCCAGCCAGAAATCGTACAAAAAAAAAAAACTGACAAAGTACTTTACTTCTTATTCTGTCACTGCAACCGCATAAAGGCAAGGTTGAAGACTAATTTGGCCATCCATGAGGATAAATATGCCATTACAAATTCACACAATCTTGTCACGAAAATATTACAAATTACGGCAATAGATTAGCAGCCACGAAGAATAACGGGAAATCCCGTTACTGATGACGACGCCACGCTAAAGCCCAGATATTAAAAAAAAATCATTGCCTTTGCAATGGTAAACAATGCTCCCAAGCGCCAACAGACATATAATCAGACCACAAGTGTCGACGCAATGTCGAGTGAACCAGCAGACTCAACAAAAAACACGATGTACAGTTTTGTCTTTAACTTTAATCCACTACAACGCCGTGGCTTACACGTCCTTAATCATTGACTGATCTATTAAAACTCTGGCAAAGTATTTAGTTTGGTAAAACCGATTTCTGGCTGGGCAATATGGGAATACCAGAAATGTCTACAATTTTTAGAAATGTGTACATTTTTTAACCTAAACCCTTATAACAAACATAATTAAAGAGTCCACGCTTGAACTGTACCTACACCTACATAAACAATACCACTTAAAACTGATCAGATTGAAGAACTGTTTACCAAGACAGCTTATTAAAGTGCAATTGATAGTAATGATTGTTAATTTTTTCAAACGAACAATCATTCGGCATCCGTAATTCGGGCCCAGACCGTTTATTAGATTGTTGAGTAGCTGGTTGTATCTGCTGAACATACCCTGCAAGCATTTCGATACGAAGAAGATACGCTAGCGTATCGCCTGGAAGATAAATTGTATTGCGGGAGATATCTTCTTCGTATTGCGGAAGAAACACCCGTTGGTAGAAATCGTGTCCCGAAAGCGATACGTTCAGGGGATACGTAAGCAATTCTTCTGGAAGATAAATAGGCAATATTGCCAGATAATCATTTGGAAGATAATTTGAAGATATCATTCAAATTTAACCTAGAAAATATTGCCAGATAATCACCTAAACGTTCGTGGAATATAAAATAAAGATGTCGATAAAATTATGATTTTTATTGTGTTAAATGAAAGTAAATAGATAATTTACAAATAATCTCAGATACAAGGATATGTCACTAAACAACGAACAAGCATATTTTGGCGATTTTTTTATATTTCTTCTTTCGGGATCAGTGCTTCTAAGATTTTAATTGCTTCTTGAGTTTTCCTTGACCAACTAAATTTAAATTTATGTAATTTGATGGACCTGATGGGAGAAAAACATGCGGTTTATTTGTTTTGCAGTTTCGATCTTAATGCTTTTATTTCTTCGAATTCACTACTTACCTCAAAAACCCCTCTATACGAATTTTTGTGTGATTTATATTGATTATTTCACATTAATTGAATAAAATCCCCGAAAGACTAAATGATAATGAGAAAATAAATTTTTGACAATAAATAAAATATTGTTTTCGTATTTTTTTCATCCGTATGATATAAGGAAGATATCGTAAATATATCGCGCAGGTGAAAAATCACCTGGAAGATAAATTTTTGATAATTTGGCGATTTTATCAACTTTATAAATGACAAAAAATAAATAATTTTTTTATTTATTGCTTAAATATCCTCGAAATGATAAAAGGAAGATTTCCAAAAATACTACTTTGATGATTTTTTATTACGATAAAAAGAAGATATTGCCGCAATTTCTCCTAGGCGATATTTCTTCCAAATGCTTGCAGGGTAGCCATCGAATTCCTAACACATCAACTGTTCAAAAAACAAAGAAATAAATTGTAAGTGTGAATTTCATATTATTTGTGAACCCCGTATTGTATTTCTGATTTGTTTAAAAATTCGTTTAAGCTTTCTGTAAATCATACATACAACGCTCCTGAGAATAGGGTAATGACACATACTACCATGGTATAAAAACCAAACGAAATGAAAATCTTCACTTGCATCATTAAGACATTTCTGGTTTTTCCAGTATTCGTTGTTCGTATTAACAAAGTTTTTTTTTTTTAAATCTTTTATCAAAGTGACCACGTTGATGAATGTAATTTTTCTATTGCTAGACTCTTATTTCGGACCTAATTTTTTCCACATCACCATGTATTATTAATAATAAATAACTTCTCATTTATTTGGTTCAATCTGTCATGTAAAAATAATTTTTTTTTTTGAGTGTCAAATTGAATTCCACAAACTATTGCGATTTTTTTTTTATAATTAAGCAAAATATTTTTTTTTTCTATAACAATTTCTCATGTGGGTCTCTGCCAATTCTATTACTTACCTAATTTGTTGTTGTTTTTTTATTAAATCAAATATTTTAACACGAATGTGAAAGTAAATTATTTTTATGTCGTCGTTTTTGGTAGTGAATTATATTTTATTAGATATTTTTAAATAGATTTATTTTTATTAATTTACAAATTTTTTTGTTTTTAAATTACTTTTCAACAAAAAATGCACGACGAAATACTTCTGCCTGTAAACAGAGAACGAAGCCGATCGCTAACAGCCGCGACTTAGCCGCCGCCGATGTTTTTTAGGTACTCCAGCCGCCGCCGGTTTGCTTGGCTTATGTCGGCTTAAAAATGTTTACAAAAAAATAGTTTTAGTTAGCCGCCGCCGATCGAGTTTTTGCTTAGCCGCCGCCGCCGACAATTTCATGTCGGCTTCGTTCTCTGTTCTCGACTCTCGACCCCTTTACAACACTGGAAATTTTTGTTAAAATTCATATTTCACTTTACAACACTTAAATGTATTCTTAACCAAAACAATACGCAGGTACCAAGTCTATAAAAATTATTTTTTTGGCCCTGCTTTGGGATAATTTTGAGATTTTTGATGTGATTTCTTTTATTCTGCATCTAAGAAATAATTTTAATTTATTAAAAAATATTTTTATTTTTAAAATATTCTTTAAATTAAGGGACAACAAAATGCACCAAGAATTTGTGTTTGTGTGCAAATCAAAAAAAAAAAGAGAGTCCAAAGAGAGAAAACATACTTTGTTTCATTCGCACAAACTCTGTCATTAAAAGTGTGTGTAAAAAAAATAATTTTTGTCTCTTTCCCACAAAGTCTGTCGAAGAGCAAATTTTTTAAATATTTTACTTAACAACACTGGAAAAAGAGAACAAAATTTCATATCAGAGACAGGCAACCAAGCCGACGCGAAATTTTCGGCAGCGGCGGCGCAACCTTTGCTTGCCGGCGGCAGCGTTTGTACCTTTCGGTCGGCGGCGGCTCATTTTCCTTTATCATTTTTTCTTTCGTTGTAGAGTTGTATTTTTGCGAGTTTGTGTTTGGTTTTTGTATTTTTTTAAGATATATAAGGTTAAGTAAGATTGGACAACTGTTCGGCCATGTCAATATTTTGACAAGTTTCGGTGTTTTCTTATAATTTTTATTATTTGGAATTCACACACTTTTAGCAGAAACAATTACTAAATTTTTAAAACTTAATTAGCAAAAATTAATAATTTAAAAAAAAAAGGCAAAAGTGCACTTTACGGGGCACACATATTTTGAGGGGGAAAAAAATTGGACCCCCTCTGGAATTAAAAAAGAAAAATTAATACTGCAATGAACACCAAAGAAGACAAAGACAATACAAAACATCAGTATTCAATTGCAATAAACCAAAAATAAACGTTCTGTGATATTAGTGCTAAGTTTTTCTGTGATTTTATTTGATTATTTTGATTATTTATTTATATTTTTTAATTAATTGTAACGTGCTGTCCAGTTTTTTATAATTTATAAGTGATTAAGTGATGTAATTAAAAGAAATCGTAAGTTGAAAAACACTGTCTCTGATATCCCATAACATTATTTGTAATTCTTGAAAAAATTGTTTTATATATTTATTTGTTAGAATTTAATAAAAATCTCCTGATGATGTTGGAATAAAGCCGACGAAACGTTGAGGAAAATGATTAAATAAATAAATTGGTTTTATTTACATCAAATAATTAATCCCTGACCATTAATAGCCCGTGAGAAAAGTCTCAAATTTAAATATAAATAAACATATTGGTCATTAACAAAATAAAAGAAAAAAACCGAAATTAAAATTTAAGGGGGCTGGGCCCCGGGGCCCCCTGGATCCAAAAAACATACCCTTCCAACTACAGGTTTGTGTGGGTACTTAGTTAAAAGTAATTAAAAAAAAAACAGAATAAAGGTGAGCTAGGTCCCTGTGCCCCTCTAGGTCCAAAAAACCGCCCTAATGCGTTTTTTTCAAAAAAAAGTCCACCAAAAAAAGTTTTTTTTTTTGCTTAAAATTTTGTTTCTGCGTAGACGGCCTTCGGCCGGGCTTAGGGATTACAAACTCCATGTCATAAACCCACCCTCCGCGCAAAATAAAACTTTTTTGTGTATCAAGATTTTTACGTTTTTACACGCAAAAAAATCCGGTGTGTAAAATTATGCAATCATGCTTGGTAATTTTTTTTTTCTATAGAGTTTTAACATTTTTCGCAAGCCTTGTTTTGTTTTCCTCTGTCAAAGCTAAAATTTCATATTTATGTTGTTAACAAATATTACCAAGCTTGCTTGGCACATTGCAAGTACTTTTAAACATTATGCTAAACGACTTGTTTATTATTACCCGCTACTAAATTGATTTATTTATGTTAAAACTTGGTAAATTTTTGCATGGGCGTGTACAGGAGACCTAATACCCGAACGAAAAAATGTTCAGTTCATTTGAACTAGTTCAATTGAACTAGTTCATTCAATAACTCTAATTTCAGGCGTCAATCCAAATGAACGTGTGAAAAAAACTAATAAACAAATACATTCCAACAAGGTTAGTATAAAATTTTGTTTGTTTTTGTTTAATATTTTGTAAAATTAATTAACTTTTAATTGTTTTTTTTTTTCTAGGTATACGACTTTTTTGATCAACGCCAGAAGGAAGATGCAGTATAGTTAATATCTACATATTAGATATGTAAGTTTTGTGTATTTTGTGTTTACTATAATTGTATTTTTATTGTATTGTACATATTTTATTGTATGTGTTGTATGTATTTTTATTGTATTGTATATATTTTATTGTATGTGTTGTATTGTTTTTATTGTATTATTAGTAATAATAAATAAATAATGAAAAAAAAATATTACTAAATTTCTTTTATTTTTTATACAAAACAAGATTGGGTATTTTTATTAAGCATTTAAGTTTTTTTTATACGACACGAATGGCAATATTTACCAAGCACTTTTGTGCAAATGTAGTTAAAATTTTGTTTACTGGGATGTTCCTAAGCGTTTTGGCAAAATATCAAAATATATTGTTTAATGGGATTCCTCCCTATCTGCTTGGTAAAATTGGAACATTTTATTATGAAATCGCACCCAAGTTTTTTTTTGCGTGTAATTACTGAATGGCTTAATTATTGAACTGAAAGTTACTAAAATGGATTTAGGGGTTACAATATTGTTAAAATACATACAAAAAATACATATTTGCAATCGTGAGCAAATTACCTTTCATTTGAGTACCCATACGTACATGTTTGTGGGTGGGGCGGTTTTTTGGCTCGGGGGTCCACCGGGGACCCCCTAATTCAAATTTAATTCAAAGAATTAATTCAAGCATTAATTAAAATTTCTGATTTGAGAAATTGAATGGTGAATTAAAATTTCGAAGGCCTGGGGGGTAATTGTGTAATTCGATTCGAAAGAAACTGTTCGAATTCGGAAAATTTAGATCCTTTATAAAATGTAACTCACTATGAGAAAAATATTTTTTTGTTTATTTTTAGAATAAAAGGATAAACATTAATAAGCCAAAAGATTTTCGCTCGAATAAAAATTATTTTAGGTACTTTAAATTGAAACCAAAAATGTCGTTCGAATAGCTTCTCTTTTCGAATCGAAATACACAATTACCCCCCTGATCATAAGTATTATGAATATTATACGGAGTTCACACTAGAGAATTCGTACTCGTTTAAGCCACTTGTTTAAAAAAGTAAATAAAATCGTTCACACTACATTTTGCGCGTTTAACTTTGAGTGTTTAACGTTTGTAAACAAACGCACATAACCTAATTCTGAAAAAAATTGCAAAAATATTTCTAAAAACCTTTTAAACTTTGGCGGAAGACAAGATATTTAATTTTTTTATAACATTTACATAACACCACTACACGGAACACCTTTTTATTGACTCATTCCAAGTAAATAGGAAGATTTTTCTGTTTTTTGTTCCGGACCTGTCCGAAGCTGTTTGCATATTTATACTTCGATGGAAGGCAAAATTCACTATTAGTGCAGCTTTTCCAATACAATTATAAATAAAACACACACTTTTTTCTGATTTTTCAGTAGTTTTTATTAGTTTTTTAAATATTTATAATTTCTCAATTTTCCAATGTTTTGCTAAAAAAATGGCGGACCGATACAGAAGCTGGTTGCTATGAAATCTTTTTTTTTGGCATAGAATAAAGAAAAATTAAAAGGAAATATACCGAACCCTGCCTTTGAAATGTTTAGCGAAATGTTCAACAGGGAAACAAGTCGAATTTGATTGTTTAGCTAAACAACCAAATGTATGGGGAAACAAGTCAAATTTTGATTGTTTAGCGCTTAAACACTCATGAGATGTTTAAAGTCGGTAGTGTGAACTCCGTATTAGCCATAACATATAACATATACCTTTCATCGGCTACAACCGGCTAAGAGCCGCCGCCGATAGATTTTATGCTTAGCCGCCGCCGCCGACAATTTCATGTCGGCTTCGTTCTCTGCTTGTAAAATGAAAGCCTAAATTCTGCTTGCGTCCACTATTGCCAATTATTTCTAACCAAAAACCTCTGAATTTCACCAAAAAAGCGCTAGAAAACGCAAAAAAAGCGGGGAATATTTATGGCGTTTTCCAGCGATGCCAATTTAGTTAGATTTAGCCACTGTTGCCAAGTTGGAGGTTTTCCCGCTAAATCTAGCGCTTTTTGTTTGGATTTAGCGGGGAAAAATTGGTTTTAGCGGGAACGGTGCTTTAGCGGGAAAATCTAGCGCTTTTTATTTGGATTTAGTGTAGTGTTTGGGGTCCGGGAATTCCCGGGTCGGATTTCCCGGGAATTCCCGGGAAAACACTGACGGGAATTCCCGGGAATTTTTTTAATTTTTCCCGGGAAATCCGGGAATTTTGTAAAATAAACCTTTTTACATAAAAACGTTTATTTTACTTTAATTTTTACCATTTTTTTTTACATACAGGTATAATTAAATTGATATTTTTTGTATTTTTTCTATTTGGAAGAACAGTGCAAATATATATTCATAGGAAAACTGAACAAGTGTAATATGGAGTTCACACTACCGACTTTAAACATCTCATGAGTGTTTAAGCGCTAAACAATCAAAATTTGACTTGTTTCCCCATACATTTGGTTGTTTAGCTAAACAATCAAATTCGACTTGTTTCCCTGTTAAACATTTCGCTAAACATTTCAAAGGCAGGGTTCGGTATATTTCCTTTTAATTTTTCTTTATTCTATGCCAAAAAAAAGATTTCGTAGCAACCAGCTTCTGTATCTGTCTGCCATTTTCTTAGCAAAACATTGGAAAATTGAGAAATTATAAATATTTAAAAAACTAATAAAAACTACTGAAAAATCAGAAAAAAGTGTGTGTTTTATTTATAATTATATTGGAAAAGCTGCTCTAATAGTGAATTGTGCCTTCCATCGAAGTATAAATATGCAAACAGCTTCGGACAGGTCCGCAACAAAAAACAGAAAAATCTTCCTATTTACTTGGAATTAGTCAATAAAAAGGTGTTCCGTGTAGTGGTGTTATGTAAATGATTTAAAAAAATTAAATATCTTGTCTTCCGCCAAAGTTTAAAAGGATTTTAGAAATATTTTTGCAATTTTTTTCAGAATTAGGTTATGTGCGTTTGTTTACAAACGTTAAACACTCAGCGTTAAACGAGTAAAAAGTAGTGTGAACGATTTTGTTTACATTTTTAAACAAGTGGCTTAAACGAGTACAAATTCTGTAGTGTGAACTCCGTATAAAAAGTATGTTAATATCATGAAAAAACTTAAAAGTCAAAAAATATACGTCGGTTAATGATAATTTTGCTGAGACTGTCAAAAAAATATAAGATTTTTGAACCTAGAATTAACATTTCCAGAATAAATATTAAAAGTGCTGCCAACTATATTAGTTTTTTCTCGAATAACGCAGTTTTAATTTTTTTTTGCGATTTTTAGCTATTTTTTTTGCGATTTTTTGTGAAGGAAAAAGTTGCAATATTTTTTTTGGTTTGCTTTAACTTTTATGTTTTGATTTGTTATGTTTTAATTAATTGTTTATCTCTAATAAAACTGTTTTTAATAAAACGATTATCAAATTTTAATGTTTTTTATGATTTACATTAATAATGAAAATTTCCCGGAATTCCCGGGAATCCCGGGAAATAAATTATTTTTTTCCCGTTTCCCGGGAAATTGAAAAGTCCGGGAATTCCCAAACACTAATTTAGTGGGACAAATTTAGAGGTTTTTTCCAATTTTTCAATCAAAAACGCCAAGTTTGTCGAATTTTAGCGCTTTTTTGTAATTTAGCGGGAGAATTTTGAATTTTCCCGCTAAAATTTTTTCGACCGTTTCTTGCAAATTTTCGTAGAAAAAATAATTTGGAGGTTTTTTTTTTAATTTTTCTTTTTTGTCAATCAAAAATGCAAAGTTTTTCGGTTTTCAGCGCTTTTTTTTTGTAATTTAGCGGGAAAATTTTAAATTTTCCCCGCTAAATTAATTTTTAGCGGTTTCTAGCGCTTTTTTCGTGAAATTTAGAGGTTTTTGGTTAAAAATAGTTGGCAACAGTGGATTTAGCGGTTTTTGACCACCCAAGAAGCAAAATCCTTATTTTAGACCAGAGCTTCGAACAAATTAATTCTATTGAGAATTAATTCCCAAAAAGTTCAATTCTGTTTTAAAAAGTTTTGAATTATCATTCCTGACTACACGCAAAAAAAAATCTGTGTCAGATTGAGCAATCCTACTTGGTAAAATTTTTTTCATACAAAAAAAAATGTTTACCAAATTTTTGCAAAAATTATGCTTGTCGATGTTAAAGTAACATAACCCGTGTAAAAAAGTTTAGATCTAAGTGGATCTAATTATATATGAACATATCTAGTTACATCTTATACCAGATCTGATTATATATAGCCAGATATGCAAGATATTGAACTAGATATGGTCATATCTCGTAAAACATGTGCTTTCATTTTGCATGATATCTTTGTATATCTGCCATATATAGAAAGATATTGCATGTGTAATCAGATCTGTTACCATATCAACTTTTGTTGAAGTTTTGTGTTGTGTTGTTTAAATGAACAACCCTAATATTTGAAATCTCCATCATACAACTTTTAGCAGTTTGTGTTTCTTATTTTATTATTTCTTTGCAAAAAAAAAATAACAAAAGCAAAACAAATAACAAAACAAAAATAATTGTCTTTTTTTGTTTGAAATTTGTTCGAAGAAAAAAATGTCAAAAAAATTAAATATTTTTGAAAATATAAAAAACATTTTCATTATTTTAAATAATAAAATATTTAAGCGGTTTATAATGATGCATTTACGTTTTAAGATAAATATGGATCCACTATATAAAATTCGGAAGAAGAAATCACCCCAAGAAGATCAAAAAAGTCGTCGGATAAAATCAAGAACTTGGGATTATATGAAAATTAAAAATTAGCGGCAGAACTAATAAATGCATCGTTTACTAATGTGAATAAAAGAAAATTTGCTGTGCTTTCTGTTGCATAAAATGGGAAAAGGTTTTTATTTATATACATATCGATGTAAATTTTTTTGTTTACCCGTGTAAAAAAAATGATATGGTACCAGATCCAAATTTATGTGATGCCATATCTAATCATATCTGATAGTTTATATCTAAACAGATATGTTAGATCCGAGAAATGGGGACAAATCTCGGATCTAATTATATCTAATTGTATCAGAACTGATATAAGTCTATATCTCTTGATTTTGGATTTTTCGCAAAAAATTTTTTTAATTTATTCCCTAAAATTTTTTAAAATGTTTTTGATACAATTTTATCAATGGATTTTATATAGCAAAAATGCAATTTGTAATAAAATAAAATTTTTCATTATTAGTTTTCAAATAATTTAAGCGTTTATTTTTGTAATTATTAATTTTTACATAAAAACTATAAAATTCATTTAATAACAACTTAATTGTATGAATAATAAAATAGTAAACAATTAATTAAATACAGAAAATTAAGTGCTGATTTTAGATGCAAAACAATTTTGATTCAAGAATAGAGAGTCTCTATTAGAGACCAAGCGAACAATTGCAAAAGAAAATCATCCTCACTCAACAATAAGGAACACATAGTCGCTGAGCCGATTGAAACACCTAAGTGCATTAAAAAATTTTGCGAAGATACTTTAAAACAACTAAATTTTTCGTTATATTTTTATAGGTCAAATTTATGAAAAAATTGGAATATTATTTAAATATTTATGAAAGAAGTTCAACTTTTAAGTACCGTAAAGGAACAAAATTAAGCGGATTAGAATACCTCTTGAACATTTTTGAAAAACACATGGTGACTTTCGTCCGATCAGCAACAATATGTACAAATATGATGCTACATATTAAAAAGGGCCTGCATAAAAAATTCCGTACTACATACCCAATCTTTATATTATGTTCGCAATGTCTAACATGTATTGAATTAAAAATTGTTTCATAAGAGAATCAGTTACTACATGACGGTCGTTTGTGTAGTAAGTAGTAGCTGTTGTTTTTAACTACAATTTCGGTCGTTTTTGTATGAAAAAATCTCAAACAACTTTTTTTGTAGTAGTTTCAAAAAATAACTACAAAAAATATACTACACTGTAGCAATAGTTGATTTATGTAGTTGTTTTTAGTTTTTTTTTTCTAAAACTCGTTTTTTTCTAGAAATTTTTATTGCAAACGAATGTGTCGAGCGAGTTGGTCGTGCGGGATGCGGAAGGAATTATTTTTATACACGCAAAAAAAAACTTGGGTGCGATTTCATAATAAAATGTTCCAATTTTACCAAGCAGATAGGGAGGAATCCCATTAAACAATATATTTTGATATTTTGCCAAAACGCTTAGGAACATCCCAGTAAACAAAATGTTAACAACATTTGCACAAAAGTGCTTGGTAAATATTGCCATTCATGTCGTATAAAAAAAAACTTAAATGCTTAATAAAAATATCCAATCTTGTTTTGTATAAAAAATAAAAGAAATTTAGTAATATTTTTTTATTATTTTTGTTATTATTCATTATTTATTTAATATTACTAAAATTAAATACAATAAAAACAATACAAAACATACAATAAAATATATACAATACAATAAAAATACAATTATATTAAACATAAAATACACAAAACTTACAAATCTAATATGAAGATATTAACAATACTGCATCTTCCTTCGGGCGTTGATAAAAAAAGTCGTATACCTAGAAAAAATAAAACAAATAAAAGTTAATTAATTTTACAAAATATTAAACAAGAACAAACAAAATTTTATACTAACCTTGTTGGAATGTATTTGTTTATTTATGTATAGTTTTTTTTTTTCACACGTTCATTTAGATTGACGCCTGAAAATAGAGTTATTGAATGAACTAGTTCATTTGAACTAGTTCAAATGAACTGAACATTTTTTCGTTCGTGTATTAGGTCTCCTGTGCACGCCCATGCAAAAATTTACCAAGTTTTAACGAAAATAAATCAATTTAGTAGCGGGTAATAATAAACAAGTCGTTTAGCATAATGTTAAAAAGTACTTGCAATGTGCCAAGCAAGCTTGGTAATATTTGTTAACAACATAAATATGAAATTTTAGCTTTGACAGAGGAAAACAAAACAAGGTTTGCGAAAAATGTTAAAACTCTATAGAAAAAAAAATTTACCAAGCATGATTGCATAATTTTACACACCGGATTTTTTTGCGTGTACCAAATAAATAATATCTAAATAAATTAAATTACAATTTATTAAATTTAATTATAACAAAAAATATGTTTTTGGAAAAATATTCTTGAGCGAAAGAATATAAGTGGATAAATGAGATAACAAGTGTGTATAATATAGCGCTCACATAAGCGTGCGTAAAAACCAATCGGAAAAAAACAAAATAAAATGTGTGCAGTGTTTTGTTTTCTTATGAGCGCGCCATCTTTCTTTTCTTTGTATACACAACAGAGTAGGTACATACTTTTTTGAAACATTTCAAATTAATTCTTTTTTTTTATAAATCAATTTTGCCAAAGCATTTCGTTTTTTTTTATTCCAGACAAATTTTGATCAGTAGCGGTGAAAATTTGGAATAAACTATTAAAAAAACAAAGGTAAATACAATCAATTTATTTTGTTTAACATTTTATTAATATAATTTTTTTCTTCTATAATTCCAGATAAATACATCAAAAAATTGTCATCATGTCGAAATTCTATACAACCAACTGAAATGTATTGCTTTTTAAATAAATAAATATCAATCATTTAAACGTTTAAGAAATTTTTTAAATAAAATTTCAGGCAATTGTAGAAAAAACAACTGTATTAAACAGTTTTGTAGTAGTTTTTACTACATTTTGTAGTTGAAAATCAATAGTTAAAAACAACAACATGTTCAGTTGTTTTTACCGTTTATGTAGTGGACGCCTTTTCAACGACAAAATGTAGTCAAAACAACTGTCTTTTGTAGTAGATTTTACCGACATACTTTTTTGAGTGTTGCAATGTCGCGATTAAAATTTTTCATATTTTTTTCTAAATCAGCATTATGTGCAAGATGGTCATTGTCAGTTTTCTCAAAGATTATTTCCGGATGCTTCGTTTTTAAATGTCTACTAGTACACTCAGAAAATTATTGCAGTTACTACATGACGGTCGTTTGTGTAGTAAGTAGTAGCTGTTGTTTTTAACTACAATTTCGGTCGTTTTTGTATGAAAAAATCTCAAACAACTTTTTTTGTAGTAGTTTCAAAAAATAACTACAAAAAATATACTACACTGTAGCAATAGTTGATTTATGTAGTTGTTTTTAGTTTTTTTTCTAAAACTCGTTTTTTTCTAGAAATTTTTATTGCAAACGAATGTGTCGAGCGAGTTGGTCGTGCGGGATGCGGAAGGAATTATTTTTATACCAAATAAATAATATCTAAATAAATTAAATTACAATTTATTAAATTTAAGTATAACAAAAAATATGTTTTTGGAAAAATATTCTTGAGCGAAAGAAAATAAGTGGATAAATGAGATAACAAGTGTGTATAATATATCGCTCACATAAGCGTGCGTAAAAACCAATAGGAAAAAAACAAAATAAAATGTGTGCAGTGTTTTGTTTTCTTATGAGCGCGCCATCTTTCTTTTCTTTGTATACACAACAGAGCAGGTACATACTTTTTTGAAACATTTCAAATTAATTCTTTTTTTTTATAAATCAATTCTACCAAAGCATTTCTTTTTTTTTTTATTCCAGACAAATTTTGATCAGAAGCGGTGGAAATTTGAAACAAACTATTAAAAAAACAAAGGTAAATACAATCAATTTATTTTGTTTAACATTTTATTAATATAATTTTTTTCTTCTATAATTCCAGATAAATACATCAAAAAATTATCATCATGTCGAAATTCTATACAACCAACTGAAATGTATTGCTTTTTAAATAAATAAATATCAATCATTTAAACGTTTAAGAAATTTTTTAAATAAAATTTCAGGCAATTGTAGAAAAAACAACTGTATTAAACAGTTTTGTAGTAGTTTTTACTACATTTTGTAGTTGAAAATCAATAGTTAAAAACAACAACATGTGCAGTTGTTTTTACCGTTTATGTAGTGGACGCCTTTTCAACGACAAAATGTAGTCAAAACAACTGTCTTTTGTAGTAGATTTTACCGACATACTTTTTTGAGTGTATGATATGGCTTAAAATTTTAGAAATCTTGTGTAGATTATAAAAAAATATTTTAGAATCCTAAAAGATGCGATTTTGGTCCAAAGATTCTAATCAGCTTTTTTGACCCAAAATCGGGATTTTAAATTTTTCATATTTTCCCTGAATCAGCTTTTAATGGCCAACGTCCGAAATGTCTTTTAATATAATAAGGCTATTTTGCAGATCTTGTAAAGATTATGGAAAAATATTTTGAAATCCTAAAACATGCGATTTTGGTCCACAGATTCTGATAAAAAGTTTTTGGATAAAATCTCATCTTTAACAATCAGCTATTCAATACATATTTTTTGTAAAATACATATGTATGTACATATTTGTACAAAATAGATTGAATAAAATAAAAATTGAAATAAAAGTTATTTTTCGATCAAATAAATAAATCAACAAATAACTTTTTTTTTTAGGTTTAAAATAAAAATCCAAAAATTAACCGAAAATTGTGAATAAAAAAATAAAAATTAATTTTAAGACATCTTTGCTATTAGAGGCTGCATTAAGTAAGCCATGAACAGTTTGAAAATATGTTACTGGAACGCAAACGGCATACGCCAGCATAAAGACGAACTCGATTATTTTCTCAGAAACAAGCAAATTGATATAATGCTTGTTTCTGAGACCCATTTAACCCCTCGTAGTCTTTTCGCTTTAGATGGTTACACATTGTATGATACAAAGGACCCCAGAGGCAGGTCATGTGGAGGCTCAGGCATCTTAATTAAATCTCGACTAAAACATTATCTTATGTGTGATCTTTGTGAAGATTATCTTCAAGCCACTACTTTATGCGTAAACGAGTTTGATATGAACCTTGTGATTTCGTCAATTTATGCTCCCCCCAGATTTAAAATTACTGATAATCAGTATAGGACTTTCTTCGAATCTCTAGGTTCACGCTTTCTGGCTGCTGGCGACTACAATGCTAAGCAAACATTCTGGGGGTCACGCCTCATTACTCCTAGAGGTCGTGTGTTGTTTGATACAATTTCTAAAATGGGTCTGGATGTGGTCTCAAGCGGAGAACCGACATACTGGCCTTCAGACCGTAATAAGATTCCAGATCTTATCGACTTTGGAGTGACTAGAAATATAAAAAGGAATTTTGTAAGTGTAGAATCATCTTTGGAACTCTCTTCAGACCACACACCCACTATTGTTACTCTATTTAACCCCCGAGAAATTGTATCCCCCACTGGTGACTTAGCACTGACAGGCAAAGGAACAAATTGGCTAAAATATAAAAAGTTTCTCAGTACTCATTGCTCGGAAAACATATCGCTAAGAACACCAGAGGAAATTGACCTCTCGCTCAATTTCGAATCTAATCTCAAACTAGCTGCTCAACTTGCTACTGAACCCCCCCGACAATCCAGACAAAATATATTTTTTTCTGCTGATGTCGAACGACTCTTAATTGAAAAACGAAGAGCTTGTAGAGAGTGGCAACTGCACAGATCTCCACGATTAAAAGCACAACTTAAGGAATGCACTAAATAGATTTCTTGAAAATCTGGAGCCTACATAAAAAACCGATTACTCGTTATGGCGTGCTACACAAAATTTAAAAAGACCTGTCTTATGTAATACGGCGTTCACACTTGCTGTTTTGAAGTGTTCAAGAGTGAGATGTTTAAAAAAGTCTTTGTTCTGTGTCTATTGCGTTTTTATTCTGCTACTGGTGTTTTGTTAAACAGCTTGTTTAAGGTCGCTAGTGTGAACTCCATATAAGCCTCCTTTGCGCAAAGCAAATGGAGGTTGGGCTAGAAATGATACTGAAAAAGGAAATCTGTTTGTTGAGCACTTGAAAAATGTATTCGCACCAAATGAATTACGTGTTATAGTAGAGTTGCCACTAATTTTACCCCAGCGCGTAGCAGCACCCATTCGGTTTGAGATGCGAGAGGTCGAAAAGGCAGTTTGTGAATTAAACCCCAAAAAGGCATTTGGTATTGATAAGATCAGTAATAAAATGCTTCTGGAGTTACCCCGAATAGCATTAAGAATAATTCTTTTTATTTTTAATGCTATATTACGCCTTCAACATTATCCCCCAGAATGGAAAATTTCTCTCGTTAAAATGATACCCAAGCCAGGCAAAGATCACACAAAAGTGGAATCGTATAGGCCTATCAGTTTGTTATCCAATTTATCAAAACTTTTTGAAAAACTGTTAGTGAACAGATTAACAACTCATGTCGCTCAGAACAACACTATCCCCGATCACCAGTTTGGATTCAGGAAAAAACATGGCACAATTGAGCAAGTTCATAGACTGGTAGGTGAAATTAGAAGAGCCTATGAAGAAAAAAAATATTGTTCCGCACTTTTTATTGATGTCTCACAGGCGTTCGATAAGGTTTGGCATGAAGGTTTACTCTATAAGATAAAAAATATGTTACACTAAGAAAAAAAAAAATTCTCAAATCAAGCAAAAACAATCTCATATTGAAAATAAAACAGTGACAAAAGTCAACAAAGTTTGTTTTTTCTCAATTTGAAAATATTCGTAGACACTTTTAATATGACTTGAGTAACAAACAACATTTTAAAAATGAAATGAAAGAACTGTGATTTGAAAATGTTTTATGTTTAAATTAAAGGTGCTCACAATCAAATTAAAATGATAGTCATGTTTAATTTAAAAATGTGCATTATAAATATATAATTTTCTTTATACTTATCTCCTAAAATTTTCCTTTGAAATAAAAACAATTAAACTTTTTTATATGTATATTTATTTATTTTGCAACAGAATAATTAAACATTTACTTTTGCAGTATATATAGGAACAAACTATATATCGTCGCTGCTCCGAAGAAAAGACCAATGTTTTTTTCAAAATAATTTTGAAGATGCCCACAAATTTGCTAAATTTTGTTCATCCGCGGTTCATAAAAGTTTTAAGTAAAACATATTTTATAAATAATAAATGGTATTGCATTGTCCTATTTACATTAAGATGACTTATAAAAATCATTCAAAAGTTCACAATTTAGCTTTTCTTTAAAGTCTCTTAGAACAAATGTTAAATACACACAGGAGTTTTCGTTAGAGCAGCGACGGTATAGAAAAAGAAATCAAATAATGTGATGGACATATTCTAGGAGGTCATTTAAAGTTGTTGATCCCCTCCTGGACTCAGATACTCCATATAAATTTTCACTTGTTCAAAATATTCTTTAAAATTATTTTTTTTGTTCACGGTTTTTAAACACTATCTGAACACTTTACTTTTCACACAAAATTTGTTAGCGATTTATTTTAAATGACTTATTTATTTTTTTTAAGTAGTTTTTTTTTAGATTGGAAATTGATTTTAATAATTTTGCACCACGACACTTTTTTTTTTAATAATTATTTTTGAAGCGTCATTGCCAAAATGGTTTAAAACTCATATTAAAAATGTTTATAATCAAAATGATGATTTTTAACATGGCAGCACCATGAAATGAAAATGAGTTTTTAATTACTTAATTCAAAAACGTAAAATTTTAAAATTTAGACCGAAACATATTAAATTTGATAAAGTTCAACTTCATAATTCAATTCTTTTTCAAAAATTTTAGGCTTTTAAAAATGAGTATGAACATTTTTGATTTGACAACGATTTTTTCCCTCAGTGTACCACCAAATACACATAAGTTACTCGAAAATTACATAACAGATCGTAAGTTCACAGTAAAGGAAAACGATTTTGTCAGTACCCCTCAAATCATACAAGCTGGAGTTCCACATGGTAGTATTTTGGGACCGCTTTTGTATATTTTGTACACCTCTGATATGCCAACTAATCGAAATACGCATACCTCCACATTTGCTGATGATACAGCGATTTTAAGCTCCCATAACAATCCACTTGAAGCAACTCGTATTTTGCAAAGTCACATTCTTGAATTAGAAGACTGGTTAAATAAGTGGAAAATTAAAGTTAATGAGCAGAAATGCATCCACATAACGTTCACGTTAAGACGAGAAACTTGCCCCCAAATTCGGATTAATAATCACATTGTACCTCAACATACAACGGTTAAGTACCTAGGAATTCATCTGGATCCTCGTCTTACGTACACTCAAAAAATTTCATAGGTAATATGTACGAAATACTTCGTAAATTGTACGAAATATTTCGTGGTTTTGCCGGAACGAAATATTTCGTAATATTTACCTATGGCATTTCGTAAATATTACGAAGTTTTTTTAGTGATATTTACGAAATAAATACGAAAATATTTCGTAAATTTACGAAATATTTAGTATAACTACGAAATATTTCGTAAAAATACTAAATATTTTCGTACATATTACGAAGTTTTTTTTTTTGTAAATACGAATTATGTTTATTTTTACGAAAATATTTCGTAAAGTTACGAAAATTTTGTATAACTACGAAATATTTTGTATAATTACGAAATATTTCGTAAAAATACAAAATATTTTTGTACATATTATTTTTTTTTTTTTTTGTAAATACGAATTATGTTTAGTTTAACGAAAATATTTCGTAAAGTTACGAAATATTTTGTATTATTACGAAATATTTCGTAAACATACAAAATATTTTGTACATATTACGAAGTTTTTTTTTTTTGTAAATACGAATTATGTTTATTTTTACGAAATATTTTGTATAATTACGAAATATTTTGTATAATTACGAAATATTTTGTATAATTGCGAAATATTTTGGTACATATTACATATTCAAAAAATTATATATCATATTAAATAAAAAATGATAGGTTACAAATTTATTTTGTTTTAAAATTTTCTTTAATATAAAAATAAAATTCACAGCAATCTTAAAACTATGCAATCTTAAAACAATGTATTGAAACAAGCAAAATTCAAAGCCAACGCCAGAATTGTAATTGTTTTTTTCGTTAATTTTAAAAGCGAAAAGAGAGAAAGAGAAAGAATTCAAAACATTTAAGCAATGAGAAGAACAATTTTTGTTTTTTTTTAACATATCTTGACAGACAGCCAAATTTTTCATACAGCAAACAACAACAAAATATATGTGAAGTGTTTTTTATTTATCGCATTTTTTACGAAATATTGATCTAAATTAACGAAATTTTGTATTTTTACGAAATTTAAGGTATTCTTAAAAATTAAAAGATTATGTAGTATGTACAAACATTTAGTTTATGGTACGATATATTTGTTTTGTATTTGTATGAAAATTATTTGTATTTTTATGTATGACATTTTTTTGGTTAAATTGTATCATCTTATGGGACATGTCATTGAGTACATTCCGTCCGGTGGGATCGAATATTTTTTAAAAACGTAAAACAAAATATTTTTTTCCGAATCAAAACACTTCCAAATATTCACTGTAATTTAAAGTGGTTTCTTTACGAAAAAAATATTTTCCCGAGCAAACATTCAATTCCATTTCTAAACGGAATTGACGCGGTGACATGCCCGTATAACTTTTCACTAATGTCGCAACACCTAACAGACTGCAATGAAAAATATATCTTGGGTGATTTGACTTTGTGTTATGCTGAAAATAATTTAAAATTAGAAACCGTAAACAAAAATTAAAAAGAGAAGGAACAAATTTTTGTTATTTAATTTTTTTAATTGTTTAATCTGTTAAATCTAGTAATTCAGATAAATAAATCAAACCCCTTGATTTTGTGATTTTTTTTTCCGAAAAGTATTTTGTTAAATTACGAAATATTTCGTTAAGATACGAAGTATTTCGTATTTTTTTGGCTACGAAATGTACTTCGTAAAATAAACGAAATTTGTATTTTTACGAAATTCCAAGTTTTCGTAAAATTACAAAAATTTCGTAATATGTACAAAAATTTCGTAATATGTACGAAAAAAATTTTACGAAATAATACTTCGTATTTTTATGCATGAAATTTTTTGAGTGTAGAAAAACCATATAGATGCAAAATTAACCCAGATAAAATTGAAAACTATTGCAGTTAATTGGTTAATTGGGAGAAACTCGAAACTTAAGTTAGACTGTAAACTATTGATCTACAGTTCGATTATAAAACCTATATGGTGCTATGGTATTCAGTTATGGGGCACTGCCTCTGCGTCTAATGTGGAAAAAATACAGAGAAAACAGAACAATATTTTGCGAATGATTACTGATGCCCCCTGGTATGTTAGAAACTTAAACATACACAGAGATCTCAATGTTTCCCTTGTTAAAGATGAAATTGTGAGACATACCCAAAACTACTTACGAAAACTGGAGTCACATCCAAACAATTTAGCACGCAATCTTTTAAATAATCGTGGTCACCAACGCCTTAGAAGGAGGGCCACTGCTGACTTGGCACACTAAAGTGAAGGATGATGCTTTTGAAAACGGTGGATAATTTATGAGCAAATGAAATTTTGTCTGGCACTGGCTGGACTTAATATTAAGTTATATTAGTCTTAAGATTTGAATACTTATTGTTAGTTCACATAATTTAAGTGAAGATTCAATAAAATAAATGAATGAAATAAAAAAGACATCTTTGCAAAATTTTTGTTAATTTTTAACTAAAATGTGTCTTAATATATTTATTGTTCAATAATTGACAATTTTTTTTTAATTTTTTGTGTGATTTTTATAAAATCATAACGGTTATTTTTAGTCCCTGGTTTTAAATCGTTTTTAGCAGCAATATTTTTAGCACTTTCTTTATTCTATTACAGTATATTGACAGAAAATGCTAATAATAATTGCTAAAAACGGTTTAAAACTGTAAGTGTGAATAGGGTATAAAGTTAATTTTGCTGTCATAACTTAAAACACCATTCATTTAGCAAAACCAACAGAGTCCCAGACGCATGTTTCGATGAATTACAAATGGAATGATAAAGTGAGTAAACCTCCATTCCGAAGACACCAATAAGGTTTAATAGATTTTTAGTTAAAAATTTGTGTTTGGTAATAATTTTCTATTTTTACAGGGTACTGGTAAATAAATTTTTGAAGCTATGGCGAATCCTTCACTGCGATAAAGAGCGTGGGCACCAGTCCTGCCTTTAAGGTAACTACAGACGACGCAATATTATGTACAATATTCAATTATATTGATCGTGTGTGGGTAAGATTGACCATTGTACAATCGTCAATCTAACCCACACACCATCAATATTATTGAATATTGTACATAATATTGCGTCGTCTGTAGGTACCTTTAGTTATAAAATTAAAAACGCAAAGCCAAGGGATTGCAGTTTTGATGAGTTACAAATGGAATAACAAAGTAAGTGTTCCTCCATAACAAGAGACCAACACTCAGAAAATTATGTAAGTTACTACATGTTAGTTGTTTGTATATTTTACAGTAGCTAGTTGTTTTCAACTACAAAGTCAGTTGTTTTTGTATGAAAAATATCAAACAACTATTTCTGTTAGTTATTTTAAGTTGTTTTTTTGAATAACTAACAAAAAAGTACTATGATGTAGTAACAGTTATTTAAAGTAGTTAATTTTGTTTTTTTTTATCTATGGAAAACTTTCAGTTTTTTTCCAAAAAATAAAAACAAATTTTCGTTTTTTTTTCTGAAAAATTTTTTGAAAAAAAAAAAATATTTATTAGCGGTTTTCACCCTTGATAGAAAACAAAAAAAAAATCGGAGAAATGAAGAAAACAAGAAAATGTTTGACAGAAATACATTTGTTTTGTTGTTGTATCTGTCAAACATTCTCTTGTTTTCTTCATTTCTCCGATTCTTTTTATGTTTTCTATCAAGGGTGAGAACCGCTATTGATTATTTTATTTTTACTACATTTTAGTTGTTTTGACTACAAATGTAAGTAGTTTTTACTACATAAGTCAGTTGTTTTTTGTCAGTTAAAATAACTTACATTGTTAGTTGATTTAACTGAAAAAGTAGTTGACCCCAAAACAACTTACACAGTAGTTATTTTAACTGACATTTTCAGTTGATTTTACTAACATAATTTTTTGAGTGAATGGTGTTTCCAGTTTTTTAAATTAAAAATTTATGTTTTGTAATAATTTTCTATTTTTTACAGGATGCTTTTAAATAAATTCGTGAAGCTATAGCGATCTTTCACTTCAAGAAAAAGCGTAGGCAGCATTCACAGGAGAAAATTGTACATAAAGGGTCAGTTGGTCGGTGGTAAATTAAATCCTACACTTAAAAAATTATGTTAGTAAAATCAACTGAATATGTCAGTTAAAATAACTACTTTGTAAGTTATTTTGGGGTCAACTACTTTTTCAGTTAAATCAACTAACAATGTTAGTTGTTTTAACTGACAAAAAGCAACTGACTTATGTAGTAAAAACTACTTACATGTGTAGTCAAAACAACTAATATGTAGTAAAAATAAAATAATATATTTTTTTTTTTAATTTTTCTGAAAAAAAATTAAAGACCAAATTTTTTCCAAGTTTTTTTTATAAAAAAAGTAGTGCAAAATAAAAAAAACGAAAATTTATTTAAAAAAAAAAAATTAAAATTTTTCAGAGATAAAAAAAATAAAATTAACTACTTTAAATAACTGTTACTATATTACAGTACTTTTCTGTTAGTTATTCAAAAAAACGACTTAAAATAACTAACAGAAATAGTTGTTTGATATTTTTCATACAAAAACAACTGACTTTGTAGTTGAAAACAACTAACTACTGTAAAATATACAAATAACTAACATGTAGTAACTTACATAATTTTCTGAGTGTACACAACATTTACACTCAGATAATTATTGCAGTTACTACATGACGGTCGTTTGTGTAGTAAGTAGTAGCTGTTGTTTTTAACTACAATTTCGGTCGTTTTTGTATGAAAAAATCTCAAACAACTTTTTTTTTGTAGTAGTTTCAAAAATAAATACAAAAAATATACTACACTGCACATAGGGGCAAAATGTAATGTTTTGTGGCATCAATTAAACCGCTGAGTTTTTATAGACGTTTTCCACACTATTTCAAAGAGCATTGTTTAAGGATTAAATTTATGTAAAAACATGTAAGACTTTCTTTGTAAAATTGCGAAAAATTCGCAAAAACGCAAAATAATAATAATTTGTTAGAAGTAAAAAATTGTTGTATGCTTGTATTTTTATATATGGCTATGGATACCGTTAAAACAATTACTGTATTGAAATAACATACATATGAAGCATTCCACACCAAATGTTCTGCTAAAAAAAAGTTATGCCGTATGAAGTTAAAATCGGACATTAAAATGAAAATAAATAAATATTATCAAATGTTTACCTGGTAAACTCATTTTTTCTTAAAAAATTTGCAAAACTTTTACCAACTTAAATGTTTTTGATAAAATATTTATTTGGCATTGCTTAAAAATTCTTCAATACTTGACTAAAAAATATTTATTTTTATTTGAACTTAAAACTATAATTTCACTGTATGTGAATTCCTTAACAAAATTAAAAAAATTAAA
The DNA here is from genome assembly GCA_963921195.1 of Pegoplata infirma. Lineage (NCBI taxonomy): Eukaryota > Metazoa > Arthropoda > Insecta > Diptera > Anthomyiidae > Pegoplata > Pegoplata infirma. The sequence continues at coordinate 168,046,209 of OY992539.1, read as the reverse complement.
ATAGAATTTCATATTTTTAAAATGTTATTGAAGTAACGGGGCATTTTTGGAGTTAATTTGGAATTAAATTACTTACTACTATATTTTAATGATATATTTATCTACTTCAAGAAGGAAAACTTTGTATTTGAAAAAAAAAAAATATTAATTTCCGTAAAAAATCGCGATCTCGGCATCTAAATATTTTTTAAAAATATCAAAACTTGAATGCACCAAAAGAAAAAAAATTTTTGTGGTCACTCTAGTGTTCAAATTATAACTTTAATATATTAAAAAAAAAAAATAACAAAAATAATTACAAAAAAAAAAGGTAATATTTTTAAAATGCAACTTCACATCGCGGAGTAATTTGGAGCAAGTTTTAAAAAGTGATTCTTGTAAAGAATTATACCACTTACCACTGTATAAAAGTAACTAAAGATAATGTAGGATAATTCTCCACTTTTTGACCTTCAAAGTTAGGTTTTGAATAATTTCATAAAAAAAATGACTTAGAACGGCGATAACTAGTTTAATATTCAATGCAATTTGATCAGCATGAACGCAAATTGTTTGTGCCAAAACTATCTTTCCATTCATGTGTATAGTGTCAAAATTTTTTACTGGCATACCTTTCATTTTGAGTTTTCAACTAAAGACTATTTTAAATAATTTTTTTGGTTTTTTTTAACTTTTACTAACTTTAACACGATGGTAAGAAAAGAAGATTGGATAAATCAAAAAAGTAAAAATGCAGTCAAGCGTAGAAAAGTATAGGCTTTCGATATAAACAAGAAAATTAACAAAATCGCTTTTTCAAAAATTCAATTGTTGCCAAGAAGCCCCATATAGCTGCCCCTATGTGCACTGTAGCAATAGTTGATTTATGTAGTTGTTTTTAGTTTTTTTCTAAAAACTCGTTTTTTTCTAGAAATTTTTATTGCAAACGAATGTGTCGAACGAGTTGGTCGTGCGGGATGCGGAAGGAATTATTTTTATACCAAATAAATAATATCTAAATAAATTAAATTACAATTTATTAAATATAATTATAACAAAAAATACACTTAGAAAATTATTGCAGTTACTACATGCTGGTCATTTGTGTAGTAAGTAGTAGTTGTTGTTTTCAACTACAACTTCAGTTGTTTTTGTGTGAAAAATCTCAAACAACTGTTTTTTGTAGTCGTTTTAAAAAATAAATACAAAAAATTACTACATTGTAGTAACAGTTGTTTTATGTAGTTGTTTTTAGTCTATTAAAAAACTTGTAATTTTCTATAAATTTTTAGAAAAACGGATGTGTTGAACGAGTTGGAAGTGTCAGATGCAGCAGGAATTATTTCCAAATAATTTTAACCGTTTTTTAAGTTTAGAAGAAAATTCAGACAATTTGAGTTACAGTAAAAATAACTGTAATTTGAAGTAGTTTTTACCGTTTTTTGTAGTTGTTAATTGATAGTTAAAAACAACAACAATTTTTGGTTGATTTTACCGTAAAATGTAGTGGACGCCTAAACAACAGCAAATGTAGTAGTTTTAACTGTCTTTTGTAGTGGAATCTACCGTCATAATTTTTTGAGTGTATGTTTTTGGAAAAATATTATTGAGCGAAAGAAAATAAGTGGATAAATGAGATAACAAGTGTGTATAATATAGTGCTCACATAAGCGTGCGTAAAAACCAATCGGAAAAAACCAAAACAAAATGTATGCAATGTTTTCTTTTCTTATGAGCGTGCCATCTTTCTTTTCTTTGTATACACAACAGAACAGGTACATACTCTTTTGAAACATTGCACTATAGGGAATTTTCTGGTATTTTCTGGCCAAAACTCCAAAAGTTGGGATATTGCCTCAAAATTTGGCAAGTTTATTTGGCGGTAAGTTTTAAGGCTCTGTATAAAAAATTGGCATGATCTGGCCTAATAAATCGTGTTTTTAACAGTGTTCGAAAAAAAACAGTACGTTATTTAACGTTCCGTTCCAAGAACACATTCACTAAAAAGTTTTTTAAGTGGTTGCGAAGGTGTTCGCAAACAGAATTCCGAACGTTATGCCTGTGAGTTGAAGAACAGAAACTTTACGATAACGTACCGAACTAGGTTAGAAACAAAATAAAGTTCTTTTAGTGTTCTGTTTGCGAACTTTTGAGACATTTTTTTTTTAAATTTAAAATGGCGATATCTCGAAAACTAAGCAAGATAGAGCAAAACGGAGCACATTTTTGGTTCTTGGGATCTCCATAGTATCGCTAGGCCTCTACACATGGGTGGACCCCATTGGGTCCATATTTTGAATCTAAAAAAGTTATCATTCCGGGAAATTTAAAAATGCACATATCTCGCTAAATACTGCCGACACGACATAAAGTCTAAAAGCGGTCATGTACTACGAGACAAGATCCACAAAAATGCTTTTAGACTTTTCATCGTGTCGGCAGTATTTAGCGAGATATGTGCATTTTTAAATTTCCCGGAATGCTAACTTTTTTGGATTCAAAATAAGGACCCAATGGGGTCTACCCATGTGTAGAGGCCTAGCGATACTATGGAGATCCCAAGAACCAAAGATGTGCTCCGTTTTGCTCTATCTTGCTTAGTTTTCAAGATATCGCCATTATAAATTTAAAAAATGTCTCAAAAGTTCGCAAACAGAACACTAAAAGAACTTTATTTTGTTTCTAACCTAGTTCGGTACGTTATCGTAAAGTTTCTGTTCTTCAACTCGCAGGCATAACGTTCGGAATTCTGTTTGCGAACACCTTCACAACCACTAAAAAACTTTTTAGTGAATGTGTTCTTGGAACGGTACGTTTCGATAACGTACGGTCGCTCCATAGTTCCGTACAGAACACTAACGTACCGTACGTTAGAGTTTTTTTTCGAACCCTGGTTTTTAATGCAATTTTGTAATATAATTATGTCAATAATTTTTACATCCACGCCCACAAAAGGGGGCGGGCAAAAAATAATTTTCCTAGTGCCTTTGGTCCAAGTGCAGGGCTTTGAACTTCTTGTGGCGTATTTTTTTTAATTTTTAAGCAAATGTACAAAAAAAATGTAAAATATGGGATTTTGCGTAGCTAGACTAAGTTATTTAAGGGGGAGCTTTTTTTTCACATCTTCCAATTTTGCTCATTTACGAACTTGAACATCGTAAGACTATAAGACATATTCGTGCCAAACATCAGGTGGCTAGCTCTTTTGGTTTGGACAGCATCGTGCATTCCCCAGACAGTCAGACCGACAGACGGTCGGACGGACATCACTAAATTTTTTTTCCCCATGGAGCCGCATGGCTTAGCGGATGAATACATCTTACTCACAAAGAGTTTCCCAATATCTCATAGAGATATGGGAGTATGCAATTATATGCAAAAAAAGTAGCAGTCCACAAATTAATTTGGTTTCAAAAAGAAAAAAATTAATTGAATAGAAAAATTAAAAAAATATATAAATCAACATTTTAAACCTGTACTTTGTACAAAATATATTTATTTGCCCTATTGATAATTGAAATTAATTTCAAAAGATTTTAATACAGGATTTTAAGTACGTTAATTTTGTAATAAGTTATGTTCTCCAAAATTAAAAAAAAAAAAATAATAAAAAATTAAATTTTGTTTTTGACGCCTCCGTACTAGCGGTAAAAGAGTTTGGTGTACAAAAATATGTGTGCTAGCTTATTTTAATATAGTTTACTGTATAATGGCATCCGAAAAAGTTTTTTTGAACACATCAAAAATGGACTTTTGGCCAACAATTCCTTATAAATTCCCTATAGTGCATTGCAAATTAATTATTTTTTTATAAATCAATTTTACCAAAGCATTTCGTTTTTTTTTTTTTTATTCCAGACAAATTTTGATCAGTAGCGGTGATAATTTGAACTATTAAAAAAATCAAAGGTAAATACAATCGATTTATTTTGTTTAACATTTTATTAATATAATTTTTTTCTTCTATAATTCCAGATAAATACACCAAAAAATTTTAATTTCATGTCGAAATTCTATACAACCAACTGAAATGTATTGCTTTTTAAATAAATAAATATCAATCATAATAAAAAATAAAATTTCAGGCAAGTGTAATAAAAACAACTGTATACCGTCTTTTGTAGTAGTTTTTACTACATTTTGTAGTTGAAAATCAATAGTTAAAAACAACAACATGTTCAGTTGTTTTTACCGTAATATGTAGTGGACGCCTTTTCAACAACAAAATGTAGTTAAAACAACTGTCTTTTGTAGTAGATTTTACCGACATACTTTTTTGAGTGTATTATATTAATATGAATTTATTCTGTGAAAATTTTAAATTCAATAAATATACAAATTTTTACAAAAATTTACTAGAAAATTTATTTTAGCATAAATGTGGTAATTTTTAGCATTATTTTTAGTCACCTTTTCTAATCATTTTGGTATATTTTACCATATTTCTTTTGGTATATTCTACCAAGTTTTTGCTTAAATAGCATTAGCATTTTCTTCAAAATTTTTTACATAAGCGTTTTGGCTAATACTGTATACAGACTAGCGTGATTTTAAAATCACCATGTGATTTTCCTTTGAACAAAATCACATAGTGATTTACAAAATCATCTCAAATTGTACTAGCATAAAGAAAAATTGCAAAATCATCTCAACTTACCATGGTAAGTTCTTGTAGTGTGAACATGGCTTAAATTACGAAAACTACTTCGTCGGGTAGTTTTAGCATATTTTTGGTAAAATTATGCCAGATTTTTGCTCACTCGGACATAGATTTTTTTTGCGTGTAGCATTCAACACGAATTAATTCAAAGGCTTAATTCTCAAAGCTAAAATCAAGTTGAATTATATGGTGCTAATTCCCAAGAGAACTAATTCCTTGCAAGCTAATCATTCAATTGAATGATCAAAATTGTTCATCATTCAATTCTATTACAAATTGAATGATGTTGTTTTTTTTCATTCCCTTTATATTTTCAAAAATGTGTTGCTTGTGTGCATTTTAAGCATCTTCGTCTGTAAACGATCGGCTGCTGTTTTGTCGACGTCTCGTCTGCTGCTTCCCACACAAGCATAAACGTGTGTGTATGTGTGTTGCGCTTCACTGTTTTAAATTGAATGATAAGAAAATTTCATCATTCAATTTGTAGTAGATTGATTTGGATAAAAAAATAATGATTCAAGTTGAATGATCATTCTTAAGGAATGAATTCTTGAAAGGATTAATTCAGTGATTTTGAAAATTGAATGATTTTAGGGAATGATGATTAGGGAATGAAAATTTAATTAAAGAATTAATTCTTTCGAACCTTTGTTTTAGACGCAGTTTTTTTGCGTGAGTTTGCGTGATTTATTTCCTATTCATACATCCTTTCGTCACAGACTACACTCATAGAAATATCTTAGTAGAAAAATTAGTAAACCCATTGTAGATCAAGTTTTACAGAATATTGCCGTATTCAACAAAAATTAATGTTGATATCGTTGAATAATCAGTAAAGTTGAATCAACTTTTTACAACGCCTATACAGAATTCAATAGATAAAACCAAAAAAGAAAAAACAACCCTGTTCGTTCATTTTTGTATTATCAAGTTGGTAGCAATGCAATGTGAAATTTGTTTGTCTCTTATAAAATTATTTTATGTGTTTGTTTCTTATAAAAATATTTAAGATTTTAAAAATAAATAAAAATAGAATCTGATGATCAGATTCTGATCTGTAAATATTTGGTAAGTAATAAAATACATTGGTTACTTTATGTATTCATACTATATTATATTTTTTTGTTTTTTTTTTTAAGGTTTTTGATTTGGTGTCATTAGAAAACTTAAGAATGGCTTACGAGTGCATAACAAAAAACAAACGAAGTGTGTGTGAAAATCTTGTTTAAATATTGCAGCTTAAAAAGCCGGTGATAATTCTAAAAAATATTGTGATTTATACTTAATAAAAGAATATTTACAACAAGCTTTTTTTTTTAATAAAATTTCTTATATCAACAAAAATATGAGTTGAGTTTACAAAAAATACGAGTTGATTTACAAAAAAACGACTTGATCAACTTTTACAAAAACTGACAACAATTTTTATTGAAATCCACATAAATATTTTTAGGGTCAAAATCAACAATGATTTCTGTTGAATTTACAGCGATTTTCTTTGGGAATACAATGATTTTTGGTTGAGTGTACTATATTATAATTTTTTTTTTTTTTTTTTAAGGTTTTTGATTTGGTGTCATTAGAAAACTGGAGAATGGCTTACGAGTGCATAACATAAATAAACGAAGTGTGTGTGAAAATCTTGTTTAAATATTGCAGCTTAAAAAGCCGGTGATAATTCTAAAAAATATTGTGATTTATACTTAATAAAAGAATATTTACAAATAACAACAAGTTTTTTTTTTTAATAAAATTTCTTATATCAACAAAAATATGAGTTGAGTTTACAAAAAATACGAGTTGATTTACAAAAAAACGAGTTGATCAACTTTTACAAAAACTGACAACAATTTTTATTGAAATCAACATAAATATTTGTAGGGTCAAAATCAACAATGATTTCTGTTGAATTTACAGCGATTTTCTTTGGGAATACAATGATTTTTGGTTGAGTGTATTTGCCACCATTTTTTCTTTACCCAAGTAGAAATTCATGACGGTTATAAAAATAAAGCGTCTTTAAAGCACTCTTAAGTAGAAATTCATGACGGTTATAAAAATAAAGCGTCTTTAAATCATTCTGTTGTCACAGACTAATACAGACTCGACATATTCAAGATAATAACAATAATGATAATGAATATTCCCGAATAATATAAAAATTAAAATATATAAAATATGCGGTAAATGGGCCAGCCCTATTGTTAAAGAAGGCTTGATTAGTCAAGACCATCTAAGCAGTGACGTTCCGTCTAATGTGCGGAGGTGTTCTCAGAACACCTAGCATTTTTCCCTCAAGTAAGTCAGTTTTATATTGTAATAGGTGCCTGGATGCGGCTTGCTTTGGAACGTTCTGACGCCCAAGCATCTGAAATTGCTTCGGAAATAATAAATATGCCAACATTAATCTGGGCGATAAAAAGCTTCAGGCCCTATAAATCCCCGGGACCTGATGGTATAATCCCGGCTGAGTTGCAGCAAGTGTCGGACTATATAGCCCCGTTGCTGTATAATCTATACACAGCATGCATCAACTGGTCGTATATTCCTTTAAAATGGAGGGATACCAGAGTCGTCTTTATCCCGAAGGCTGGGAAAAGTTCCCACACAGCTCCGAAGGATTTCAGACCAATTAGTCTGTCTTCTTTTTTGTTAAAGACAATGGAACGAATGATAGACTCATATTTGCGTAGAGTGATTGACCCGAGGTTGCTTTCGACAAAGCAACATGCATACAGCAAGGGTAGATCAACGGAAACAGCTCTGCAAGAGCTCGTTGGTACCATCGAGAGATCGCTTTCGGTAAAGGAGTACACTATGGTGGTCTTTCTTGACATAGAGGGGGCTTTTAATAATGTCATCCCAGACTCGATAATTTTGGCATTGTCTGGTCTGGGAGTAAAGCGTGGGATTGTTTTAATGGTGGAAAACCTACTTGCCAATAGACGTATAACGTCTGAATTGGGAGCGTCCGTCATATCTCGATTTGTCAATAGGGGTCACCACAAGGAGGTGTTCTTTCGCCGCTTCTTTGGAACCTGGCACTGAATTCAATGCTGCTATCTCTAGAAGCACGTGGTTGTCATGTTGTCGCATATGCTGACGATGTCGCGATAGCGTTAAAGGGGAAGCATCTGCCAACATTGAGGGACATTCTTCAGGGTTCTCTGAAAGATCTGTCGAAATGGGCAAGAGACTGTGGGCTAGGAGTTAATCCAAGTAAAACAGAGCTTGTTTTGTTTACAAGGAAAAATAAGATTCCTGCTTTTGATCCTATTTCTCTGGACGGCACTGAAATCACCTTCTCAGATGGAGCCAAGTATCTTGGAGTATTTCTAGATAGGAAGTTGAATTTCAGGCGTAATATTGAGGAACTATTGAGAAAAGCAACGATTGCTTTATATTCCTGTAAAAGGGCCATTGGAAAACGATGGGGGTTTAGCCCTCAAGTCGTTCATTGGATCTATACAGCAGTGGTGCGTCCAATTTTGCTGTATGGAATCATTGTCTGGTGGCCTGCTTTAGAAACAAAAGCGAACTGTGTCTTTATCACGAAGGTACAGAGAATGGCGTCGATATGCATCACTGGTGCTCTTCGTACTACACCTACGGCTGCATTAGAAATCCTCTTTCACCTGATACCATTGGACATATTGGGTAGGCAGCATGCGGCTGCGTCGGCAATTCGACTTAATAGCACAAAATATTTTGGGTGTATCTACTTAACTGACGATCTCATTATAAAAATCCTAAACGGTGAATTTACTAGCTGGTACAATCTAATTGAATATATTATCAATGCTCTTAAATATCGAAAAACTTTAATTGAAGAATTTAATTATTAGCAAATAAAAAATAAATTACTTTATTTATAATTATAAATCACTCATTCGGCTGACGACTTTATGTCAAAGCTGTAACCTTCTTTTTTTTTAAATTATCTAATATAAGAAAAACTTTTGTAAACTTTCTGTATTACCGATTTTTTGAAAATAAAGAAACTACTACTAATAGCACGCTGCAATGGAGGAGCAGCGATTGTGGCCATAGCGCGATCTTAAATAAGATAACAATACCACAAAATGTGGACTGTGCTCCCTCTTTGAGCCTCTTTGAGCGCCACTTTACCACTATGATACCATCCAGGGAGTCTTGGATGGGGGACATTCCGGGTAGTGCATCCACCATAAATTTTTACACAGATGGATCGAGGCTGCACGAACAAGTGGGCTTTGGAGTCTATTCGGAAGAGCTTGGATTGAGCCTGGCTCGAAGATTGCCAGATCATTGCAGTGTTTACCAGGCAGAGATGCTGGCAATAAAGGAAGTGGCTGATTGGTTGAGCTGCAATGTCTTGTCTACAACCGCAGTCAACATCTATACTGACAGTCAAGCCGCAGTGAAGTCCCTGGATTCTTTTTTTTTTTTTTTTTTTAACTCTGAATTTTGTTGGCGGAGTGTATGCACTCACATATAGCCAGGGTTTCAAACTAAATTAAATATTCATACACCATTCTTCACCGTAGTTTCATATATCAATTTTGGCATCTCTCAGAAATAAAACAAGTTCCTCAAAAATCGCCAAGTCACCAGTCCTTAAAATCTGGCTCACATCCCCGAAAGAATCAAAAAATTTATATCCACTTCTAATGTTGTCGTAAAGTTTACACTTAAAAACCAAATGATCAGCCGTCTCAGTCATGTTACATACTTCACACATATTGGAATCCAAGATCTTTATTTTGCTCAAAAAAATTTTGCCAAAAGTATGGCCAGTCATCAGTCTATTTATCATCTTCACATCGGCCGGTTCCAGATTTCGGGAATTTTGAAACCATGGTTTCCTCTGAATTTCAGGGAAAATTCCAGCAAAAAAAGTTCCTTTATCCCTGGAGGCTTCTGCGAATTCACAGTTCAATTCCTCATAAATACGATTCTTAATTATGCGTATTGCCTCATCAGCTGTGTAGTCAACATCCATAGGAGAACCATTTGTAGCAGCCCACTTTGCAATCTCATCAGCCTTCTCATTAAACGTTACACCCATATGGCTCGGAGTCCAAATGATATGACATTGAAGAATGCTTGATGCATTTAATCTGTTATGAATGTAAGCAACACAGTAGTTTCTAGTAGAGTTCGTTTTCAAAATTTTGCACGAAGTAATACTGTCAGTGAAAATAACCATTTTGGTTACACTATCACCAGCAGCGAACTTAATGCTGTGAAAAAAAAGAAAAAAAAGTGAAGTGTTAGTGTTTAAAACCAATATTTACCAAACTTAAAATTTTTTACAAAAAGTTTAGCTGAATTGAGCTAATAAAAAATGTTACGAAATTTTCAGCTGAATTTTTAGTTAAAATTACGGTTTTTTTGCTACATTCATTCTACGAAAAGTTAACTAAATATTTTTTGTTAAATTAACTAGAAATTTAGTAGGTTCAAAATCAGGTGTTTTTTTAGTTAAATTTAACTAAATTTTTTGCTAACTTTACAGTTTTATTTTTTTGAGTGTAGTTGTTTTTTATGTAAATATTTAAATATTTTTATTTTTTTTTATTTTTGACACTTTCTTTAATTTATTTTCTTCTATTATAACAGTTGTAAAAAAGAGTTGAACTATGGAATTTAAAAGGTTTCAATTGTACATTCGTTGAAACCTCAATACAAAAAGGTTTCAATTTGTGTGGGAAAATACGTATTTTCAAATGAGGTTTGGCTCGAAACCTCGATAAACGGGGTTTCGATGCCAATGTGAATGCACTATAAATCACATTTTCTCATAAAAGTCGAAATTTTCCTTCTCATCTTTTCAACAGCAAAATCAAAATTCTTGTCAACAGTGACCAACAAGAAATCGTCCGCAAATTGAAAGATCTGTGCATCCTCATCTTGAATATTATGGAGTGAGTGAGTATAGATGTTAAAAAGCATTGGGGATAGGCAACTTCCCTGGGGGAGGCCACCATTTACCATAATCGAATCATTTCCCAGTTTAAGCGTTCTATTGGAGAGAAAGTTTTCAATCCATTTAACGTAAGCCATAGGGAAATTCAAATCCAAGAGCATCCGTGTTAATTTATCAATGTTGACACAATTGTAAGCGTTGTTTATATCCAGTGTAAGCAAAATTACCTTGTAACCCTCCTTCTTCAAAACAGCTATGCTGTGGAGTAGCTCATTCAAACAAGTAGATGCAGACTTTGACCTTCTATACGCAAAGGATCTATCCGGCAAAATCCGATTTTCATCTATCAATTTAGTAATTCTCTCCTTGATCATGAGATTTATGATCTTGAGAAACACAGATATCAACGAGATAGGTCTGAAATTTTTATAATCAGTTAAATCCTTGTTCTTCTTTGGTATGGGTACTATCTTTATAATCCTCCAGGACTCTTTCAAAGAGCAATCAATAAAAGCGTCACTCAAAGCAGTAAGCAGCGATCTTTGAGCCACTGAAGACAAAGCACGAATCATCTCGTACGTGACTCCATCACTCCCACCAGCAGAAGGCTTCGTTTTACACCTTAAGACCCTCTCGAATTCCCCAAAAGAGAATGCCAAACATCCTGAATTTCCATCAGGGCCCTGAGGCAAAATTTCACGATCCCCATTATCATAAGGGACTTGATCCTTGAGAAATTGCAAGTAGGGTACATTGTTCCCCTCATCCCAGGCAGAAAAATCGGAATACTTCGAGTTACCCTTCACATTTCTAACAAATCGCCAAGCATTTCTGGTGTTAGGTTGTTCATTAAGATTCTTTATCTGACTGTTAAAACTCTCCTTTTTAGCCATTTTGACAGCATTTTTCCACTCATCTTTAGCACATAAAACCGCTTCACAGTTGTCCGGAGTTTGGTATTGGTTGCATTTACGTTGAGCAGCAATAAATCTCCTAAAAACACTCTCAAGACCAGGATGCCACCACGCCTTAGGAGTTCTGTTAGGCCTAACACTATACGTCGCAGACTTAATCTCCTCAGCAAAAACAGTTTCAACATTGACCATATCATCCTCAAGACTAACCTTATTCAAAGACGCAATCAGCTTGTCCTTCGCCAAAAATCTTGAATCTCTTACTAAGGCAGCATTTATATTTATAGAAATGGGATAGTGATGACTACCCCTAAGAAAAAGGGAACAGTCGACCACTCAACCTGAAGACTAGAATTCAAAAAAGACAAATCGAGCACAGTGCCCCTGGCACTCTGATCCTTCTTATACGTGGGGGATAAATCATTCAGGCAGCAAAATTGTGAAGCATCCATGAAGCGTACCAGATGTACACCCCTGTTCGAATCAAAATAATCACCCCAAAGTACAGCCCTCGCGTTGAAATCCCCACATAGGAGAACATTCTCATAGGATTCAAGATATTTTAACAACTTATCCATTTCCTTCTTAAATTCATCAATTAGCAAAGCCGGTTCAAAATATACAGAGCATATAACAAAATTAATCGACAAATTCAAAGTCCGAGCAATAACAATATCACAATCAGTCCTATAGACTAGTTTTTTGAAACGAATCGACCTTCTCAGTGCAATAGCAACACCTCCAAAATGATCGCTCCTGGTCTTCTTTATAATGTTGTAGTTCAATAATTTATGTGGTTGTGTTTGGTCATCATGTGAAAAAATTTCACTTAACACCGCTATATCATAATTTCTGTTGTTCAAAAAATATTCTACGTCTCTGCCATTAGCCCTAAGGGACTGGCAGTTATACTGTAAGACCTTCATCCTCAAAAGTATTGATCGTCGAGCCCACTATAACCTCGTGATCAATGTCCTTCAAAATGTTGCTCAATCTAGTACCAAAATGGGACACTGCATTAAGCCCCGTCATATTCTTCTCCTTAGCAAAATAATCCTTCATAAACTTTACAAACTCCGTCATGGTTTTCTCCAAAAGAGAAACCTTATTCATGTTCGGTCTTTCCAGAACCTTTCCAGCCACCTACCCCTCCCAAGACAATTCATGAGGATTGAAGCATTTGACCGGTGCTGGTCTACGAATAGGTTTTGGTGTCCTGGCCACCTGGCTGTAGGATCTTGGAGTCAAAAAACGATTCACCTCCTGATCCGGGTTCCTCGAAATCGGTTTCTCGTTACGATTTTCCAAAGTTGGGAGCTGACCATCATAGTCCTCCAAAATACCAAACCTATTATCGTTACGGACTCTATATGTATCAATTACCTCTCTGCGAGATAATTTCTTGACAGTCATAATCTTCCTAATATTCGTTTCCTCCTCCCAGACACTACATTTAATCCTTTGTGTAGCATCATGATCATCACCATTGCAAAGAATACACTTGACCACTTTACAGGCCGGTTTGCATACTCCAGGTTTACCACAGCTCAGACATCTTTGGTTCGAATGACACCCCTTCTCAGTATGCCCAAACCTACCACATTTTCTACACATTCTAACGGCTGGATAATAGTGATCAACTCTGAGTCTTGTAAAATTCAAAATAACCTCTGTCGGTAGTTCACTGCCACAAAAGCCGATTTTAACCGAGTAAGTGGGTTGACGCTCAAATTTTCTTTCACCCTTTTTCTCGCCCTTCTTCAATTTGATCATCCTCAACAGGCACATTTCTATAAAAACGACTAACCGATGCTATTTGGATTGATGAAACTATACTATCCTTGATTTCCTGATCAGACAAATATAAAGGGACATCTCTGATGACTCCAAAGGTCTCCATAAACGATTTAGGTACAAAAGCACGCATCCCAATCTTCTTGAGTCCCCCGTTGTCTATGCAAGCATTCGCATTCACAGCACCATCAAAATATATTTTATACAAAGTAGTACCAATGGCTTTGATTGACTTGATGCCAGAGACCTCTAAAAGACGAATCTGCTCCCACAAAAAAAGGCCATTTCTAACTCTACTATTCTTACCAATCACAGACGACGAAGCATCAATCAGCACGATCACATCGCCCGAATGACCACGTGGATAGTAGACTGTGTCCACATCTCCAGCATCAACAGCCGCATTCACATTTGTACTTTCAGCTGCCTTATTACTATTGATCACATTTAGATTTGTACTATTTGTATTGCTGTCAGTCTTACGATTATTCACATTAGTAGGGTTATGTTGCGCAGCATTTCGACCCCTACCCTGTGTATTACAATTTTCAAATTGATATAATTCAATATCAGCATCAAAATTCACTTCTCCATTAGCAGGGGAAGACACATCTATATCAGATTTCGCCGAAGCTTTAATAGTCACAGCCTTAACAACACGACCACCATCTTCACCGATACCATCAGTCTCCATTTGAGCATTTAAATCATTTTCACCATTAAGATTGTCCTCTACATTACGTTCAGATCCGACACCAGAAACTTTGTCGTTACCTTCACCATCAGCATTTCGAGGCTCCTTCTTTGTTGCGGGAGCCTATCCGGCAAAGCTCACAGCTATGGTGGGGTAACCCTATTACAGTTCGTGATGAGCTCAGAGTCTACGTGCGACGGCAAAGCGTCAGACTTAACGGCAGACCTAACCTAGAAGGGGAAGAAAACGAGGGTTAGCCTAAGGAGTGGGATTTGGGGGCGCCAACAGAGTTGTTGGATTTTTGGCGTCCATGGTTGGGAGGGCTACATAGGGGACCGAACACCAAGTCCTCCCTCTGAATATGTTCCCCGTTGAGTTTAAAGTGTAGAGTTTAGTTTTGTTTTGATAGTTCAAGTTTTTTTTATTTGTGCTTGTCCCTGGGCTGTAGTGGAGGGTTGGAACCGTCCCTGGAAGTGCCGTTGAGCTGGCTGGCCACTACCCTACAGCGCCTTTGGCGACACGTAACAAAATGGCGCCCAAACAAATGTGAATTTTTAGTTTTTGTACTTTGTGTATATAACACCTAAATACACAAAATAATAGACCAATAATTTTTTTTTATAGCCCGACATCAACTGTGGTGTTTGCGAATCCGGCGAAGTTTTTAGACTTGCGAACCTTTTTAAGGCCCAAATCAAAGATGAAATCTTAGATCTGTTGCGCAAGTTTAAAATGGAGTTAGATTCGGAAACTCTGCAGTATGATGATCAGTACAGTGAATTTTCGTACGCGACGTGGGGGTTTATAGTGAAACACTCCACTTGACGCGTAAGAAAATGTCACCTTTTTATAAATTAAAGTAATTTTTTTTAGTATCAGCCTAAATTTTTTTTTTTTTGGTACGTGTAGTTTGGAAATAACTAGTGATAACCGCTCAAACAATAAATTTTGAGGTCTGATGTATCACAGATATTCCATCCACGTGAAATTGTTGTTTTTGGGCCGGGATAACTCCGAATCCTGATTCAAACTTGATTTGAAGTCAGCTGAAAGGGGAATCTTGGGAGTCCAAGTTTATAGCAGATCTGCAGACCAGGTTAACTTACTGGTATCCGCTCTGGACATGATTCAGAGGTCCGAAGTATTAGGGGTAATCGCGGCCTCTCGTTTAGACGTAGAGGGCTCAGATCTATTTAGGAAAATTTTACAATTTTGAGTTTTAAAGTTGATTTAGGAACATATTTAGAGGCCTGCCAAGGCAGGTATGTAAAACCCCACACGCACCAGCACTTGCCTCACACAAAAGACCAAACCCGTATGTTTTAAAGTATCTTTTGTAACGTTTTGAAGTTTGTGTTTTTTTTTTATTGAGTAGTTTGAGTGTTTTATGTTTTTTTTAATAAATGATTTTTTTTTTGTGATATTAAATTATTTTATTAAAAAGAGTTTTAAATAGTATTTTTGTTAAAAACTTAATATTTTTTTTAAATTATTTATTTTTTTTAAAATCGAAATATTTTTTTTGTTATTTAAAGTTCAGTTTAAAAAAAATTTTTTTTTTTAATTTTTTGATATCCGTTTTTTTTTTTCAAAATTTGTGTTTTTTTTAAGTCCAGTGATAATTTATTTAATTTTTTTTTATTATACAACAAGTACCGCGTTTTAATTGTTCATTTTAGTAAATATATTTTCATTCTTCTTAATTTTTTTTTTCTCAATTTTTGTTTTTTTCTTACACTTTTTTTAATTAAATTATTTTTATTATTAATAATTTTTTTTTCTCTGAAAAAAATAATTTTTTTTTGAGAAAGAAAAAGGGCCATTTATTTTATTTTTAGTTAAAAGTTTAGTTTAGAGTTTTTGTTTTTTGTAGTTTAGTTAACGGTTTTCTTTTTTAGTGTTATTTAATAGTCAAATGATTTTTTTTTTAAGTCCAATTTTTTTCAGAATTTTTATACCAAAAGTTTAAATTTTTAATATTTTGTTTTAGATTTTCAATCAAATTTTAATTTTTTTTTAATTTTTAATTTTGGTTTTTTTTTTTTTATAGAAAATATTAGAAATTTCAAATAATTTTTTTTTGTTGTCATAAAGTCATTAATCTATATTTTTTTTTGGAAAAGGAAATCGTTTGATTCACTTTTGTCTAGTGTAGTTTTGGTTTATTGTCTTTCATTTTAAATTATATAATTTGTAGTTTTTAGTTATTACCTTAGATCTATGTTAGTAATTATATTGTTTTTTTATTATAGTTTTTATTATTATAGTTTTATTATTATAGTTTTTATTGTTATATTTTTTTGTTCATTTCATATTTCCTTATTATTCCACATTTTTTTTATTTCATATTACATTTTTTCCCCGATTTTGATAATTTTGTTTTTATTTTTTTTTGATTTATAAACAATTTTTCTTACTGAAACCCGATTTTTGCAAATATTTTTTTTTGTCCTTTATATACTTTTTTCGTAAATAAAAATTGATTTGTTCACTAAAAGGTTTGATCCGTAATACGTTCGTTTTTTTTCTTTGAGAGGATTGTGTTTCATAGTTTTTTTTTTGTTTGTTTGGAAATTTGCTGGAAGGTCTATGGACCAGCCACAAGACCAAGAAAAGAAGAAACTTAAGAGTTCCCGAAGATCAAAAAGACTGCTGGATAGGAACAATTCGTTTGACTTAAATAGGTCGTCTCCACAAGTTAAAAAGAAATATTACCGGAACAAAAAAGGGCAGAAAGTACCCATAGGTAGAAACTTTGTTATAGATTTGTCAGCCACAATAAATAACCCCCAGAAAAATACGAACATGCAAAGACAGAATCCAAACGATCAGGGACGTCAGGACCTTCGAGGTGCTGTTGGAGGTAGCCAAATCCCGGCACACCAACAGCTAATGGACCAGGCATCCCCAAACATAGGCAACCAAGGTCATAGGGTTCCATTTGGTGGAATTCATCCTCAGGTAAATCGGCAATCATCAGAGGAGCTCTCACCGGCTCTGAAACTGATGGTTACCGAAAGCGTGGAGGAGATGAGGGTCACTTTGGATCGCTCTATATCCAGTATGATTGACCAGAAGATGAAGAACGAGCTCCAGAGCGTGAACAATAATATCGCCCAGCTTACAGAAGCCATTAGAAATTTGGCAATGGGGACGGCGAGGCCCAATGACCCACGGACACCTACAAGGCAGGTCCACTTTAACCTACCCCAAGGGCAAACTCCACCCGTCCGGAATATGCCACCGTTAAGGGTGGACCACAATATTGCGGGGCCGGCAGTTCGCGATCAGGACTATGGACAAATGAACGTAGGAAGACTGGCTCCGGAGCGGGGATATTTCCAGGACCCGAATAGGGTTAGAATAGATAAATGGAAGTTAATGTATAATGGGGACCAGAAAAGGATGACGGTAGATCAGTTTGTCAAGAGGGTTGAATTTTTGCAGGGCCAGTATGACAATATAGGGTGGGGCGAAGTCCTAAGGGACTTTCACGTATTACTTGCCGACCCCGCATTAGAGTGGTACTGGGAGCTAAGGGCGAACAAGGACGTGACTAATTGGGAGACCCTAAAAACCGAACTGGAAAACCAGTACGGTTCAGGTGCCTCGAATTTAGACCTTTTGGCGGAACTTCAAAATCGAGTACAGAAACCGGGCGAGTCTATACCGGACTTCTTTCATGCCCTAAAAGTGTTGAGGTCCAGATCGAAAATACCCATTTTAGAACAGGATATGATTAGGACCGCCAAACGAAATATAAGGGGGGAATACAGCGGTAGTGTATATTCATCTAGTGTTCCAACTTTAGACGCCTTCCGTTTGGTATGCACGGAGGCGGAAAAGGATTTTTCAAGAAGGGATACTAGGGGAGTTTCTCGCCCCATGGTTATTCGTCCACCTCACGTTAATGAGGTCACTTGGGAGGACAGTGTTCCCGTAGACGATGCCCCGTATGCGGAATTAGCGGCATTGGGAGCACCACTCCTCACATGCTGGAACTGTCTCAAAGCGGGACATTTCTTTAAACACTGCCCGATGAGAAAGTTCCGAGTGTTTTGTTTTACCTGCGGTAGGCCCAACACGGTTTCACCTGAGTGCCCCGTTTGCACTAAGAATTCGGGAAACCAGGGGCGGAACGTTGTTCCATCGGGGGAACATCGTTCGAAGGAAATCGCCCCGAAATAAATTGTAATAAAAATCAGGTCGTAAAGCCGAAATTTTCGAAAATAAGGCATTATTTATCATTAGAGGACAGGGAAAAAAATTATAGGGAAGTCAGGGATCGGATTTTTGGGGAGAAAAATTCTAGTATTACGCCTAGGGTAAATTCAATTGATCCAAAGGGGATCGAAAATTTTAACTTGAGAAATTATGAGAGAAACCTTAAACGCAGAAAGGCATTTATCGCGAGGAAGGGACAAAGACGATTAGTAGCCAGTGCTATTAACCGCCTATGTACCGCTTCTGACCCAAGACCATATGCGGATATTGTAATCGGCAGCCAGAGTTTCAAAGGACTCTTGGATTCTGGGGCTTCGGTCAGCCTTTTGGGACGAAATTGTAGGGATATTTTGGAAAGTTTGGATGCTAGGATGAAGACCATATATAGTAACGTTCGTACTGCTTCGGGTAAACCGCATCGTGTTTTAGGGAAATGTGATTTAGAAGTAGAGTACAAGGGAGAGAAACGGCAAATAGTGTTCTATCTGTGTCCAGATTTGGAGCAAGAAATCTACTTGGGAGTAGATTTCTGGCGGGCTTTTGGAATTGCTCCCGATATTTTGCCTGTGGAAGAGCTCGATCTGGACATCGTTAGAAGGATGCACGATGAGCACATTTCCCATAAGTTGAAGCCGCATGAGCTTACCTCAGGGCAACAACAACAACTAGATGAGGTGATTAGGAAATTTCCTGCTTTCGAGGATAAGGGATTAGGGTGTACTAGTCTCGAAAAACACGAAATCAAGTTGGTAGAGGGTACGGTACCCGTAAAGGATCGGCATTACCCGATCTCCCCTGCGGTACAGGAGATAGTCTACGCCGAACTGGATAATATGCTAGCCTTGAACGTGATAGAAGTTAGTGATAGTCCTTGGTCTAGTAGGACCACCGTGGTTAGAAAACCGGGAAAGAATAGGTTTTGTCTCGACGCAAGGAAGTTGAATGCGGTGACCGTTAAGGACGCGTATCCACTTCAGAACATCGACGGAATCCTGAGTCGCATTGATCAAACCCATTATATAAGCAGTGTCGACCTGAAATATGCTTTTTGGCAAATCGAACTGGAAGAAGAAGCCAAGCCATATACAGCCTTCACAGTTCCAGGTCGACCACTGTACCAATTTCGGGTGATGCCATTTGGTCTATGCAATGCGGCTCAGCGATTGTGTCGATTGATGGATAGGGTCATACCTGCACGCCTTAAAACAAACGTTTTCATCTATTTGGATGATTTGTTAATTATTTCGGACGAATTTTCAACACACTTAAGTATTTTAGGACAGGTTGCGGACTGTTTGAATAGGGCGAATTTGACAATAGGACTGAAAAAGTCAATGTTTTGTTTTCGCGAACTTAGGTACCTCGGATTCATAATTGGAGGCGGTATGTTGAAAACCGATCCCGAAAAGGTGACGGCGATACAGAAAATTTCTGTGCCAAAGTCACCGAGGGATGTGAGGAGCTTTTTAGGGACTGCCGGATGGTATCGGCGATTTATAAAAGATTTCGCTGGTATCTCCGCAGCTTTAACCGATACGCTGAAGAAGGGGAAAAAGTTTGAAATGACTCCTGAAGCTATCGAGGCGTTTGAGTCCCTGAAATACTCTCTCACCACCGCTCCAGTACTCCGCCACCCAGACTTCGCCAGGCCATTCTACATCCAGTGTGATGCTTCGGATTATGGGATCGGAGCAGTTCTTTTCCAGAAGAATGTTGACGCAGGTGAGAATCCAATCGCCTTTTATTCGCAGAAGCTCACATCAGCGCAAAAGAACTACTCCGTGACCGAAAAAGAATGTCTGGCGGCAGTCTTAGCCATAAAACGTTTTCGACCATACGTAGAGATGATGAAGTTTACCGTAATTACCGACCATGCTAGCCTGAAGTGGTTAATGTCACTTAAAGACCTAAGTGGACGGTTGGCTAGGTGGTCACTTCAACTTCAGGCATATGACTTCACCATCGAACATCGTAAAGGGTCGGAAAACGTGGTGGCGGATATGCTTTCGAGGATACCGATAGAGGTCGAGGAAATAATAACAGAAGATTTTTTCGATTTCGAAACAACTGCTTTTGAAGACGAAGAATACGTTGAACTAGGTCGCAACATATTGGAAAACGCGAACAAACTCCCCGATTTGAAATTTGAAAACGGAAAAATCTACAAAAAGACTTTAACAGAAAACGGACTTGAATTAGGAGAAGTAGGGTGGAGGTTATGGGTTCCTCAGGACATTACGCACATACTTATAGAAAAAGCCCACGACGACCATACATCTTCACATGGAGGTGTAAGGAAGACTCTAGATAGACTTAAACGTTTGTATTATTGGCCCCGAATGGCTATACAAGTTCGGCAATATGTCCTTAACTGTCAAACATGCAAAGAGACAAAACCATCAAATCAACACCTTATGCCAACGATCGGTGATGAAGTTCGAACGGACCGACCGTTTCAGAAAATATATATCGACTTTTTAGGAAAATATCCCAGGTCAAAGGGCGGTAACGCATATATATTTATAGTAGTCGATCATTTTTCAAAGTTTGTGTTCCTTAAGGCCATGAAGGACGCAACTGCCAAAAACGTAATTCAATTCCTTGTACAGGAAGTTTTTCAAAAATTTGGAGTCCCTGAGGTCCTCCACAGTGACAATGGTCAACAATTTGTGTCTACCTTGTTCAAGGAAATGATTGAAACTTATAGGATTACCCATTTGAAAACCGCTTTTTATTCACCTCAGTCAAACGCGGCTGAGCGTGTAAATCAATCGGTTTTGGCAGCCATAAGGGCATACTTGAAAAATGATCACCGTGATTGGGACCTGTACCTACCAGAGATAGAATGTGCTTTGAGAACGTCGATACACTCAGCGACTGGGGTCACCCCATTTTTTTCGCTTTTTGGGTACCACTTGTACTCCAATAGTGCTGACTATAAACTAGCCAGAAAATTACAGTCAATGACTGATCATGAAATTTCGAATTTAGAACGGGGAGATAAGCTTAAGATAATTCGGGAGAAGATAAAACGTAACATGTCGGAAGCCTACGAAAAAAGTGCACGCCGGTATAACGAAAGAGCTCGTATAACTAGATTTAACCCAGGTCAAGAAGTATATCGCAGAAATTTTGTGCAATCAGATTTCAAAAATAATATAAACGCAAAATTTTGCAGAAAGTACCTGAAGTGTAGAATAGTAAAACCAATCGGAAATAATATGTATGAATTGGAAACCCTACAAGGTAATCCGATTGGTGTCTTTCATGCAAAAGATATAAAAATCTGATAAAATGTGCAATAAATTCTTTCTTCTGTGATATAAAAACACCAAATAAGTGCAATATAGGTTAAGAGTTCAATATAGAATTAAAAATATGCAATATAGTTTTTAAGTCTATGTTTGTACTCGTCCTGTATCATACTAATTTTGTGTCAATGACCGGTGATACAGCTTAACGTTATGTGCAATAAAACATTTTTTTTTGTCGGGACACCCTAACATTTTTTTTTTGGTGTCTGGTTATAGAGTTCCTCATACTAACAAGCTCATGGTTTTATGATTGAATATGCTACATTGTGATAGATTTGGATAAAATCCAGCCTTTTATGGTTAGTTAATTGCTACCGTATATATACCCGTCACAGTGTGCACTAAGCTCATTGAAATACACGATAGCTCTTAGTTTCCGGGGACACCTTCACCAGCTTTTACTTGAATGCTGGACAAGTAAAATTCGTATAAAACTGATGGTTAACGCGTCCAGTGAAGTTTCCCAGGAAAATGAGAACCAGTTCGTGCATCCTCATGCAAGATCCTTAAAATGGGGGGACAGTGTAAGAGTTGTATTGTGCTGACGACCAAGCTCTAACCATCCCTCGCCCAGACTCAATGGCCGTTGGTATATTCCGAACCTTACAGCAAACTATACCAAATAAAGGAATAGAAAAATCTATCACATAATGAAATTGTAGCTGATTTTTTTTTTATGTAACTTGTAGTAGGAGTACCCTATAAAACCAGCACCCTAAACAAATCAAAATGAATAAGAGATCATAGAGTTCAGTCCAACTGTCCAACCGGGGTCCGAAAAGGAGATTCACTACGCGCTTTCCGAGATAAGCCTAAATACCTTAAGTTTAAAACTCACCGCGAATATTTTTCTTATTATTTTCTGCCCGAATATAGGTGTCATCGAGGTAGGATGGTTAGAACACACGTTTGGGGATAAACCCAGCCGGAAATGCCTGAAATAGAAAAGAAAAATTCTCCAGATTACACAATTCCGAAGAATATTTTATTAACATACACCCTGGTGCAAGCACATTTTTGTTTACTATTTTTACAAGTTTTCTTCAAGTTTTCGAAACTTTGACATTTAGTTTTTTTTGGTCATTCCGAAATTTTAGGTAGTTTCTGAATGGTCACGAACTTTCTAAATTTCACAGACTTGAATTTTTGAATTTTTTTCGAACGTTCAAATACGTGAGGAGTTTCCGCATAACTTGTTTTTTTTTTATTGAATATATATCCATACGATTGCTTTAAACCCTAACTTCGTTAGAACTTTCCGAGTATTTCTGAATAGCATTAATGTTTTTTTTTAACCCAAAATTTGACCGATTCCAATTGACAGGGAAAAAAACTTTTTTTTTTTTTTTTTTTTGAGAAGATCCAGAGTTGTAGTTTCAAGTTTCGTTCTTAAAGTTTTTTTTTATTTTTTCAAGTTCAGAATCTTCCTAACATTTCTCAAATTTTCTCGATTTTTAATTTTTTTTCTCGATTGTATTTTTTGGCGGATATTTCACCAGTTTCTTTTTGAATTAACATTTTTTTTTTAAATTTTTTTTAATTGTCAAAAGTTACATATTTTTTTTGGCGATTGTAAAGTTTTTTTTTGTGTGGAGAAGGCAGTTGGCACCGGTGTGTATGTGAGGGACTGGCTACTCAACAGGTAACGCAACGGAGGTTGAAATACCGGGTTAGCGATTGCATATTCTGATGTATGGCAATAGGTGTAACCGATCGTACGTAAAAGGCTAGTATTTAGCTTATTACGTTACCAATTGAGTAATCCACCCGTAAAATGTACTTACCTGTATATGCCCGGCTTGAGACTCGTCAGGGCGTGGGAATTCCCCACGTTGGTACAAATGTACAACTGATTGGGGACAAGCACCCTAAACGGAACCCCGCACACCGATCCTTCCATCGTGGACTCGGTAGCCTCGGAGGTTTGTTGCGGGAGCCTATCCGGCAAAGCTCACAGCTATGGTGGGGTAACCCTATTACAGTTCGTGATGAGCTCAGAGTCTACGTGCGACGGCAAAGCGTCAGACTTAACGGCAGACCTAACCTAGAAGGGGAAGAAAACGAGGGTTAGCCTAAGGAGTGGGATTTGGGGGCGCCAACAGAGTTGTTGGATTTTTGGCGTCCATGGTTGGGAGGGCTACATAGGGGACCGAACACCAAGTCCTCCCTCTGAATATGTTCCCCGTTGAGTTTAAAGTGTAGAGTTTAGTTTTGTTTTGATAGTTCAAGTTTTTTTTATTTGTGCTTGTCCCTGGGCTGTAGTGGAGGGTTGGAACCGTCCCTGGAAGTGCCGTTGAGCTGGCTGGCCACTACCCTACAGCGCCTTTGGCGACACGTAACATCTTTTTCTTGTTTTTCTTCTTCTTCCTATTAACATCAGGCTCCTTAGGTGTCGCCCCTGTTTTCATAAACTCCAATCTCCTCTTCTTTGCAGCTTCATTCGATGAATTTGTCTCCTCGATGTTAACCAATTCCTTAAAAACATCAAATTCATCCTGCGGCACCACAAATGTTGATGACGCCATAGCGTCAAACTTCCTCTTCGTGCACTCAGACACTATTCGATCGAAAACTCGTTTATCCAGAAACAAAAATTAATGAAAATTTCCATTTACTCAACCAAATAACAAAAAACGATATCGTATTCAAATCCCGTTTTATACGTTTTTCACAAATATTTCCAAAAAAAAAATTTCAGAGAGACGCCAAAAAACGACCGTTCACTACGAAAAACAAAATGGAAGTACCTGGATTCAATGTTTCTGAAAACAAGATCTGCCCTTAACTGCCGCACGTCTTTAAATGAGATGGCCAAGCAGTTTAACATACGACTCATATGGGTCCCAGGGCACAGAGACATTCCAGGGAATTGCAAAGCCGATGAGCTTGCAAGACTGGGAACTACCTTACAGGTTCCAACAGAATTGGAATGTGTTGGTATGCCTCTAGAAACTTGCAAGCAAAACATACGGCTTTGTTCTGCGGCGGAGACCAATCAAAGATGGGCAAATGGATGGACGTGTGAGACAACACGACTGGCCTTCTCTTAATCAGGGGCGCACAAGTGAGCTGATATCGCTTCCAAGAAGAGAGATTTCGACGGTGGTTTCTATAATTACCGGACACTGTCTTATAGGGAAGCACGCAGAGCGGTTAAATGTGCCGCCGAATGACTTTTGCCGAAGTTGCATGGATGAAGAGGAGTTGGAAACTATCGAACACTTTATCTGCCATTGCCTGGCACTTTCTGGTCAGAGACTTGCTTCACTGGGATCTAGGGAGCTGTACGATCTTTCTGATTTGTCGGATGTCAAAATTCAACATCTAAGGAGTTTCATAAGAAGCTCAAACTGGTTTAACGACAGGGACTTGTAGGGAAACCTATTACGGTCCCGTGGTATCACAATGGACCTCAGAGTCTACGTGTGTTGACGTAAAACGTCAGCAGCCACTTACAACCTAACCTAACCTATTAACCATTGTATGTTGTTATTTGTATTAATTACAAACCAATCTTTGTTGTTTTTCATATTTATGTTTTCTTTTTTTCTGTATTTTAATTAGGATTTTCTGAATTATGATTGACTTTTTCTGAATAACAATTTATTTTTTCTGAATTTCAATTGGAAAAATAGTAATATCGCCTTGACAACCGAGTAGGGACGATACCTTGTTCTAACGGCAATCAGAATATGGATTAGGATCTTTTCAAACGAGGATTACCAACAGGTCTTAGTAAAAAAAACTGCTTCACTTTAATTAATTGCGATACAAACTATAGTTGCAGTTACAAATAAAATAACTAACAAATATTTTTAAAATTATATATTTAATAAAAACTAATTTGACTTAAGCATTATATACATTGAGGCAACAATCGCTAGATCAATCTCGAAAATAAGTTTTTTTAGTTACCCCTATTTACAGATTCCGAAAATACGATTATTGTTCACTACTAACTAATTCAAACCACTGACGCATGGCTTCACTTAACACTAAAGGTAATTGATTAAGGTCTCTTACTATGACGTAATACGGAAAGGGGAAATCATCTAAATAGGATTTTATGTTAATACGATTATCTGGTAACATTTCCATTGTTTGTATATCCAATATAGAATTTTTATTTTCCGGATTATCTATGATAATATAAACCAAAAAAATTCGCTGCAGTCTGGCTAATTTAATAGCGTTTTTAATCTAAAATTAATAAATTTTTTAATAAATATTTAATTATAAAAACAAAAAAAAAATAAATACCCACCTTTGTTTTACCTTCGCTATAGATATTGCGACCGTCGCTTAAAACCAATAAAAGATTTTCGAAAATGCCGTTGTCAGATCCCAATGAACCTTCTTCTACATTCACTGTACGTACAAAATCAAGTAGTTCGGCTATTCTAGTTTTGTCTTGCGTAAACTGCAACGAATTGACAAGCTTTGGTCCATCAAATTGTTCAGTATGATTAAGTAGAATGTGAGGTTTTTCGCCAAATGATAGTACACTCAAACGACCGCTTTCTAAAAGAGTTAAAGCTTGAGAAACTAAGGATATAGCTTCTAATGTAAGAGTCTTTGAATTGTTATGATGCATAGATTTTGAATCATCTATAGCTATCGTAATTTTGTAGTCACGTTGAGCTGGTTTTGTTCGCCGCAACCAGATCTTGTCTTTGCGGAATTGTGATGCAATATACGGTATAATTTTCTTCATGTTTATTCTACGCCCGGTGCGGTAGTCACCTTTAAGGCGAGTACATTTAGTTGGTTCCAGAATTAGGCGCAATTGTTCGCAGAGGTCTCGTGCATTTTGAGCCATGCGGCTAGATATTTTCTGCCATGTTTCATGATCTTTATTTTGAGTCAAAATCTAAGAAAGGGGGAATAAAATCATTTTTTTTTTTAAATAGTATATTCATAAATGAACATTTCAATAACTTACTGGTTTTTGTTCAGTCACTTGCTGCTGATATATTTTTCTTAACTCCAATAATTTTGCTGCACTTTGCTCATCTGCCTGACCACTATTTGCAAGCAATTCTTTTCTGTAAGAAAATTATATTGTAACGACAGTCGGTATAAGTTTTTACATTAATATCGAAAACTTACTTGCAATATGCTGTGGTATCCACACTTCTTGATACACTCATTGTTGGAATTACTTCCCCTTCTACTTCCAGTTTCTCTTGTGTCTCTGTCCGTTCATTTGTTTTTTCAGATTTAGAAATATTGTCCGTTTTTTTCTCCAACTTTTCTGCTAACATTTCTTGTAGATCATCATTGGCTTGATCTGGCTCTTCCACTTTATCATCCATATCTTCATTTGTTTCTCCACATTCATCGTCATCTTCTTTCATTTCTTCATCTTGTTGGTGCTGAATTTTCTTGGACTGCTCTTCGGTTGCATTATCTAAAGTTATCTTGTCACTTGCCTTTGGTTCTTTAACGTGCTGATATTCTTCTGCTTCCATTTCTGTATCTTCGTTCGAAATATCTTCTTTTTGCGTGTCGTTTTCTTCCATAAGTTTGTCAATAGTTTTAAGTTGTTTTATTTTATTTTTTTCAGCTTCACCTAAAGAGTTGGAAGTTATTAAAAGCTATAAATTAAAATTTCGTATAAAGAATATACCCAATGATCGTTCCTCGTTCGTTTGGCCTTGTTTTCTCTTCTCTTTAGTACGTGCATCATTTTTACGTTCTTCTTGCGTTATGGTTTCCTTAGTTTCTGCTATGCCTTGATGACCCCCATCGTTTGACTAAACATAATAATAATAATAACGGGTTATGGACCTTTTTATTAAATTTTAACTTTTAAGACTTACTTCATTTTCCGCTTGTCCCACGCCGTCTTTTTCTTCGCCGGTGTCCTGTTCATCTAAAGTTTGATCTTGCTGTACATCTTTGTCAGTTTGATCAGTCTGTAACTGATCGTTTGATCCATTGGTTTCAACTTCAGGTATTGATTGCATATTATCCTCTTTTCTAGATTCATCTTTGGACTGTTCATACTCCTCAAATTTCTCTTCTCTCATATTGGCGTCATCTTCTTTTGATTCTTCTGGCGTTTCTTCTTGAGGCTCAGCTCTCTTTTGTTGATCAGCTTCTTTGGATTGATCTTCGTCTTCATTTTCTTCCTCGTTTTGCTCTTCATCAGCAGCTTTGGTATCTTCTTTTAATTCAGTCTGGTTATCATCTTCTGAATCACTCTCTGCACTTTTGTCTTGCTCCTTTTCCTCGTCTTCGCCATTATCTGGATCATTTTCAGTACGATCATCGAGTTCTGGCAAGTTCTCTTTCATTGTATCAATGTCTAAGGGATTTTCGTCTCTTTGTTGTTCCTCATTGTCTTCATTTTCCTCATTTGCATTCATATCTCCCAAGTCGAAATCTTCTGGTTCGGGAGGTTCTTCTAGTTCGTTGTGGTACGGATTAATTTGATCTTGATCTTGTTCTTGATCTTTCATATCATCAATATCTTTCTTTTCATCTTGCTTTTTGTTGTCATCTTTTGGTTCATTGGTGGCATCTAAGCCGTCTTGTTCATGTTCATCTTTTCCCTCGTCCTTAGAAGTTTCATTTTTGGAATTTAAATCGTTGTGAGAGTCTTGCTCATCTTTATTTCCCTTTCCGTCTTCCTCATCTAAGTCCTTTTCTTCCTCCTGTTCAGGTTCTTCATCGTCACCCCAAATTTGATCATCTAACTTATCAGCACCTTCTTCGGTTTCACCCATTTCTTTACTCATGTCTTCTTCATTCTCAGACTCACCGCTATCATCTTCCTCATCTTCTTTCTTTTCAACATCTTGCGTTTCACCATCAAAGTCATCACTCATATCTATACCTTTTTCTTCTTTGCAGTCATCTTGCTTTTCCTTGTCTTTATCGTCGTTGCGATCCTCTGGTCGTTTGGCATCATCCAACTGATCTTCAGACTCAATTTTATCAGAAGCATCTTTTTCTCCTGTACCATCTTCTAACCCGAATTTTTCGCCTTCTTTTTGATCTTTTTGAGATTCACCTTCCTCATCTTGCATTAGATCCTGTGGTACGCAAAAGCCCTTCGTGCCAATTTCCAAAAACACAGTTAATATTATCGATAGCATTTTAACTGACACTTTATGTGCTCCCAACTGCTGGCATAGATAGTATTCAGCCATCAAATTGAATTGTTCAAGCAGAGGCAGTACACTTAACAATTTTAATGTATAATTGATGTTTTCTAAAGATGGCCTCGATAGTTTCACCATAAGAAGAATATTTGTAAGTTTTCCATTCAAAAGATCTATATTCATCACTTCCCAGTCATCATGAAGTTCTTCATACAGTTTCTTTTTTATATGCTGCTCATGTATATCCTCACTTTCATCATCTGCTGTTCTTTTTGTGGTTGGTGATTTTTCAACTTCCTCCTCAGATTGAGCTTTGACCGGATATTTTTTATAAAGCTTTTGTAGGGACAGTAGCACTGAATGAATAATATTTTCTAATTCTGAATTGACATTTTCAAAATCACATTCCGGATCCTCTTGATGATCTTCATTAAAGGCAACTTGTACCGCATCACTTATATACGACGAAAGATCGAAAAGTGGTTTAGCAATCGGTAAATATTCGTTACAAGACGTTTCGAAAGTCTTAATTACACATTGAATAGAATCATACAGTTGGTTATAGGTATCATGATATTGATTTAGTTTCTCTTTACAAAGAAACTCAATATTGTGTTTTTTCATATCGTTTAACGTTGATTTCGAAAGTGATAGAATATTATCAGAAAGTGCTTTGACCGTATTGAAGTCAGTTGAATTTTTTAATAACATTTTGGCACCAGCTGCAGCATCATTTGTGAATAATTGATTTGACGGATCACTTTTTGACGGTACGCAGGACAAAAACAATTTAAATTGTTCAAATACATAACGAATGCGTGATATGGCTGTTTTTAGAGAGTTATAGCAATTGCGCAATTGAATAAAACTCATAAGGTTTTTATCGTTTTGTGGCTTACTTGTGATATCTGATAAATCTCTTAATTGTTGCAACATTACACGGAAATCGTACATTGTCTTGGTTGTGTTGGCTAAGAGACTCCTTTGTTTTTGGACCAACAGAAATAGGTCAACAGCGCATCCCTTAATACGTTCGATGTTGGGGGGACCCAGTTCGGATAATGGACTAAGCATTACATTTTGTAACAATTTCAATTTAAATACACATTTGTTAAAGTACATGTCCAAATTTTCGTTTAGTTGTAAGAGCTTTGGTTGGAGACGCTTTTCCTTGAAATTAGACAGCATAGATTTTATGCAGAAAGGTGGCAAACTCAAATCAACGAATTCGGATCGCAAAGATAGCTCCATTAGACCGGTCTTATAGTTTACGCCCAATACTGACATAATCTTAAAAAGGTCCGTCAATCCCTTTCGTTTCTGTTGTAATATCTGCTTTGCTTCTAGCTTTTGTTTAGGACGTTCTTTGGTCCTATCTACATTAAGATTTCTCAAGTGGTCACATCTTTCTAATTGCTGCGATAGCAGAGAATCTAGCCCTACAATCAGTTTTGGATAGGCAGCGTTCGTAACTATTTCTTTCACCACATTTCGGGATGTATTAAATAAACGTTCTATCTTTGAAAGCAATGATGATTGCACCTCAGTATTAATGGATTCTCCCTCAATTTGATGACTCTTATACTTTTGTGATACAATAAAATACTTTGCATCAATCATGTAGTATTTCATTTTGGAATCATACCTTAAGTCTTTACCCTTGTCATTGGCAAAATTATAATCTTTAGCAGTGGAATCTTTGGGTTGAAAGACTTCAGTAATGGGTTGTTTCAGTTGCTGTTCATATTCCTTAAGGAATTTGTTGAGATTACGGTGAACACGAGCGACATTATTGCGCATGCTAAAGTAGGATAAATCTTTGTTGTAACTTTCGATTTTTACCAGTTCTTTAAGTTTCTTTTCAATCGGAGCTCTCATAGATACCTTGTACACCTCAATTTCACTTGAAAATTGCTCAAAATACAACTGTAAATTTCGAAGTCCCGATATCAACTCCCAAATCTGTTCAGTACATTTCAAGGCCCTTTCTTGATTGTAGTTAATTAGATTGTGCAAATACAATTCAAAGGCTAGAAGTAACTGCATACGTATCCGAAAGTCTCCATAACAAGCTGATTCAATGAATTGTCTTAATATGTTTATAACATCCTTGGCTTCTACTTTAAATTTCTTGGTATTTGCCTCTTCAGTCAGATCAGAAATTTCCTGTTCATCAAATCTTTTAGTTGTGTATTTAATATCTGATAGCGTGGCATCAATTTCGCGCTCTTCCAAATACTCTTGAAATAAGTTATAAATGAAAAACCAATATTTATACGCTTTCGATTCCACCTTTTCATATGTATTAGAAAGGCAATTTCGCCAAAATTGCAGTTCAAGACGAGTCCATCTCTGAACGTACTCAGCAACAAGCTGTTCCTCGGACTTTAAGTTGTTATTCTTATGGGCCACTTCGTTCCACAAAGCAACATTTTGTCGTAATATTTGAAAGCCAGTGTTAAAGCGTACCACCGAAGCCGTCGACGGCAACAAGCGAATGCGTTCAATTATATTTTTAATATCGATCAAGGTGGCATGATCGGGATATAATTTCAGTTGTTCGTCTACCCGATTTTCAATACGTTGTAAAATATCTGTGCACGATATAATTTCCTGGATATTTGCATCCTTATAAAAGTTGTAGGATTTTCCTTGTTTTGAATCATTTGAGAAATCTTCGCTTATTAATTGTTTTTGCATGGCCACACTGAAGTATAAACTGCTGAAACAAACTTCATCTAGCCACTCATTAACTGAAGATTTGTAGTTATTGTATAGTCTAACAAACACTCCCAATCGCTCTTTGAAATTATACGAAAATTCCAAGTGATTCGTTTTTTCAGAACTACTACGCTTGGGCATGTAATAGGCATATGTATTCTCGATTAAAATATCCAGAAATGACTTAGCTATCAAAGCATAATCTTCATCTTTCACCACAATCCATTCTTTTTTACTCTTCAAATGTTTTTTTCTGTCAATGTTTACAACCTTCTCCAGGGTATCTTCTTGTATAAAATCGCCAAAATCTTCCTGTATGTTTGTGGGGAACATTTCATCGATTTCATTAAGCTCTTGTAGTTCCTCATTTTCTTCTTCACATTTCGTTTTTGTTAGATATAGACTTTCATCTTCTTGCTGCTTTTGTTTTCTTCGTTGTTCTTCTTGTTGCCAAATCTGATTGATAATGTTAAAGGAAAAATCAAATTCCTCGAACAATTCCTGATCAATAAGATTTGATAAATTTGCACGATTTTTTAGTTCGATAATTTTTGCCTTTAACAAATGAAAGTAGTCCGTGTCACAGCCAGATAATTTATTTAGAACACTAAAAACAGGACAACGATTTTGTAAAATATCTTTTGATGAATTCACATCAAATACTCTTATCATTTTGGCACTGGGAAATTCTATAATATTTTGCAGAACTTTATGAAGCTTTCCACTATCATTAATATTTGTATATGATGACGACCCTTCTTTATCAGAACCAAGTTGAATCATTGAGTTTTTAACCTGCAGTAAAACTACCTTTAAACCTTCAAAGCCAAATCGAAGTTGATCTATTGAACACTGAATCGGTTGCAGAAAGTCCTGATAATATGCTGAATATGGTTTTAAAGTATGATGCACAAAGCGTTGAGAATTTGCAATCCATAAATCGAGTTTACTTAAAACTTCTTCGCAACTAACAAGAGATTGGGCCAGATTTCCTTTTGTTTGCAATTGCTTACCAGTTAAACAACTCCATGTTGACTGTATGTTAGTAATTGAAGTAAAAAGTACTTGGGGGTCGCAATTAGTTGCTAGAAAATGTACAATATCTTTTACCAAATTGGCATAAAGGCATTTCTCAGGCCGTAGAGCTACCTTTTCTTTGAATTTATTTTGTCTCTCTCGCAATAAATGTATATTTTTCTCTACTGAATTATAAATTTCATGTCCTAAATTTTTGTAGTTCATTGCAATTCTCGTAAAATCATAAGCAGTTGTCATATTAGTTAGACATTTAATATCATCTGCAATGTATTTGTTTTTCAGTCGCTTCTTTTCGACAGGATCTATTAAAGGTGTAAACGTAATGAGGCATAATTCTATGCAACCGATTAAAGTATTTGTCATAGAAGTCTTATATAAACTAGCTTGATGTTGAAGCGAAGTGTGTGTATTTTTGTCACTTACGTTATCTTCTGAGATTTGGTCCCTCAGTTTTGAAACTAATTTCCTAAAACCACTAAGGTAATCTGTTAAATTTTCACTGTTATCATTTTCGCATAATAACTCGACGTAATCAACTTCAAGAAGTAATCCCTTTGCTTTTCGTTGTGATGCTGCATAATTATTTTCTAGGATGCTGTAAGTCGGAGTCATCAAAGCAGAATTATGCCAGACAATCTGACACAGATTTTCTAAGGAATTCTTCCACAAATCCAAATCACGTAGAGGTACTGACTTAAAATTGCCATCGTTTAAGAATATTGAACCAAATACTGCATTTATAAACGCCGGTCCCTCATATGCGCTTATACTTTGTATGTCATTGTTGGAACGTACCACTCGTATGCAGTTTGGATGAGTATAAAGGTTTTCGAGTTGCAATCTTAATCCCAAATTAGATATAAGGCTATTTAAAGCTGACAAATTTCTATAGCCTCCATTTAAATACATCAACAGCTCTTTAAATTCCGCGATATTACTTATGCCACTTATATAATCGGACAGTTTTAACCAGAGGTTATTAAAATGTTGATAGTCCTTTTGTTTAAATAAATTTAGCAGCGTCAAGCTTGTACTGTTCAGACAATGTATTTCCTCATAATATTCATTGTTTACTTGCAATATCTCATTTAAGTTGGAATTTTCTATATTTGTCACCAATGACTTTACCAAAAAGTACTCCCTCATAGCCAGGATGTTCAATTCAATTTCGTTAGGAGTCAACGTGTTTTCAGTTTGTTGGGAGTTGGATATATTTTTCAATTCAGTTTCTATATTTTCCAAATCATCGATCCCAATTGTGACATTGCTTGTTGTTAAACTATTAGAAGCATGTTGTACCAGTATTATTTTTAGTTCGTCTGGTAAGAGTTTGTCATGAGAGTGATTTAAGTGAATTTCATTCAGTTTAAGTAAGTTATTCATAGTGGGGGTTTTAAATATGATACCGTAAGCTCTGCGTGTACAGTCGGAGTTTTGTGCAATAAATTTCTTAATGGCATCTGCAGCTGTAATGTGTCCATATAATGGAGTGACCCGAAGTAAATGGTCCAATTGTTGTGTTGCTTTAAAAAGTTGTATCTGCAATTAATTAACACATTTATTTTATTCGTTTATATCTTTACAAGGTAACTACCTTACCATTTACAGATGTAATAGTTTTTTTAAGATCCATTGAAATTCGATCAATTGAAATTTTAATTCAAATTCGATGATTTCAATTGTAATTCGTAAAAGATCAATTGTAATTCTTAGTTGTAATTCGTAAAAGACCAATTGAAATTCGAAAATTATCAATTGTACGATTGCACGATTTGTACGATTGCACGAAAAGTGACGATTTTTTGACGACTATTTTTAAAAACTTTTGACGATTTTGATAATTTCTTTTTCAAATTTTGACGATTTTGCACAAAAAAAGCCTGGCAGCACTGATTGAGCTAAAAGGAGTTTATGTTGAAAAATAAATAAAAATTTTGCCAACTTTTTTGTGTTTTCTTTGTTAGGTCGGCTTATTTTGGGACCACCCTCGTACATCAATTATAATTCGTAAAAGATAAATTTTAATTCTTAAATGATCAATTAAAATGCAATTCATCTTTTTTGAATTTCAATTGGAATCTACAAATTTTTTACGAATTAAATTTGGACTTATAGAATTATAATTGATCCTTTACGAATTACAACTGATCTTTTACGAATTACAAACTTTTAATTTCAATTGGACTTCACGTATTTAAAATTAAGCTTTCGAATTACCAGTGTAATCTTCGAGTTTACTAATTACAAATGGACTCTTAGAATTACAACTGAAATCTTTGAATTACAAATAGAATCTTTGAATTTCATTGGTTATTTTACCACAAACATCTATAAATAGTGTACTATACGCTTTCTACTAACCTGTTCTTCTTGATAAAATGGTTGAAATTCTATCAATTGTTTGGCATATATTTTACGTCGGACATTCAAAGGGTGCTTGACACTGAAGACATAGCTAGAAATCTTTTCGAGACGGCTATGCAACTCAGGTGATATTGTTTGCCAATTCGGTAATATACGGCGAACAAGAGCCAAAAGTTTTTTATCAAGCCACTTATAATGCAAAATTAGTTTATCTAGTAAATCCGTATTAATCTCCTTGTTTAAGTACACATTTGTGTTGGCTACATTTAATATGCGGTTAAACCAATGTATTGACGTCATTAGCTGTGTATACGATTCCAAATCCATGTGCGCATGCCTCAAATGTGATTTCATAATAATTTCCAGATGAGTTAAAAACTCTGAAAAGTGTTGTAAGAATGGATTGTTAATTTTATCTGTTAGCGAATTTTTGGCCACTGCTTGGGAATAGGTTATAGCATTGATCTGACTCATTTTTATTACTCGTTCCTGAGATATTTCTTCCAACAGCATACTGACGATCAGTGTGGCACTTAAACACAATGCTTTGTTTTGTAAACTATTTACAGAATCCGCCGAATAATCACGTATTCGAGGATACAATTTGGTATTCCAAGGTAATGCGGGTAATATTGACTGGAAACTTGTATCAAAATCAGCAATACATTTGTACAGAGAACTTGAAAGACACTTCAAAGTATTGTTTTTCCCTAAACATGATTCTAATTGCAAGTATCGTATTCGCACATCATTCATTGAACTGGTTTCATACAGTATGTAAATTAAATATTTTAAAAAATCTTCAATGTTTATATCTTCTATATTTAATTTTTCAAAGTCTGAGAAAACTTGTGCTAATACTTCTTTAATTTGACTCTGTGACTCCGACGATGCATTATCGAGAACAATATTTAATGGCACCATTTGCAGTTTGACCATAGATATTTCTGTTAATTCAGTGCAGTTCAATATAATATCACCCAAATAGTTCTTTTGTGAAGTTTTCCTCAAATTGGCAAATTTCTCCGACTCTTGCACGACCAGTTCTCTTAGTTTATTTTGGTAATAATATAAACCGAATCCCAATAAGTCCGCACTAGCTGAGTAAACGTAAACTTCCATGGCACTAACATAAATGGCCCGTTTCATTTGGTAGCCAATCCGTTTATATGATGCCGTCAAAAATGCCATTTGCGTAAGATGAGAAATGGTAAAGTTGTTAATATCCGTAAGCGATGATATGCTGTCGTGTATTGATACAATGCTATTTATAGCATTTATATCATGAACTCCTTGATGGTAAACAAGTATTCGTTTATCGTCCATACTAACTGGAGATTTGTTAAGACTCAACTCTATACAGCGATTACGCATAGCACGTGAAAGCTCTCCGTTTTTCGGATCAATAGTAAGAAATGCTCTAAAATTCTTTGATTTTTCTACTATTTCGGTTTGTTCATTTGCAGAAACTCCTTTTTCAGATAACATTAGATTTCCGTTGGGTTCAAAGGCGGGATTCAAACGATCCAATACTGCCGAAGAACATAGATTTACATGTTCCAGTGAAATATACTGTCCGTATTTGAGAGATTTAACAATTTTTGAATCAACCCATTCAAAACATCCACCTGTGTTTAATGAATCCGTATTTTCCACATGAGATTTAAGTATTTTCAATACATTTCGAAACTGATTTAAATGTTTTAAATTTTCATTATCTGATGGCATTAGGCAAATTATAAGTTTTTCAATAACATTATTCAGTTTTTCAATTCGCTTGCGATAGTTTATTATTTCCTCGGAGACAACGGATTTATTTTGAAATTCTACAATAGAAAAAAGTTGCAGAATGTTTATTAAAGTACAGTGTAAAAAGAAGTCTTGAATAATCATTTTATAAAAAATGGTGTTCTGAAAGTTTTTAAGCATATTTTGAGAAGCTGGTACCAACGAAAATATGGTTATTAATAGGGAAACATAAAATAAGCAACGTCAAGTTTTTTGGTATTAGCTACCCAGCCAGAAATAGCCAATAGTTTCCGACCAAATATTTGGCTTCGGCAAAAAAAAAAACACTATTCGGCCACTATTCGGCAAAAAAAGTTTTTTTGATCAAAATAAAATTTTTTAGACAACATTTCTATACAATTGAACAGTTCATGCGAATAAGACGAATAGACCACTTTTTCGAAAATACATTTTTTTTTCCATAAATGCGTTTGTTTAGTCCTAAAAAATTATTTTAAAAGTGCAATAATTCGAATATTTTATATTATATTAAATTGGGAGTAAACGGACAATTTCAATTAAATACAACACAAAAACATACAAAAATTTGACTTTACGTAACAGTTTGTAAAGAGAACATTACGAGAAACAAACCACACTGATTTATTCGCATAAAATTATGCTGTTCTTAAGTTATATATTAAGTTATAGAAACCCACCTCACGAATAGATATAATTTTAAAATCCCAGGTTATACATTCCACAAAACAAATCACCCTGACGGTAAGGTATTTTGGTGAAAAGTAGAATTAAGCACCATGCTATGGAAACTTATTTTACAATCTACCTTCAAGCCACCCAATACATCTTGATTGTGTAGGAGGAGGACTAACTCTGACATCAGTTTACTGTCCTCCGCGATTTTCAGTATCTAAGATACAATTTGAAAATTTTTTCAAGGCTCTTGGTAATCGCTTCCTAGCTTGTGGAGACTACAATGCGAAACACACCTATTGGGGTTCACGTCTAACAAACCATAGGGGAAGACAGCTTTACTGTGCTCTTATTGATCGGAGAAATAGTCTGGACGTTAAATCGCCTGGACAGCCGACCTATTGGCCTTCAGATCCAAGAAAAATTCCCGATCTTATCGATTTTGGGATAATGAAACATATCGAGAGAAGTAAGTTATCTGCTGAAACATCGTTTGATCTCAATTCAGACCATTCTCCAGTAATTTTAACGTATTACGATGAACCAATTTCGGTTAAGACACCCTGTGGACTCACTTCGTCAAAGACGAATTGGTTAAAATATAAAAAGTACATTAGTAGCCACATCCACATTAATCCATCTTTGGAATGTGAGGGGGATATAGGTGCATGTGTCCAGGACTTTACGTCCATTCTGAGATCAGCAGCAGAGCACTCTTCGTCTTTCGTTACCGTTGCTTCCTCTAATCGCAACTTTTATGTTTCTAACTCTGAAATCGAGCAACTACTGGCCATTAAAAGAAGGCTAAGAAGAGAATGGCAAAACAGTAGATCCCCTGCTGCAAAGCAGAGGCTGTCTGAAGCTACTAGAAACGTTAGAAAAGCCCTTCATTTGGAAGAGGATCGCATAAATAGCGTATATGTAGAAAGTTTATCGCATAAAAGTTCAGGGAACTATTCACTTTGGAAAGCTACTAAAATTAAAGCACCGATAGAGGGCGAACCACCGCTAAGAAAGCAATGTGGCAATTGGGCACGCAGTGAAGAGGAGAAAGCATACTCATTTGCAGAACTTTTAAGAACTGTATTTGAGCCAAACGTGGCAGAAAATGATTTTACACTCCCAGATCCGCCTCTGCATTTGGATCACAACTTAGGTAATACATGGTTTGACGCCCAAGATGTTGAGACAATTATACGTACGCAGCTCAGCCCAAAGAAAGCGCCTGGGTATGACTTAGTCACACCAAACATGATAAAAAACCTACCATTTATAGCGGTTGAAGTTCTAACGAAAATATTTAATGCGAACTTGCAAATAGGATACTTTCCGGACGTATGGAAAATTTCTCAAATCAAAATGATTCCCAAGCCTGGAAAAGATTTAACTTTAACTTCGTCAAACAGACCTATAAGTTTACTTCCGTGCCTATCAAAGCTGTTTGAGAAAGTTTTTCTTCAAAAGATTCTTCCAATTATCGAAAGTTCAAACAGTATTCCAGCTCATTCGGCTTTCGTGAAAATCATGGAACCATAGAGCAAGTGAACCGCATAACTTGCGAGATTAGGAAAGCCTTTAAAGAAAAAAAAAATTGTTCTGCCGTTTTTCTGGATGTCGCTCAGGCTTTCGATAAAATATGGCACGAGGGTCTTTTATATAAAATAAAATATCACCTACCAACTATTACACACAAACTTTTAGAGTCTTACCTTCTTAATCGCTACTTCAGGGTGAAATATCAAGAAACTACAACTTCTGATTATAAAATGAATGCAGGTGTTCCTCAAGGAAGTGTTCTCGGCCCTGTTCTTTATCTCATATTTACGTCAGACTTGCCGATATCTGAACATATTACAACATCAACATTTGCGGATGACACTGCTTTAATAAGCATTCACTCAGACCCATATGTTCCCTCCTTGAGACTTAACAACCATCTTACAGCTGTGGAGACGTGGTTCAAGAACTGGCAAACTAAAGTAAATGAACTTAAGAGCAAGCACGTTACGTTTACACTTAGAATGGGGTCTTGTTCCCTTGTCTCATTAAATGGTGTAATTATCCCACAGTCTGAGAGTGTTACATACCTTGGTATTCACTTGGACAGACGTCTTACATGGCGAAAACACTTAGAAGCCAAGAGGCTTCATATGAAGCTAAAAGCCTGCCAACTACATTGGCTAATTAATAAGCAATCAAAGCTAAGCCTTGACTCTAAAGTCATCCTGTATAATTGTATTATAAAACCAATATGGACTTATGGTATCCAACTGTGGGGTACAGCCAGTATGTCTAATATTGAGCTTATACAGAGGGCACAATCCAAAATTCTGAGGATCATTACGGGAGCTCCCTGGTACGTCAGAAATATCAATATTCACCAGGAGTTAAATATTCCGTTTGTAAGAGAAGAGTTTATGGACATCAGAATGGAATACGTTGAAAAGTTCAGAAACCACCCAAATACATTGGCGAGAGCCCTTACTCGAACACAAACGCACACCAGATTGCAACGTGCTGACTTACCGCCCATTTAATTTATAGGCCCGTTCTTCAAAATGGCTCCTAGGGAGTAACTAGTATTTAAGTTAGTTTTGTAAGATTTATACACCTATTGTTAGGCCAAGAATAGGCAGATTCAATAATCCAGATAATAAAGTATTTAACAAAAAAAAAATTATATTATTTTAAAGTGTAAAAAACAAAAAGGGCGTATATCCATCCTTGATAAAATATAATATAAAAATTTAAATTGTACACCACAAAAACAATCTTTAGACATACAAAAATTTGTAGTGTCGGACCGAATACACCTTTCTTGGCCGAAGCCTAAGCCGAATAATTGGCCATATTTCCACTATTCGGCCGAAAACGAAGCCGAATATTACAAAAAAAAAATATTTATGTAGTAAAAACAAGAAAAAAAGTAAAACTGGACTTGACGGAATACACAAATGTATAAAAATGTTGTCTAGAACGATTTATTTTGAGCAACAAACTTTTTTTTAGACATTTTTGTAAATAAAAATTTTTTTGAGTGTAATTTTTTTTCGATCGAAAAATTTTTTTGAGTGTAAAATCTTGTTTTATCTGCAAAAACACTTAATAAAATGTTTTTGTGGCTTACTAATGTTATTCAAAGTGTGTTTAGTGTGTTTTTCAACACGTGAGTGCAAATTTTATACAATTATTCGGTATTCGGCCAAAAAAGTGGCCGAAGCCGAATACTGGCCGAATAGTGCTTTTTGGCCGAAGACTAAGCCAAATATTCGGTCGGACACTAAAAATTTGTACTCACGTGTTGAAAACACACTAATCACACTTTAAATTACATTAGTAAGCCACCAAAACATTTTATTGAGTGTTTTTGCAGCTAAAACAAGATTTTACACTCAAAAAAAATTCACACTAAAAAAAAAAATTTTTTTGCGAAAATGTCTCAAAATTTTTTTTTTCAAAATAAAATTGTTCTAGAAAACATTTTTATACATTTTTAAATTCCACCAAGTCGAATTTATTTTTTTTATTTTTAAAGAATTTGTTTACTATTCGGCC
Source organism: Pegoplata infirma (assembly GCA_963921195.1). Taxonomy (NCBI): domain Eukaryota; kingdom Metazoa; phylum Arthropoda; class Insecta; order Diptera; family Anthomyiidae; genus Pegoplata; species Pegoplata infirma. The sequence continues at coordinate 168,005,493 of OY992539.1, read as the reverse complement.
TCGGTTTAGGCTGAATAGTGAGAGTTTGGCCGAATATTAGGCTTCAGCCAAAGAATGCGTATTCGGTCGGACAATAAAAAACACACTAAACGCTTAAAAAATTTTACAGTCAAAAAATTCCCATCTATAGAAATTCACATAGATTTTATGCTGAGAAAAACTATTATTAAACTTACCACACTTTGAGTTAGACAATACACTGTATTTGTGCCATACTTTTAACAAATCGATTGCCACTTTTACTGAGTTTGTCGAGTTTTTCAAAAATGCATTTTGTATGTACCATAAATAAATACACTCGACTTGATGAGAAATTTCTTCCAAATGCCGATTGAGATCAATCTATAAAAAAATTAAAAGAAAATTACTAATCACAAATATTTACCACTTCTAATAATGGTTACCTGTTGAAAACTTCCTGTCACAGAATCGTCAATGTTGTCCGAGTTACACATCTGGTTAGACAAACAGCATAATGCATCTATTATTTTCGTTTTACCTGTATCCGTTGAACCACACAAAAGAACTGGTTTTTCCATATGGACACATTCTATTAAGTTCTTAAGGGTTTCACGCTGCGATCCTAGTAATAGCGGTGCACATTCTACAGCCTTTTGCGAACGCAGTGGTTGAGTGTCACGTTCAAGTACTACATCATTGACATAGATTTTATCAGATGTCCAATACAGGGCTACGTCTTCTGAGAGCGTATTTAGATAGTCCGCATCACATTGGAAGACTGAAGCAAAAGCATTACGTATGAACTGTTTGTCCTGTTCACAACGCATGCGTTGATAATACACCAATTTCATGTGTTCATACAGTGTCAACAAGAAATTGTCAAAGTTTTCTTCAAACTGCTGTTGTTTAAAAACGAATCCAGTTTGGAGGCTTGTTAATAGGTCACACCAACGTAAAATATCTCTTAAGTTAATTTCAAAAGGACCACCTTTGTAGCCGAATTCCATTGTGGAAATACCACGATCTAAAAGTTCGGAAAATCGGACCAATCTCAAGGATAAATCAAATTCAGTGGAGATGGCACTTCTGTTGGATGTGTTATTTTCAGATTGCGATGTTTTATTTTTTAATGATTTGTAAATATCGAATAGATTGTTAGACGTAGTATCATCTTTGAGATGCAATAAACTCTCAAATTTATCCTTGAGTCGATCAAAAGATGCTTGATACTTGCATTCTACAACATGCAATAAATCCTCTGTGGTAAGTTTTCTAACATATACCTTTGTAAACCGATTAAGGAATGATTGAGGCAAACCCTTGCGTCCTCCACCTTGTTTTAAAGGGTTTTGGCTAGCAAATATACGTGTTTGTTTATGTAATGCAAATGTCTTATTTAGTTCTGGTATATAAACTTCACCACGATGATCAAGTATAGCGTTTAGACCTTCTAAAACCGATTGTGGGGCCAAATTCAATTCGTCCAGAAGGATCCACGTGTGATCAGTTTTTAAAGCAGCCAATAAAGGTCCATCACGCCATTGAAATGAGCCAACTTGGGGACTTTTGCCATGGCCTCTCTCTTGGTTTTTCTCAGCTGGCGTCGAATTTAGAATATTATCCTCCGCTGGAAGGTCCGTACCAAACAGGTCTGCCAGATCAGTGTGTTCGCACAGATTAATACGTACGATATTGTAGCCAATGGCACGGGCTAGATTTTCAATTATCGAAGTTTTACCTACACCTGGTGGACCTTCTAACAAAATAGGTTTTTCGAGAGACAGGGCAGAGAGTAAGCGAAACAGATTTTGCTTAGTAGTAGGAGCATCAAAGAGAAAAGTTTCGTTTGTTTTTATCACCGCATCCTTCGTCGTAATGTTTGTATTGATGTAAAACGGCTTAATGCCAAAAGTGTGGTCTGAAGTTACTTCTACTGCAGTGCCCTTCTTTTCCAGCAATTCAGACAACGTAAATTTTTCACCCATAATAATATCAGCTTGTTGAATAGCATATTCTAATATTTCCGTCTTCAATGTATCCACATTCTCTAACCAGTCAAGTGACGACATTTCCAATGCGTCCAAAAATATGGTTTCCAAACCAAAAATAGTCTTTTCAGGAAAGCTTAACGTTGTATTTCTGACAATATAGTTAGCCATTGCAAGTATATCTCTTATGGAGAATCTGAACTTTTCGATTCTAACTTTCATATGCAAAACTAGTTCCACTATAAAGGTGGCCATTTTTAGAATTTCGGTTTTTTCCAACGACAAATGCTTCAGTTGGTCGTAGATACAGTTACTAGCTATTTGAATGAGTTCATCCCTGGAGTCAGAAGGTTGACACCAAATCTCAGTAAAACGATTTCGTAGGGCTGGCGAAAGCTCTTTTTTACCGAAATCTCCACCAGGATTCATCGTTGCTAAAAATTGAAATCCTTGCTTTGCCTGTACCACAAATTCTTTGGCTATTGAATTCTCAGAACCCTCAGAGGTAGTAGTTACGCCACATTTTTCTGCTAACAGAACGGTACGCTCTGGTTCCAAAATACAATTTAAACGTTCGAGTACCGAGTCCTCTGCTAAAGAAATTTCATCGGCCATAAAATAGGAACCGTCTTGCATAGAATGAATAAGTGGACCATCAGCCCATTCAAACAGTTTTTTTGATTTTTCCTCGCTATCACTTTGCCGACATGGTCTTAGGCCGCCTAAAAAGTCTGCTCCTTCAGTATGCATGTGGCAATTCAATATACGCAAACTTACTCCACGTATAGCTGCCAACAATTGGCAGACCGTAGTTTTCCCACAACCTGTAGGTCCCACCAAAAGAACAGGTTCATCAAATTGTAATGCCTTGGCTGTTAAAACGGCCATACGCGACATATTATGCGTCCAAACAATATCACTACGAGATTTAAAGCTCTGTATTTCTTCAATAATATCTTTTGTAACAGCCGATTTGGGTTTTGATGTATCTGCATCGAAAAGTACAGACAAATCTATACGTTTCTTAAAGTTCTTATACAATGCCTCTTCTATAACTTCCAATTCGATTTCTGTTCGAACTTTTGCGGACAGCACCAAGTACCCTTCTTCAATCAAATGCTGATTCCAATCATATTTGGAATCATTCAATAGTTTCTTATCCGCCAACGTGTATCGAATGCCCCATCTAAAGAGATCACGCAATGTAAAGACATTCTTCGAAGTGGTTTTTCTGTTCTTTTGCAAATCAACCATACATGCAACCATTTTTTTTGCATATGATGCTGGTATGAGACATTTTTGCTCTAATATAATTTCCAGTTCGTTGCGAGGTATATCAGAAAAATGTAATTCAATGAAGCGATTTTTAAAAGCACGAGATAGCGTTTTACGACCTCCATATAAGCCCGGAGGATTTTGTGTAGCAAAAAGCATAAAATTTGGATGAGCTTTTACGACAGTCTGCGTTTCGGGTATAAAAAGCTCCCGGTTATCATCCAATACACGATTGAGAGCTTCTAAAATTTCTGTAGATGCCAGATTAAGTTCATCCAAAATAATCCAATAGCCATTACGCATTGCCTGTACTAGTACGCCCTCTTTAAAAGCTAACTTTCCAGTAACGTCTGCCGTATAAGTACCGATGTATTCTTGTAAATCTGTGTGCTCGTGGTTGTTAATACGCAGGCAATGATTGCCACTACGCCTAGCTACGTAATCAATTAAACTGGTTTTACCAGCTGACGTTGGCCCTTGTAACAGTATGGGCAACTTTCCTATCGATATAATACGTGACAAATCTTTAAGGTTGTTCTTGACGCTATCTGTAAGTATATAATTGCTGCAATCTTGCAATTCTTTTGGACCCTGTTGAATCCAATATCCTTGAAAATTGAGATATCCCTCTCCTGGCATAGGGATTCCCTGTTTTAGAACAGCTTTGGCATTGCTGAGCATTGCCTCTTTGATTAAGTCCTGCACTACACTGTGCGATATGGAATCAAGTTGGGTTAGGAAACTTAGACAAAACGACTCGTAGAGATTGCGCTCTATGGAACCACATAGATTTTTAGCACATATTTGCAAAGATCGGCAAAGAGTACGCAAGGAGTACACAGGTCGGTTGCCAAGACCGTCGTTGAGATCTAGCTTTGCCAACTGCTTTAATCGTTTGTACAATCGCACAATATTCATCACACTTTTTCTCTGTATGCCAGTAGCACTCAGATAATCTGATATTAGCAAGCTTAAATCCGCCTCTGTCTCTACTTCGTCTACAAAGAACTCTGTGAATCTGTTGCGAATGCCAACTGGTAGATCTTTTTTACCGATATCTGTATTCGGATTCATGCAGGCAAATATGCGAAAATCAGGATGTCTCCTTACAGGAGTAAAGTCGCCTTTCTCCAGCAACACCACAGATCCATCAGGTTCCAAAATTGTGGATAGACATTCCAATGTTTCAGCAGAAGCCAAATTAATTTCGTCAAGCAAAACCCATTCACCATTTTTGATACAGTTTACCAATGATCCTGGTATGAAGGCAAAAGATATGCTAATTGATTTGCTCAGTTGGTTGCAAAGTTTTTGCAATTTGATTTTCAAAGTCATCCAACGGGGAAGCAGAAGGAAATCCTTATCTCTTAGTTCATTACGTTCGGACTTTTCAAACACAGAATTTACGATTTTCAACATTAGTTTAACAACAACTGAAAAGTTTCCCTGGTTATAACAAATACTGAATTTACTAAGAAATGACTCGTTTTTGGATTGATTAAATGTCTGTCTGAATAAAAGTTCGAATTCAGTGCGTAGCGGAGCAATGACATACGTTAGATCTACAGGCTTAAAGCCACCCACTAAATCGGAAACATCTGACTGGTTATTCATATTGACAACAACTAATTTATGTTTAGTTCTTGCTGCTAAATACTGTACAGAGGATGTTTTCCCCACACCAGTCTCCCCCACTAACAACACAGGTTCTGCGTTCGCCACGCAGACAGCAATGCGTTCCAATATGCAAGAAGCCAAACGAGTAAACGAAAACGTGACACCTGCAGTTTTGTTCGGTTTAATTGAAAACGCCGCGTCACCATTTGATAACTTGAGTCTTTTTAATGAATGTTCCTCTGTTCGATCTCTAAAGGGTGCCACCTCCGAGTCATCACCTAGCGACCGGGAGCAGAGTTCAGCGCGTCCCACCTTAATACGTTCGCTATCCGACTGAACGTCTGGTTTGTATTCTTCTGCATAGTGTTCGCAACGTGATTGTATTATTCCCAGCTTGGCTCCAATGCTTGTTATTAATTTAGTCTTTTCTTTGCTGTGTGGCAAATAAGAACAAAATATGTCTACGGCATTTTGAAATACAAAGTAGGCACATTCAGTGCTAGTGACCGAAAAAGCTGGATTCGATCTTTGACACAATTTGATCAAGTCGCGCGTTGAAACTAAGCGTCCTGAACTAGTTAGTGATGTTACACTGACCTCTTCATGGGGTAATTGAATATAGTTTTCTGTGGTGTTTGCCTTGTCATCACTTTCCTGTTTTCTAAGATTATCGGCTACATCGTGATCACCACTAGAAAACGTAAGAAATACATCCACAATGCGATTGGCTACAGTTGATAACTTGGAATAGTTTGTGCTGATCACTTTACAGAGTTCATTTCTTGATAACGGCAAAATATTGATGGTATACAGATACTTCTCCACTAAAGAAAACAATGCCTTCTGTGTCGAATTTGACGATGAGGACTTGTGGGTTCTAAAAATGTTTAAAAAAATAAATTATACGTACATACATATTTTCTGATTTATGCAACATACCTTACAGTTACAAATAATTGAAAACCAGGTGCGATTTTAACACAATCCCGAAATCCAGGAACACTTAGGTAATTATTTTCAAGTAGACTACTCAAAACCGTAAATGTATCGGTGGTAGCACAATCCAAATCTTCTAAAAGCAACCAATAACCATTCATGACAGCCTGCAAAAAATCAAGTACAATCTTTCATGTAAAATGCTCAATGATGTGAACAGTTCGAAAACCTTACCTGTGTTAAAACACCTGGTAACCATATGAATTCTCCAGGTACATCTGTGCAATGATATTGACCAAGCAACATTTTGCAGTCGGTTTGATCACCCAATTGAATTCGCAAAAATCCATTTACTGGCGTTTGTAATAAACATTCTGCAACTGTATCCTTAATTGGTTGATCAGAAATATTAGTTTTTCGTTTAATGCCTGTAGTAATTTTCTGCATATTTTCCAATATCTTGTGGTTTTCCTTACACAATTCTACCGAATCGGGTTCATCTTCAATTTCTTTTCTTTTAGGACTAATACGTCCAGTCTTACGCGCCAAATACTCAACTAAAGTTGTTTTGCCACAACCAACTGGACCAGATAGACATATAGCCTTACCGGCACTAACTCCCAGGGCAATGCTGCGCAGATTTACTTTGGTAGAATCAACACGAACAATGCTATCATGCAGTCCATCCGTTTTACTGTAAAATTCATAGTTATTCCTATTGAAAATTGGCAGTAGGACCCCTTCTATATTGGTTACATAGGATGAAGATTTAATGTTTAAACTTATTGTTTTATCTGGCACTTCAGACAAAATACTGTCAGAGCTAAGCATTGTATGTGGCAAATTAAGCAAAGTCTGTTCCTTCTCAAAGTCAATAATTAATTCCTCCGGTATATTTGCATTTAGTTTTTGTATCTTCAACACACTCATATTCGTAAGTATGGCGACAATATGATTAATATATACGTTTAAAATGGAAGGCCTGCTTTCAGAATGGTCAACGACAAAGTTTTCGACGAATTCTGACCAATTCCAAAGTTCTCTAAAGAAACTGACCTCAGACTTTAACAAATTAAAGCAACATTTTATTACAGCCTCAGAGTCAGGTTTTGATTTACAATCCTTCTTGGATATTTTGGCTGCAACTGCTGCATGTGAAACGGAATATGGTGGAGGTTTGTCACAGAAGTAAGATAATGCATAACTAAAAGGAAATGTTACATGGTTACAATAAATTAAATTATATACATATACTGTTATGTTGGAAATAATAGCGTACAAAAATAAATTCCACCTGAACGAATCCATGAATACCCTCTAAAATGCCACCTTCCATAATTATGTAGAGATAAAGCAACAAACACAAATTACAAATGTTTGATTGTTTGTTTGTTGCTTTATGTCTACATTATTATGGAAGCCGGAGGGTTATAAAATTTTCTTTTCTATAACAGGTTTGGGTTTTACGACTTTAAGGACATCCTACTGTATGTAATACATACCGTTTGGCAGACGTAGACAAATGCATCAGTTTACCTAATGCTATACATTTCCATTGATATCTAACAAAATCAGAATCGTCGACATCGCCGTCCATCGTAGCATTAGTTATAAGTAACATCAGACAATCCTCAAATGATGTAGCAATAGGTATTGTAAGCTCCTCATCTAACAGTAAGTCACTTAAACTTCTCATCAATTCCTCGATATCTTTTTCGGTATATACCTGAAAACCAAATAACAAAAATAAAGAACTTAGGTTTAGCAATTCTCTACCCATTTTTTGTCGCTGGTAGTACTTCATATAGTGTTTCTAGTTTTCTACTAACAAGGAAAGTCTCTCTTGAGTCATACTCCGATCTTAATAATTTTTGAACATGTTGTTAACAGACCTTTGAAGAATTAATTCAATTTGTGAATTAATTGACATTACTTTTAATAAATAAATTAATTAACGCTTGAATTAAATTTAAATTATTTAAAAAATAATTAATTCATTTTGTGAATAATTCAATTTTAACTAAAAGAATTAATTCAAGCATGAATTAATTCTTTTTTAATTATTTCATTTTGAATTAAATTATTTTGAATTAATTCATTTTGAATTAATTCTTTTGGAATTAATTCTTTTTGAATTAATAATTCAAAAAGAATTAATTCATGCTTGAATTAATTCAAAAAGAATTAATTCATGCTTAAATTAATTCAATTTTTTAATTAATTCGTTTTTTTTTAATTAATTCATTTTTTTAATTCATTTTTTGGAAAGCACACACATACTCAGGGTATTCACTTCAGAATTTTTTGACCCTTGCAACAGTGCAATATTGCAACTTTTTTTTTAAAAAAAATTTTTAATAAAATTTTTATTTTTCTATGACCTTTTATATGCTGCGTAGTTGCAAGAAAATATTTGCAATTTATTTTAATATAAATACAATTGCTTTTATTCACAAGGAAACAAGCAAAAAAAGTTGCAATTTTGACATTGCACAATTTTGCAAGACTAAAATTTCTGACGTGAATTCCATTACTATAACATTTATGCTTGAGCGAAAGTAGCAAGAAAAAAAATCAATCAAATATACAACATTTTTTTTGTACATGCGTAAACGTCGCAAAAGCAGCATTTTTAGCATATGGGCATAGGAATTATAAAATCTTATAAACCAAAATGTTTGCAAGAGAAAACAAAAGTTTTTTTCTTCTTTCGCCGAATTCTCTGCCATATAGGAAAACAACAAGTGATTGTTATATTTGCCAGTGCCGAATTTAAATAACTTCCAATATAATAAAGGGATTCCGCGAAAAAGAGCAATTAACAAGACAAACTGACATGGAGTGTTTGAAACCGTTATGGGAATACCAGAAATGTCTATAATTTTTAGAAATTCAATTTTCTTCTTCATTTTTTCAACTTGAACCCTTAGAGCAATGCTTTTGTTTTCTCTTACAAATATTTTGGATTATAACAATGTTTTATAGTTAAAAAAAAAAATCAAAATAGATCGTGCAAAATGAATTAAAAAAATGTAATTCAACAAATGAATTAATTCAAAAAAGGAATTAATTCAAAAAAAGAATTATTAACTAAAAATATAATTAATTCAAAAAATGAAATAATTCAAAAAATGAATTGCAAATTAATTAATTAATTCAAAAGAATTAATTCAAAATGAATTAATTCGTGCTTGAATTTATTCTTTAAATTAAAATTTAATTATTCACAAAACGAATTAATTCTTTTTTATATAATTCATATTTAATTCAAAGCATTAATTCAAGCATGAATTTAAATTTTTGATTTGAGAAATTGAATGGTGAATTAAAATTTCGAAGGTCTGGTTGTTAAGGATGAAATACTATGGAACAAAATTTTTTTTACGGGGCAAGTTAAATTTATAAGAAAATTTAAGTTAAAGGGGGCTGTCGTACGTGTCCCCTCGTACTCGTATGTATGTAATTTAAAGGGAATTTGCTCACGATTCCAAGTATGTATTTTATTTAATTTTTCAAAATGGTAACCGCTAGGTCTATTTTAGTATTTTCTAACACATCAACAAGCGTTATGGGATGGATTATGTAATTCCTGCGCCCGATTGATTACCGGCTACGCAGAAACAATTTTTTTGTTTAATAGCATTTTTTCCCCAACAATTTTTGGTATCCCTTAATCTTTCCTGCTCTACAAAATAAAAAAAGATTTATGTGATCGGTGTGACAAAAAAGATACTTTCTTTGTAAGTATCAGACATGGAGACGTGAACGTTAACAAGTCTAGTGCCAATAACATAGTGCAACAGTGAAAAAAAAAACACAAGAGCTTGACTATATAGGTTCGATTCTACTACCAAAAGGAAGTAAAACCCTATGCTTGGATTGCTCAGTTTGTTAACTAATTCCTTTTTATGGACCTACAAAAATTCTAAAAAGCAGTGGAACCCTCAAAATATGGTGTCATCAGTTTTTGCCCAAGAGCTTAATAAGACTTGGTGCTACCGCTTAACTATATTTGGGAATAATGTGCAAGTAGTCCGTGAAACAAATTTTAATAACAATTTATGAGAAAAATATATTGCTTTCAAGGACTTTTTTTGAAAAAATTTAGGAAAAAAAATATTGCTTTTTCACTTTTTTTAGTATAACTTGCAGGGACTGTTGATTTATCCCTAACAATATTTGATAAAATTGTAGCAACGGTAATGTTAAACAAATCGTATAAATGTATCATAAATAGTTAAAGACACTACTACACAGAAAAAAAAATAACAAGGAACATTTTTTAATTAAAAGTTTTAATAGAATTCAAAATTTGATATAATTAAAATATTTAATTGTTTTGTATGTAAACATCTCTGATTTTTTTGCATGCTTCTTCTTACACATGCAATACAAAACAGAAAAAGTGAAAATATATTTTTATAAGATTAAATTAATGAAAATGCGTTTTTATCAAATTTATATCTGATTTAATTAATTAATTTTGTTATTTAAAAAGAACGAGAACAATTGAAATTGAATAAATAAATGAAAAAAGTGAATATTAGTATAAAAATAAAACAAAGAAGCTCCAGAAGAAGATCTTGGTAAACGGAAAACAACAACGGAGGAAAATGACACAAAAATCTAATCAAACACATTTTTGATGTTTTAAATATTTATTTATTATATTTAATAAGTTTTTGTTTTGTTAATAATAAACACATTTTTGTTTTTAATTCATATTTGTTTTTTTTTTTTAGTGGGCGTAATTTAGTACTGATTTTGAGCAATAATTTTTATTAATTTGTTTAATACTATTAATTACTTTTTTAATTATTTTCAGTTTTAAATTTTTATTAAATTTTTTAATTACTATTATCATTTTTTTAATTAGAGCAAATCTAATTAACATTTTAATCGATATGAACAATTTTTAATCAAAACTCATTTTTTATTTTTTTGTGTGTATAGTGGTTAAGTTACAAATACAGTGGGCGACAATGCATTGAAAACTTTTTTATAGTAGATGCAATTTGTTAAAGACAAAGTTAACAATACTAAACGTTATTATTATCAAACGAGTATTAGGTCTGTTCCAGAACGTTACCGCGGGTGCCCGCGGGTACCCAAACCAGCCCGAAAAGCGTTCCCGTACGCAAAAATTGGGTAAATGAGAGAGTTTTTGAGAGAATAAATTACTTTCTCATTTTACCGAACTTACCCGCACTTTTTTTTCGGGTAAATTGGTAACAGTCAGATGTTAAAAAAACAGCTGATTTTTTTTGTGAAGCTAAATTGGGAATTTAAATAAAATAAAGAACTAAACCAAGGAAATGTGTTATTTCAATACAAAAAAAGATAATTTGTTATTAAAATAAACTTTTAAAATTTGTTTTCTTGTTTAAAGTAATTTTTCTTACGAAAATATTTTTGCGTTATTGGTTTGTTTACATTTTCTATTATTTTGGGGTTGAAATGTGGTTTTTAGCGTTCCCGTACTTTTGTGCATTTTTGTGGTATCGTGAGAGGTTTTTTGATTTTCTCTCATTTTACCGAACTTTACCCGGAAAGTACTGGAACACACCTATTATTTTAAAAAATGTTATGCTGGTAATTTATAAAGCTTTAATTTAAGCTTGATAGACTCCAGATTGAGTAAATAATAAATGTGCTACGAGGGTCGACCAGGAAAATGATATTATTTATACACATTTTTCATTTTTTAAAAACATTTCTAGGTCGATTTTTTCCAAGTTCAAACATTAGGGCCTTTATTCATAATACTTAAAGTGTACTTAAAGTAGGTTTATTTGACAAATATTCATGCAATATCAGTCAAATAAACCTACATTAGATTTAATTTACTCATTATGAATAGCCCAGTAGAAATTTAAAAAACGTCCATGCGTTTATATTCAGTGATTAAATAATTTTTTCAACAACCCAAACAAGGAGTGAACTTTTTTAAATACTGTAGAAAAAATCAACATTTTTTGACCTCCAGTTCTTTCGACCATTATTTTTTGGGAACAAGTCTAGTTGGCAGATATTGGTGCGATTTTTTTTTTTAGACATAAGTATGACTTAGGTGACTCTAACAAAGAAAAAAAAAATTGTCGGCGGCCCATGGTTACCGAGTTATGGGCCTCCAAAGTGCGTATATCGAATTTGATATATCTTCTCCAATAATAATCCGATCAAACCAAGATTGGTTTCATTACAATTACTCCGGTTCTATAAGGGTTTAATGGTCAAATGAAAGTTTGAATGAAAGCTTGGCAAAATTGCAGTTTATGGGGCACACTGAAATGGAAAAAACTAAAAACGCCATCCGTTTTAGAATTAAAAGAGACAAAAACCAAAATTATTGATTAGTGGCGCCGGGAACTTTTTTTGGTCCTCTTTAATAGGGACATCCAGGGAAGGGACATCTTAAAAAACTTTTTTTTTTGTTTTAAAATTTTTTTCTGCGTAGCCGGCCTTTGGCCGGGCTTAGGGATTACTAACTCCATAAATTAGTTTAGCGGCTTCGCTAAATAAAGATTTTTTTGTATATCAAGCCTTTTGGCCTGTTAAAATCATTGCTAAATTTGATACTTTGTGGGGGGCTTAGAGGTGCTTCCCGAGTCCGGCGCCACTAATCATTATTTTCGGTTTTTTTTCTTTTTTAATTCTTGATCGGTTGGCGAATTTAGTTTTTTTAATTTCCGTGTGCCCCATAAACTGTAATTCAGCTGAAAGCTTTATATCTAAGCTTTAAATCTGTTTGTATAAATACATGCCTTAATAAGGCATAATTTTAAAATATAACTTACTTTCTCCAAAAACTTTGGTTTAAAAATCTAAAATTTGGTGTTGTGTCACAATGGGTTAATGAATCCAAATTTTTTTAAATGTCAAATAAAAGGTATTTTAATAAGCTTTTGAATGAAACCAATCTTGTCTGATCGGACCATTACATATTAAATTCGATATCCGAACTTTGGAGGCCCATAAATCGGGAACCATGGGCCGCCGACAATTTTTTTTCTTTGTTGGCCATATCACTAAAAGTTCTATCTGTGATACTTTTTTTTGGATCAGAGTTTGTTTACCAGAATTTGTTTAACGAACTATTAGCCACATAGTTTAGTTAAACGGTTGCAACATGTCTGATGAAGTTGTTTGGCAAAAAATTAATGACATCATATTTTAAGCATTCCACTGCTTTTTAGAATCTTTGACAGCCCATAAAAAGGAATTGGTCACCATACTGGACAATCCGAGTATAGGGTTTTACTAAATGTTGGTAGTACAATCGACATACATAGTCATGTTCTAGTGTTTTTCAAAAAGTCTTTATTTGTTGCGCAGTGTAATCACTCCTTCCTTGGTTACGGCAAGTGCAATTGTTTAAGAAACAGCAAACAAACAAAATGTACTATCACCGACAAGCAATCCATATGCACCAGCAATAATACCTTTTTTTCCAAAAATTCATTCAAAAAATATGTTTTCTCATTGGTCTGCACCAGCGACACCACGAGGTGCCGAACATTTCTCTTAACATTGTTTATATTAAATTCCATTCTTGTTATTTTCGTACTAGATCTTAGCACAAATAAAATCTTTAAATTTAGGCAAAAATTAGAATTTGTATCACTATTTTTATTACAAAAGTTATTTTAGAAAAAAAAAAAATAAAAATACTTGTCGCGACCGAAAACAAACTAAAGAAACAAGAAACACGTGCAGCCAGTGCTGCCAGAATTCTTAGGTATTAAATTGTTGCAAATGTATAATTTTTGAAAAAAAAATCGTCAAAATCAGCACCATATTTTCAAAAATCGTTAAAATAAAAATTGTAATTTTTTAGTATTTTATAACCTACAACGTGTGTAACGCATCGAAATATCGGAATATTTCTTATGGTCATGGGCTGGTTCAGTTCGTAAAGGTACCTACCTTTACCTTAAGTGGGCCAAATTAAAAAAATAGGGAACAAAATTTCCCCTTGTGGAACGGCCCTTGTCAATTTTTTTTTTCATTTTGAAGGGGAAAAAGATTCCGTATAGCGGAATTAAACAAAAATACACCAATCTGGCAACATTGCGGGCAACAAAACAAAATAGAGTTGTAAAAGTAATAACTATCGAGTTCCAAGTACTTGGTACTATGGCTGTTGTCAATTTAGTGTTTTCCCCGCTGAACTATTATAGCGATTTTTAATCAATTACACTGTGCTACAAAAAACACAAAATCGAATATACTTTTGAAATGAGGTAGTTAAGGTTGTAGGCCTCGTCGAAAAGATCACAAAATTGACCATCAAACTTGCCAGACACCCTCAATTTTTAAAGTTATTGTCAAAAAACGTTTTTTTGGGACTTTTCTCACTAAACCACGTGTAACTTAAAAAGTTTTCCACCGATTTTCAATTTTTTAACTGTTTTGGATAGAAGAAATATAAAGCTTTTTATGTGTGTGATTTGGTCTATACATTTAAGAAAGATATGTATTGATTTTTTCAACAATATCTAATTTTTTTGTTATTTTTTGAAAATTTTTTGAGTTTATCGATTTTTTTCTGCTATAGTTCGTTCAACATTATTTATATTTATAAACGTATTCTTAAAGAAAATTAAATTGTGAATACGATGAGCTTTATGTCGAAAAAATCGAATAACAATTGATAGAGTTGTGATAATTTTTCTAAATAAAAAAATTAATATTTTGCATGAAATTGCCGTTCGGACAACCAAGGCAAAAAAAAATAAAAAAATAAACGAACATACTGAGAGGTCGCGTATAATTTTTTTAAAGGTTTTTGGCCCCCTGAATTCGAATTTGACCTTGAAATTGCGCTATCTTATTATATTTTTGATATATCAATTTATGTTTAATATCTCAAAAACCTGACACGATAGAGCAATTTAAAGACCAGATTCGGATTCAGCGCGCCAAAAACCTTTAAAAATATTTTACATGACCTCTTATGATAAATTTATATTTTTTGCCTGGGTTGTCTGAACGGCGATTTCCTGAAAAATCTTAATTTTCTTTTTTAGAAAAATTATCACAACTCTGTCAATTCTTATCTGATTTTTACAGGATAAAGCTCGTCGAATTCACAACTAAATTTTCTTTAAAAATATGTTTATAAATATAAAGGTTGTTAAACAAACTATAGCAGAAAAAAATCGATAAACTCGAAAAATTTTCAAAAAATAACAAAAAAAATAGATATTATAGAAAAAATCAATAGATATCTTTCTTTATGTGTAGACCAATTCACACACATGGAAAGCCCTATCCTTCTTCTATCCAAAACAGTTAAAAAATTTAAAATCGGTTGAAAATTTTCTGAATTCCACAAGGTTCAGTGAGCAAAGTCCAAAAAAAAGTTTTTTGACAATAACTCTAAAATTTGAGGGTGTCTGGCAAGTTAAATGGGCATTTTTGTGATCTACTCGACAAAACCAACAACCTATACCATGTCACATTAGAAGTATTTTTTCACTGTAGCACAGTGTTATTAATGTGCCAGCAGACAGACCTTTGAAGAATTAATTCAATTTGTGAATTAATTCACATTATTTTTAATTAATTCTTTAATTAAATTAATTCATGCTTGAATTAATTCTTTGAATTATTTAAAAAATAATTAATTTTGTGAATAATTAATTATAATTCAAAGGATTAATTCAAGCATGAATTAATTCTTTTTGAATTAATTCATTTTGAAATTATTAATTTTGAATTCTTTTTTGAATTAGTTTTTTTTTGATTTAATTAATTCTTTTTTTGAATTAAATTTTTTTAAAACACACACATATTATGGCTCTTATTCATAATACTTATAACAGACTTATTGTAGGTTTATTTGACAATTATTCCTGCAATATCTTTCAAATAAACCTACACGCAAAAAAAAAATCTGTGTAAGATTGAGCAATCCTACTTGGTAAAACTTTTTTCATACCAAAAAAAAATTTTTACCAAATTTTTGCTAAAATTATGCTTGTCGATGTTAAAGTAACATAATTCATTTTTTATGTAAAATAACCAAGTAGCTTGCACAATAACGCAAATTACCTGCACAAAAATTTATCGAAAGAAAACAACAAAAAAACAAATACAGACCGCCATTTTCATTTTGTATTTTTGTGTGCGTTGTTCGTTTATTTTTTGTGTTATAAAAACGTAAAAAGAAAATTGATAAATAAAATTAAAATAAATTATAAAATAAAAATAAATAATTCGTTTTTAAAAAGATAAATAAATGTAAGATAAAAGAATGCTAAAGTTAATTTTGCTTTCATCACTTAAAACACCATTCATTAAGAAAAACCAATGGAGTCCCAGACGTATGTTTCGATGAATAACAAATGGAATGATAAAGTGAGTATACCCAAATTCCAAAGACACCAATAAGGTTTAATAGATTTTTAGTTAAAAATTAGTGTTTGGTAATAATTTTCTATTTTTACAGGGTACTACTAAATACATTTTTGAAGCTATGGCAAGTCCTCACTACAATAAAGAGCGTGGACACCAGTCCTGCCTTTAGTTATAAAATTAAAATCTAAAAACTCATTTATATAGCAAAGCCAATGGAGTCCAGACCTGTTTTGATGAGTAACAAATGGAATGACAAAAAGTAAGTGTTCCTCCATACCAAGAGACCAATAGAGTTAACTAGTTTTTTAAATTAAAAATTTGTGTTTTGTAATAATTTTCTATTTTTACAGGATGCTTTTAAATAAATTCGTGAAGCTATAGCGGATCCTTCACTTCAAGAAAAAGCGTAGGCAGCAGTCACTGGAGAAATTTGTACAAATAGGGTCAGTTGGTCGGTGGTAAATTAAATCCTACACAACATTTATTATATTGATATGGATTTATTGTGTGAAAATTTTAAATTCAACAAATATACAATTTTTTACAAAAATTTAATAAAAAAATTATTTTAGCATAAATGTGGAATTTTTTAGCATTATTTTTAGTCACCTTTTCAAATCATTTTGGTATATTTCACCATATTTCTTTTGGTATATTTTACCAAGTTTTTGCTTAAATAGCATTAGCATTGTCTTCAAAATTTTTTACATAAGCGTTTTGGCTAAATTGCGAAAACTACTTCGTCGGTTGTAGTTTTAGCATATTTTTGGTAAAATTATGCCAGATTTTTTCTCATTCCGACACAGATTTTTTTTTGCGTGTACTTTAAATATATTTCAGGTTTTATGAATACCCAGGCAGAAAAATACATACGGGCCAGATCTGGCAAAGTAATTAATAAGGTAGTATTAATACTGGCTAAGTACCTTTTTTTTAGGTTTTTTGTACTTGCTAAGATGCTAAATGATAACACCATTTAGTAGTGGCAAAGTAATTGTTGAATCAAAATAAAGTAATATAAGAGTACATTGAATACAACAAATATTGGGCTTTCCCAGTACTTTCCAGAGCGTTTCCCAGTAATTTCAAAAGTAATATCCGAGATATTTTAAAATTTACTTTCCCATGCATTTTAACTAAATAATTAATTGAAAAATTTAAAATGTGTTAAATTAAATTATTTTTTATTTAATTCGTACTTACGAAATATTTTTTTTTTTTTTTTCATTTTAAAAAAATTATATATTAATTATCATTTTAAATAAATTATATGTTAAAGTTAAAAAATATTTTCGTTTAAATAACATTTCAAATGTTAATATAATCGAATTTGACTTAAATGGTTATGTAGTTTTATCGTATTTTTATCGTTCAGTTCGACCTCCGCATTGATCCTTTGCTGCGGATAGCCAGCGAGTTATCTTTGAAAAAACTGTGGCTTCAGTTTCACTCGGAAACTGTTTCGTGAGGAAAGCTTTAAAAATTTATTTTAATAAACTTAAATGATTAGCTTCAAAACCGACGTTCACGATGAATTTATTGATGCTCAAAATCTTGAAACAACGGATGAGGAAATTTTTTGTGAAGTTGACAGCGATGTCCTCATCTAGTACAGAGGATTTTATACCTGAAACAACGGAAACTGATTTTAGCAACCTTATTAACGGCCATTTAGAGCTCAGGTTAAAGAATTGGGTTTTAAGAAATATAAAAACCCTAACTCAAAAGTCAATCGATGAACTTTTAATAGTTTTGAGAGAAGAAGGATATACGTCACTACCAAAATCCTCTAAAACATTGCTAGGAATTTCAGCTGTAAGCGGTTGCACAAAAATTATGAAAAGTTCAGATGACACTTTTGGGAAATTCCAGTATTTTGGAATAAAATAAAATCTTGTTGATATTGTGAACCCTAAACTGTATGTTGAGGCAGGTATATCGTTGATAATTCATGTGGATGGCATGGATGTCTTTAACAAATCCAAAAAAGGTTTTTGGTCTATTATGGGAAAAGTGTTTGCACCAGATTATATGAGTAAACCTTTTTTAATAGGCTTATATTACGGAAATTCAAAACCATATTCCTCACAAGAGTTTTTGGAAGAAGTCGTTGTGGAATCCAATTTGTTAATAAATGAAGGTATAATATTTCTAAAAAAATTAATTCAAGATTAATTTTGGTTTTATTTTTAAAGGTGTAAATATAAGTGGAAAATATTTTTAACTTTAAAGTTCTAGCATTCTGTTGCCTTTATTAGGTGCACTAAAAGCCATACTGGATTTTTTTCCTGTGAAAGATGCACAGTACGAGGAGAAACAGATAACAAAACTCGAGTTTTTAAAGAAATTAACTGCGATGAAAGGACTTTGCAGTCATTTAAAGAAAAAATAAATTCAGAACATCATTTAACAAGGGAAAATAGCCCACTACTTGAAATTTTAAATATTGACCTAGTCAAGAATGTTGTTCTGGATGAGATGCATATGTTGCATCTCGGCATAAGCAAATATTTGCTTCAAAAGATGATTTATAAGAAATCATTTTCATTTATTTCTACAGAAAATGTTGCTGTTTTACAAAAAAACTTTTTAAATTTGTCTCAAGATATTACATCAGAGTTTCAGAGGAAGTCATTCGATTTATATGATATAGGAAACTGGAAAGCAACACAATTCCGATTTTTTTTATTATACGGTGGAGGTATCATATTGAAAAACGTTTTAAAATTTTTTAATTCTTTACACGGCATGCAGAATTTTATCATCAAAGAAATTGGCTACATTAAAAAATAAGTTTGCTAAGCAGATTTTAAGAACATTTGTCGAACTTATGCCAAGTTTTTACGGTTCTAATTCCCAAACAATGAACATCCACAACTTAACCCCAGTTTCTGTATGACGAACGATAGACGAACGTCAAAATTTTGCATGTATTTTGTTTTTGTTACAATAACAAAATACATGCAAGTTTTTGACGTTCGTCGTTCGTTCGTCATACAGAAACTGGGGGTTAATTCACATTGCAGACGATGTAGCTAATATGGGCGCCCCTATATCACAGTTTTCGCCATTTGATTTTGAAAACAGTCTTGGTTATTTAAAACCTATTATAAAATCCCCAACTAACCCTATTGCTCAAATCCAAAGAAAACTACATATTTTTCATTCCGATAACTCAGTTAATAATATTCCATTGCTATATCCGCTTAATAGAAATTCCAAATACTATCTAGGAAATATAAAACAAAGCTCGGAATCAAAAGTTGTATTTTCTTTCGTAAACATTAAAGGTTTTAAAATAAAACCTATTCATCCAGATAACGTATGTTTACTCGACAATGAAAACGTTATTATCGTTACTGAAATTTTTAGTAGAAAGCAGTCTAAATACAAAAGTGATGATATATTTTTGAAAGGCAATATTTTCACTGAATTTCAATTTCCACTACCATCAAGAGAAATAGGACTCTACAATGTTAATAAATTAGATAAAAATAACATTGAAATCAGTATCAATATAGTACTTAGAATCAAAATGTATTCTTACTAAATTTTATAATGACACCATTGCAATTGCTTTATTACATAATTAAGAGTTTTTTTAAATGTTAAAATTTAGTAAAATTATTAAAAAAAAATATTTTAAATTAATAATATAAACCGCCTTTAGTTTGGTAAAAAAGTGTTAGCAAAGTAATTAGTTCGGTAAAACCAAGTACTTTACTAAAAAGAGCTTGGTATACAAAAAAAAGTTGCTTTCCCAGTACTTTTTTTTTGGAACGGTTGGCAATTTCTGGCTGGGTAACCACCTATAACATTTATATATGAGCGAATATTTCCTCCAAATTGTCGTGTATGACCAAATCATCGACTGTACACGCAAAAAAAAAATCTGTGTCAGATTGAGCAATCCTACTTGGTAAAATTTTTTTCATACCAAAAAAATTTTTTTACCAAATTTTTGCTAAAATTATGCTTGTCGATGTTAAAGTAACATAATTAGTTTTTTATGTAAAATTACCAAGTAGCTTGCACAATAACGCAAATTACTTGCACAAAAATTTATCGAAAGAAAACAACAACAAAAACGAAAACAAATGCAGACCGCCATTTTCATTTTGCATTTTTGTGTGCGTTGTTTATTTTTTGTGTTATAAAAACGTAAATAGGAAATTGATAAATAAAATTAAAATAAATTAATAAATTATAATAAAGAATTAGTTTTTAAAAGATAAATAAATGTAAGATACAAAAATGCTAATGTTAATTTTGCTGTCATAACTTAAAACACCATCCATTCAGCAAAACCAATGGAGTGCCAGACGTATGTTTCGATGAATTACAAATGGAATGATAAAGTGAGTATACCCCCATTGCGAAGATACCAATAAGGTTTAATAGATTTTTAGTTAAAAATTAGTGTTTGGTAATAATTTTCTATTTTTACAGGGTACTGGTAAATACATATTTAAATCCATGGCGAATCCATCACTACAATAAAGAGCGTGGGCACCAGTCCTGCCTTTAGTTATAAAATTAAAAACGCAAAGCCAAGGGAGTCCAGACCTGTTTTGATGAGTTACAAATGGAAAGACCAAGTAAGTGTTCCTCCATAACAAGAGTCCAATGGGGTTTACCAGTTTTTTAAATTAAAAATTTATGTTTTGTAATAATTTTTTATTTTTACAGGATGCTTTTAAATAATTTCGTGAAGCTATAGCGGATCCTTCACTTCAAAAAAAAGCGTAGGCAGCAGTCACTGGAGAAAATTGTACATAAAGGGTCAGTTGGTCGGTGGTAAATTAAATTCTACACAACATTTATTATATTAATATGGATTTATTCTGTGAAAATTTTAAATTCAATAAATATACAAATTTTTACAAAAATTTACTAGAAAATTTATTTTAGCATAAATATGCTAATTTTCAGCATTATTTTTAGTCACCCTTTCTAATCAGTTTGGTATATTTCACCATATTTCTTTTGGTATATTTTACCAAGTTTTTGCTTAAATAGCATTAGCATTTTCTTCAAAATTTTTTACATAAGCGTTTTGGCTAAATTACGAAAACTACTTCGTCGGTTGTAGTTTTAGCATATTTTTGGTAAAATTATGCCAGATTTTTGCTCACTCCGACACAGATTTTTTTTTTGCGTGTATGCTCTACCTTATCGTTGACGACCATATAGGCGACCTTGTCTGCTATATAATCGTTGACGACCGTACAGGCGACACATTCCCTCATACGGGCATCGACGACAATGTGAAGTACACTTTTCCCCATTAAATCGTCCACGACCCTATGAGGGGCAATTTCTTCAGTGAAATAAAAGCAAAAAATTTTTTTTTTATTAAAATTTATTTAATTTTATATTTATTAATTGTTAATTATATTATTTTTTTTTATTTACATTTAATTTTTTTAGTTTTGTTATAAAAAATAAACGAAAAATAAAAAATTAAAAAATAAACAAATAATAATATATTAATTAAAAAGTTGAAGATTCCAATAGATATTTAAAGATCCATTTAGGGTGTTCTTAACAGTAAGGGAACAATTTAAAATGTTTTAATTGCTTGGCACTGGGCAAATTATTGTTCCTTTATACTAAAAAATTTAAAAAAAAAAAAATTTGGAGTTAATCCGATAACTTTAAGTAGACGCGGAAACGACTTGAAGTTTGACAACGGATTACAAGGGGGAAAAATTACTTTTTACTCATTTTCTCTATTTTTTCGACATTTTAAGTAAAGTTTGAATTCAAATGGTTACAAAATTGTGATGTGGAGTACATTACCTTTGTAATACGGTAATAAAAACTAAAATCGGTTAAAAATCAGCCAAGTTATTACAACTTCCCCAGGCAACTAGCATGTGGCAGACCACTTGATCAAAGATTTCGAGTTCCATTTTTGAAATTGATTGAAATTATCTACAATAACAACATTTTTTTATTCTTTAAGTCCCAATGTACTAAGGGGATAGGTATTTTTATACCCTCCATTTAGTGATAGAGGGTATATATAAGTTTGTCATTCCGTTTGTAACTCATCGAAATATCGGTCTGGGACCCCATAAAGTATATATATTCATGATGCCCGATCGATTTTAAGACATTCTAGCGATGTCCGTCTGTCCATCTGTCTGTCTGTGGAAAATGCTCTCGCGGACAAAATATTGCACAGAAATGACTGAAACTTAACATATATATTGGAAGTTCTCCCGAGAAGTTTGGTATTGCATTTGAGCGATATCGGTTCAGCGGTTCAAAAGTTATGAACGCAAATGTAAACACACCTCAAAAATTTCAGTACATTCAACATAACCTAAAAATACAAAATGCTTTAATTCGGCTTCTGTGAACATAATTGAACAACAAATGGTATTTAAACAAGTACGAACATATTTTTTGACAAAAAGAGAAAAAAATCGCGGATTTTTTTTTTAACAAAATTTTTTTTCGCGGAATTTTTTTTTTTTTCAAAAGTAATTTCCTTTTAATTAAAGTTGTTTGCAATAATCTTTTTGAAATTGTGGAGGGTATTACTACATTCGGCAAGGCCGAATTTAACTTTTTTACTTGTTCATATTGTGTTATGCTAACTTTTTTTAAATTAATGGTAAAAAGGTCTTAACTTTTTAACCCTGTTTTCAAATCTCCAATTTTAAATTTTTATTTTTTTTGGCAAATAAAATTAAAAAAATCGATCATTGGACTATAGGATTTTGTTAAGCACATATAAGGAAACAAAACCTACAAACATTGTAGATATTCCTTTTTTCATTCGGCTAGTTCAGCGATTTTATTTCGGCGGATTTCGAGATAATAGTGATTTTGGTAACTTTTTTAGCTTTTAGTTAATTTTTTTATTTTTTTTTAACAAACTTCATATGTTTTCTACCGAAGTATTACAGCATGATATAGAATACATCAATTTCTTTAATAAGGGCAAATTTGAGATATGAAAAATTGACCCAGTTAAAGGTCAAAGGTCAAATTTTAGAAGAATTTGCATTTTTAAAGATTAACAATTTTTTTAAGCGGATATTAATGAAACTCCTTGATGTTATTTTAATATGACTAAACGTAAATGGTTTATTATTAAAATTCAGAAAATTAACCCTTAACTGCTATTGGGGTCTATATTTTTTTTATTTAATGGAGAAAATATAAGTATATTATTTCATAGGGTCATATAGACCCCAACATCACTTAAGGGTTAATTTTCTGAATATTAATAATAAACCATTAATTTTTAGACATATTAAAATAACATCAAGGAGTTGCATTAATATCCGCTCAAAAAATCTGTTAATCTTTAAAAATTCAAATTCTTTTAAAATTTGACCTTTGACCTTAAACTGGGTCAATTTTTCATATCATAATTTTGCTTTAATTAAAGGAATTGAAGTATTCTATATTATGCTGTAACAATTCGGTAGAAAACATATAAAATTTGTTAAAAAAAAATAACAAAAAGCTAAAAAAGTTACCAAAATCAGTATTATCCGGAAATCCGCTGAAATAAAATCGCTGGACTAGCCTAATGAAAAAAGGAAGGTCTAATAATTTTTGTAGTTTTTATTCCCTTTTATGTGCTTAACAAAACCTTATAGTCTAATGGTCAATTTTTTTAAATTTTCTTTGCCAAAAAAAATAAAAATTTAAAATTGGAGATTTAAAAACAGTTTTGAAAAATGTAGACCATTTTACCATTAATTTAAAACAAGTTAGCATAACACAATATGAAAAATACCTATCCCCTAAGTACATTGGGACTTAAAGAATAAAAAAATATTGTTATAGTGGATAATTTCAATCAATTTCAAAAAAGGAACTCGAAATCTTTGATCAAGTGGTCTGCCACATGCTAGTTGCCTGGGGAAGTTGTAATAACTTGGCTGATTTTTAACCGATTTTAGTTTTTATTACCTTATTACAAAGGTAATGTACTCCACATCAAAATTCTGTAACCATTTGTATTCAGACTTATCTTGAAATATCGAAAAAAATTAAGAAAATTAGTAAAAAGTAATTTTTTCCCCTTGTAATCCGTTTTTCAAACTTCAAGTCGTTTCCGCGTCCACTTAAAGTTATCGGATTAACTCCAAATTTTTTATTATTAAGTTTTTAGTACACAGGAACAAAATTCTGCCCAGTGCAACACAAAAATAAGAACACCCCTAGGCTACATATATGAAGATATATGCCCATATATGAACCATACATGGACACATATGAAGGTTTCTATTTCAAACGTACCACGAAAAAAAAATGTTGTTGGATCAAAGTCAAACTTTGAGAGCTTATTGCCCTATATGAAAGTAACAAATCGTGGAACAAAAGTTTTCGTTTTTCGGAAAAATGGGCGAGATAGGCGTGGTCAAACATGGTAAAATTGAGCAATTTTTGCATGATGTCGCTTTATATTTAATTTTTTCTACAGTAACTCAACGATTCTGAAATTTTCGAAACACATCTAATTTATAGTGTTTTGTATGGGCTATCGATTGGCATTATTAGTTTTTGGAAAAAATTCAGAACTATGTCTGAATTTTTCAAATGAAAAATAAAAATCGATGTAGCAAAAAACACGCCATTTTTAATTTTTTTTTTTAAAACATTTTAAATTAAAGTTCTTTTCATTCTCTACATCATATCAAATTTTCAGAGAGCAGTTATTTTTGGTTTTCGAGAAAATTGGCTTTAAAGTTTGAATGTCTTATTTTATTTTCCATATCACTCATACGCCACGATACATTTATTTTTGCACTTACCAAAAACTTGTTTAATTCTATTTAGATAATTGATTTAGAGCTGATTTGTAGAGTCCAACCGAATATTCGGTTTCGTTCTCGACTTCGGCCGAATAATGGGGTTTCGGCCTCTATTCGGTATTCGCCAAAATTTTAGTATTTTAAAAAATATATAAAAAAGTTGCTGAATTTTTCAATTTCGAGAATCATTACACTTGATTCAGTTCATTTTAAAAATGTAACAAGGATTTCCAATTAACGTGGTACTGTTACAGTTCAAATGATTTTTTTTTCTTAATCTACAGATTTAATGAACAATTTTTTTTAAGTTTTTTTAAATATGATTTTTTTGTAAGTTTTTAAAAATATATATATTTTTTAATAAATACAACAATTCCGATGGTTTAAAAACATTAAGTGCTGTATATTTATTTTAAAAAAGAAATAAATAAAAATTTTATTCAGCCAGGCATTAATTTTTTTTTTAGTTTCGGTTTTGGTTCGGTTTCGGTTTGGCCTCGAAAAACTGGTTTCGGCCGGACTCTATTGATTTGTCATATTTATAATAAGAATTCGACTGTTTTTCAAGATTCTTCGTATCAAGGTTGCATTCAATATCAATAAAATGACAATATTTCAGAAGTGATCTTTGCCATATGATTGTTGAAATTCTGGGACGCCGCACATTGGGGCAAACCTATACGATTCTTGGCATTAAACAAACCGCTTATTTTTAATAAGAGTGTGTGGTACCGTTGTAATGGGGACAATCTGTAGATCATATTTGCATTATAAAATTTCATGGTTACCTTGCAAAATTCTGAAAATTTTGCAATATTATGTTCATCTAATGTATTTTTTTGTTTTTAAAATCTTTAATTACGTTAAAAAAAACAAACTCACAATCAGTTGAAATAATAAAATACATCTACTCTCTGGTTTCTGTAAGAGTTTGCAAAAAAAAAAATGCAAAAAAAATATCAAAAAATACACTTCAAAAACAATAAAACTAATTTTTTCAACAAATGTGAATGAGAAATATTTAATAATATCATATTTTTTAGCATTTTGCAAAAAAACATGCAAAAAAATTGTGTGAATTTTTTTGAGAACAAATCAGGTAAAAATAATGAAATTTAAAAAAACGAGTTAAAAGTGTGTATAAAACCATTTTATTTCGATTTTGCGAAAACAATGCAAATTTATATTTAACAAAAAATAAAATCAAAAAACAGAAATCTATAAAAAATTCAATAAATTAAAAATGGATACGATTAAAATACGTGAGTTGAAAATTTAGTGTAAAACCACTCATATATAAATCCCTCTTACTTATTATTTTTTAAGATTATCAACACAGTAACTTCGAAATTGATATAAATAAAATTTGTTGATTGACAAATAGTATTTATTTTTTAAGAATATCGAAATAGTAACTTCAGAATTGATAATCGAAAGAGTAAGGTCGAAATAAATACGAATAAAATGTTCAAGTTAGACATTTAGTGCGGAACCACTCATATATTCGAATAAAATTTGTGAGTTGGAAATTTAGTGTGGAACCCCTTATATATAATTCGCTTAATCCTCCTTTGTTGCTTATTTTTTATATACCGAAATTTGTAAGATTCCTAATTAAATTCTATAAAACACTTAATATTTTTATTTTTTTTTTCGATTTTAGAGGGTTTTTTTAAAACCGCGATAACATGGCCTAGAGGCAAATTGAGGCAACCGTTTTACTTTGAATCTTGTTGTATACATGTCGCTCTATGTTCCATATATGAGTAGTATCAATTCAGTGCAATTCGCAGTATGCTTTTATTCCTTTGAAATTATGAATTTAATTAATTTTTATTTTCTTAATAGCCTATTTGAAAATCCCCTAAAAGTATAACTTTTTTGCATGTGTTTATAGCTTTAACGATCCAAAAATGTTCTTAACATAATTCTTAATCATGAGGCATTCAAAAAATTTCGGAGTGTGGACGTTTTATGTATCTTTAAGTGCACCAAACATTGCCTTCAAATTAAAATTATTTTAATTTATTAATTTAACATATTTTTGCTTGACTTTGAACCCTTTCTATAGGAAGGCCCCAAGCTAAAAATAAAAAATAAGTATGAGGTTATATGCAGAATTTTGTTGTCTTTCCATTGGTGCTAACCGTTTTTCAAAATTCGCGGTTTCAGTTTTTGACTTTTTGCCAAGGGCCCCCATATAGCTGCCCCAATGTGCGCCGCTTAGCCATTTACTGGAATAAATCCAGGCAACAATATTCACAGTCGTTGTTAATTTTTAAGAATACTCTGATATTAAACACATTGCCTTACAACTGAAAATTTAAAATATATCAGAAGTAGACAAGTTCCAAAAAATATTTTAAAGTCTGCACTTCAAAAATTTTACAAACCTTCTTCATCATTTCAAAGATTTTAAAGTTCAAAAAAATTGTCATTCTTATTACACAGAAGACGAGTAAGCGATGGCACTGTATGTCTCTGGTCAACAATAAAACAGTCGAGTTCCTAAAAATAAGACAAATCAGCTCTAAATCTGTTATCTAAACAGAATTAAACAAGTTTTTGGTAAGTGCAAAAATAAATGTATCGTGGCGTATGAGTGATATGGAAAATAAAATAAGACATTTAAACTTTAAAGCCAATTTTCTCGAAAACCAAAAATAACTGCTCTCTGAAAATTTGATATGATGTAGAGAATGAAATGAACTTTAATTTAAAATTTTTTTAAAAGAAATTAAAAATGGCGTGTTTTTTGCTACATCGATTTTTATTTTTCATTTGAAAAATTCAGACATAGTTCTGAATTTTTTCCAAAAACTAATAATGCCAATCGATAGCCCATACAAAACACTATAAAATAAATGTGTTTCGAAAATTTCAGAATTGTTGAGTTACTGTAAAAAAAATTAAATATAAAGCGACATCATGCAAAAATTGCTCAATTTTACCATGTTTGACCACGCCTATCTCGCCCATTTTTCCGAAAAACGAAAACTTTTGTTCCACGATTTGTTACTTTCATATAGCGCAATAAGCTCTCAAAGTTTGACTTTGATCCAACAACATTTTTTTTTTCGTGGTACGTTTGAAATAGAAACCTTCATATGTACATATATGAACATATTTGTAGGCATACATAATCATGTATGAATCATATACGTCCATATACGTAAAGTGAACCCATATGTAAATTAGGGTGGATCGAATTTTGCTTTTTGGCGAATTTCGTTCCGGCTCACCGACAGATGTGTTGGAATAGACCTAAAAACAATGTGGTTAAATTTTCTTGCAGATCAGTGGTCATCTTCCGCTGCCGAAATGACGTTGAAAATCCGCGATATCTTAAAAACATAGTATTTAGTTTCAAAAATTGCCAAAATTATAAAAATCACTTACCCCCAGTTTCTGTAACACGAACGGCATTCGTTCGTGACGAATTTGCGTGTATTTTGTTATTGTAACAAAAACAAAATACTTGCAAATTCGTCGCAGACGAATGACGTTCGTGTTACAGAAACTACACAGAAAAAAATAAAAAAAATATTTAATTAAAAAATTCGTAGATTTAATTAAAAAATTAATTAAATTCGGACCAATCACTAAAATGCGCAAATAAATTAAAAATATTTGTATGTCGTTAATTAAAAATAAATGGATATTTATTTAATTAAAAACTTAATACTATAAATTAAAAAATTTAATTAAAATTTAAAAAAAAAAAATAATTAAAATTTTAATTGTATAAATCAAAAAAATTAATTAAAAATATTAAATTAAAAAAAAAAATAATTTGTAAAAACATTCTTTTTGAATAAAATAGTTTAAAAAAAATATTTCTTCAAACTTTACCAAATTTATTTATGCCGTAAAGACATAGTCAGTGAGATGATATTATAAAGTTGATTATAAACCTTTCATATACATACACATAAAACTATAAACAAAATGAGAATTCAAAAACCTATGTGAAAAATAAAAAAAACTTTCAACAAACTTTTTATACTTGTTTTTTTTGTATGTAATACAATGCAAGAGAAAAACACACACTCGCACACACACGAAAAACAAAAAAAAATAAGTAAAGCTAGAAATTTAATTAAACATTTAATTATATAAATTAAATACATAATTAATATTAAATTTGAAAACAATTAAAATATTAATTAAAATAAAGTTAAAAATTTAATTAAACAATTAATTATATTAGTTAAAAGTTTAATTAATATTAAATTAAAAAACAATTAAAATTTTAATTAAAATAAAATATACGATATTATTTTCTGTGTAGGGGTTAATCTTATTTTTTATTTCAGTTAATCTTTTCAATTCGATCATATTTTCTTAGAAAAAAATTTCAGCTTAATAGGACATTGTTAACCCCTCTAAAACGGTTGCCGAAAATGACCCATACATTTTGCCCTAAGCTCAAAACCACCAAATTTAAAAAAAAAAATGTGATTTTAAGTTGCACAATCTAAAGTTTTTATTGCATTTATTTCAAGTATATATAAGTTCGTTTGACAAAACTTTTTTTGAAAAAATACGAGATTGTTAAACAGCAGTGTAACGGTCTGTTTCCAGGACATTTTGGAAAAATTGCACTTTTTTTAAAACTCAACATTTTTAGTTAAAAACTTTTTATTTTACACTAGATTTATTATAAATTATAAAACTTAATATAGAAATGTTGGATTTTAAGAAATTCTTTAACCCTACAAGCTTTGGGCCCAAAATGATCCATGATGAACAAATGCATCTAGTAATAAACCGCTTTTGGCGGGCGACTAGCCATTGGAAACATATTTTTTCAATTAAAAATGGGAGTGTGAGTAAACATGGGAGCGTGAATAAGATGGGAGCGTGAGTGAATTCGACCAACTCACGCTCACGAAGAAAATAAAATTCTCACGCAAGAAATTTTTGAATTTTGCATACATTTTATGCAGGGTTGTGCAACTTAAAATCAAAAAAAAAATTATTTTAAATTTGGTGGTTTTGAGTTTAGGGCAAAATGTATGGGTCATTTTTGGCAACCGTTTTAGAGGAGTTAACAATGTCCTATTAAGCTGAAATTTTTTCCTAAGAAAATATGATCGAATTGAAAGGATTGACTGAAATAAAAAAGAAGATTAAGTGATTTTTGTAATTTTGGAAATTTTTTAAAATAAATACTATTTTTTAAGAAATCGCGGATTTTCAACGTCATTTCGGCAGCGGAAGACGACCACCGATCTGCATGACAATTTAACCACATTGTTTTTAGGTCTATTCCAACACATCTGTCGGTGAGCCGGAACGAAATTCGCCCAAAAGCCAAATTCGATCCACCGTAATGTAAATATATCGTCAGCTTATTATTGTTTTGCTCCATACGCCAACAACTCAGTTTCGAGAAAAACGATAAAATAGGTTTACCACAAATTTTCTCGAAAAGTAATCGATGGATTTTGTTTTAATGTTTACCATTTGTTGCTACATATATTGTAAACAAAGCTTTCAGTTTTCAGACTTTTACATACAATAGATCAAAAGATTTTAAACTTTAAAGAAAATAAGATTTTATGGTATTATGCTCCATATCAAATTTTGCTTACACATTTGGGACTTTTGTGTGACATGGAGCAAATGAGTTCTCAGTGCCAAACAAAATAACAATGAAACAAAAAGAGCTAGATCTATAAAACTGGGTATTAAGAACACTTATATAGTCAGGTTGCATGGTATTAAAAATGGGGATGATCGGTCAATGGACACGCCTACCTCCCACACAACCTAAATGGCAAATGTGACATTACTTGAAATGTTTAGAAGTCACGGTATTAAAATTCGGTACGTAGAAAAGTATCAACATAATAAATCTTCATTCCAAAAATATGCAAGATCCGTTAATTTTTAAATAATCTAGAGCCTTTTCTATAACGCAAATTTTCAAAGAACGTCAAAAGAGTGTGTTTTTTCTTAGGAAATGCTGGATATCTCAAATTTGAAAAGAGGTTTTAAAAAACGGACTTCGGAATAAGAAAGAGGATATTTATATTATATATATTCAATTCCTAACTCATTTTTTTCAAAAATGGCGTATGGAGCAAAACAATAATAAGGCGACGATATTCTAAAATATCTGTATTTTAATTGATATTAGGAGAACTTAAATTGACATTTTTTGAATGTTCAGCAATTGAAAATATTTGGTGAGAGAGATTACCTTTTGATGAGTTACCAGTCCTTATTCTATTTTCTGCATTAAGGTAAGTAAGTTGCTTGGTTTTATAAATGATAGAAAAAGTACACTTTCACATTAGTGGTATTCACGTCAGAAATTTTTACCCTTGCAAAGTGCAAAATGCAACATTAATTACAACAAACACACACAAAATTATTTTTTGTGTTATTTCATCCCATGTGTTTGTTGTAAAAAATTTGCATTTCGCAAGGGTAAAAATTGCTGACGTGAATACCACTAATGTGAAAGTGTATATTTTCTATCATTTATAAAACCAAGTAACTTATATTACCTTAATGCAGAAAATAGAATAAGGACTGGTAACTTATCAAAAGCCAATCAATGATTAATACTAATCATTGATGATTTTCATATAAATTTGTAGTTTGCAAACACTGATTAGCCTTAATCATTGATTATATTGTGATGAGTTACCAGCCCTAAGACCATATATCCCAGAAGTTCCCATCTCGGCATCCTCCAGTAACAAGTTAAAAAAAATAAAAACACTGTGTAAGACTATATTTTTTTAAAGAATAATGTATATTTAAGTATAAACATTTATTTATGTACATATAATATATAAAAATTAATTAACGATAAAATTTTATAAATAAACTTAACAAAAACTTCTTAAACTAGTTTACACTCCATAAATTGGCAATATATAAAAAAGATATAAAAATAAATCGTTGTTTCAAATGTTTATGGTCGGGAGCAAGTTTATATCCCAAGATAATGAAAATCTATATAGAAATTAATTCGTTTTTAGTAACATGCCGACAGGTACTATATCATGCCCGTCCGGTACTGTGTTACCGGTTATGTTAAATACCGGATTATTCATAGAAGGATCAGGATTAGAGTCACCATTTTTAAAATTCTCTCTTACGGATTTTTTTTAATTGTAGTTAAATGCCCAGTAGCCTGTCCCGAAAATGGCCTCGTTTTGGAGTTTCGCTTGGTAATAGCAAAAAAATGATGCGTATTACAGAGCTGATTATGGGAAAAATAATCCAAACAAATTTGGAGTCGGTCAACCGTAGTGTATCAACACAACGGCAACCGTAGTGTATTTTGTCAAAAATAAATATTTTTTGTTTTGACCGCTATTGGTGTCAAAATTCGCGGAATGTTTAGCATATTATGGGAAAAATATTTAAAAAGTTTTCATGGAATAATTTTGGTCCACCAGAGCATTAAAAAAAATCAAAGTTTTTGTAAATTTTGAACTTTACATTTTCATATTGACGCGGATGTTACTCAATCAAGTTCAAAATGGTATTTCAATCGTCCATGTTCTTTAAGTACCAGTTTAAGCCACTAAAAAAAAAAGTTAAACAAAAAGTCGAAAAAAAAATATTTTTTTTACTAGTTTTTACAACAAAAATTGAGTAAGAGGATTAAATTTCATCGTGCAAATATTTTTCCGTTAATGTACTCTAAATTCTGCAAATTTTGACAGCAATTTCGGCCAAAACAAAGAATATTTTTTCTACAAAATACACTAGGGTTGTGAACTTCAACCGGTTGAAGGGAGGCCAAGACAGACTCAATTTTGTTTTGATTATTTTTCACATAATCAGCTCTCGAAAGAGCATCGTTTTTTTGCTATTACCTTAAATTTTATTTTTCGGGACAGGCTAATGCCCAGTTTCTATATGACGACCGTTATTTGTCTTATTATTTTAAAACAAAATGCATGCAAATTCGTCGCTGCACAAAAACTGGGCATAAGACTTTACAAAATCTGTTTAGAATAATTTTAATAATAACAAGTAAAAAAGTTAAATTCGGCCTTGCCGAATGTAGTGATACCCTCCACAATTTCAAAAAGATTATTGCAAAAAACTTTATTTAAAAGGAAATAACTTTTGAAAAAAAAAAATTCCGCGAAAAAAAAAATTGGTAAAAAAAATCAGCGATTTTTTTCCTTTTTTGTCAAAAAATATGTTCGTACTTGTTTAAATACCATTTGGTGTTCAATTATGTTCACATATGTCAACCAGAAGCCGAATTAAAGCATTTTGTATTTTTAGGTTATGTTGAATGTACTGAAATTTTTGAGGTGTGATTACATTTTCGTTCATAACTTTTGAACCGCTGAACCAATATCGCCCAAATGCAATACCAAACTTTTCGGGAGAACTTCCAATAAGTATGTTAAGTTTCAGTCATCTCTGTGCAATATTTTGTCCGTGATAGCATTTTCCACAGACTGACAGAGGGACAGACGGACATCGCTAGAATGTCTTAAAATCGATCGGGAATCATGAATATATATACTTTATGGGGTCCCCGACCGATATTTCGATGAGTTAAAAACGGAATGACAAACCTATATATACCCAGGCAGAAAAATACATACGGGCCAGATCTGGCAAAGTACCTAACAAGGTAGTATTAATACTGGCAAAGTACCTTTTTTTGGGTTTTTAGTACTTGCTAAGATGCTAAATGATAACACCATTTAGTAGTGGCAAAGTACTTTTAAAAGCGCTTTCCCTGTACTTTAAAAAGTACTATCCGAGAGTTTTTAAAATTGATTTTTAACTAAAGCAATCCATTACAAAGATAGATAGAAAAAGTATTAAAGTATGAAGCAGGCCATTATAAAGAACTATGCAGGTTTCCTTATTTTCACTTATTTTGTTGAGATTTCATTATTTTAAAATCTTTTACTTTTCATTGATTTCATTTATTTAAATTTCTGTAACATTTTCAAAAGTAAAGGTTGAAGTATATAGCAACAAACTAGCTTTGCGTCCGGTTGTCAAAAAGTTAAAACTGTATAAATGAATGAAGCAAGTTACAATACAAAAGTTCAAAACGCATAGAACTCAAAAAATTTTAAAAATATTCACCTCTCTGCGTTTTGAAAATTTTTTTGACCATTTTCTTTTGTGTTGTTTTCGTTTTAAAATAAACAATATATTTTTAATAAATTTATACAAAAACTTGAAAAATATTAAAAATATAATTTTCCTAAATAAAAATAAATCAATTTTAGTGCAAAAACATGAAGATTTAGCAAGGTATTTATGAAAAGCTGCCGCATTCAACGCGCTTTCTATGTAACTTAAAGTTTTCAACGCATAGAAAGCAGACAGAGGTGAGAACGTATCGGACGCAACGCACCCCTATGTACTTCCACCTTAACTTTGATTTGAATATTTTTTTATTCCAAATATTGTTTGAAATTTGTATAAAAGGGAGCATATTTTGGAAAATTGTTCAATTATCTTTCTGAGTTCAACAAAGAAAGTCATACTTTGTCTAGACAAAATTGTTCGGACGGGTTTTAACTTTTCTTTGCTAAAACGAAGATTAAATAATAAAGTTTTTTTTCTATTAAATAAAAACACTAAATCGTGTTTCCTTTATGAATTTATACAATCTGCGAAGCAAGATTGTTTCAAGTACAATTTTTTACCCTTTTTCCAAAAAAAAAAAAATCGATAGTTCCAAAAAGTACTCTTTTTCTAAATGTTTTTGTAAGCTGGAAGATCCCACATTTTAAATTTCTAGTTTCAATGACCATTATTTCTTTTAAAATCTCTGGAAACGATAATTGAAATATAATCGTATAAGAAAACATTTGAGTCAAAATTTTGTATCGAATACAAAGTAGACCGTATGAAATTTTGTAAAACCCACAAAATTTGTCAAAATTGTTGTTTTTTTTATTTTTAGTACCAAAAGGTACATAAAAATAAAATGTATTTATTCGGCCTTTATATATGTATATATATTCGATTAGAGTTTTATTCTAGTTCGAGGCCCAAAAATATTTCTATTTATGATATTGTCATAATAGAGTATTTTTAATTTATTGCTTTAAAAAAGTTACTATCTCATAGTATGTCTGTACTGATCAGTTTCATCCCCACTAAAGGAATCTTCAGCAGACTTTAGAGAATCATCGTTGGTCAATCAAACATCAAACCAGACATAATATTTGATATATTTCCCAAGTTATATGAGAAGTACTATTATGAAGGTCCGAAATCTGTTTTCCAACAAAAATAACTCTTTTAAAGCAAAAATTGTATATATTAAATCACCGTCGGTAACTATTAATATATGTGTTGCTGTTATTTTACAATAACAACAGTGCCTAACCAAACAATAGTGTTGGTAGGATAAGTCGTACTAAACTTTGTGTTAAATGTTGTTTTGTTGTTTGATTGACCAACGATGATTCTCTAAAGTCTGCTGAAGATTCCTTTAGTGGGGATGAAACTGATCAGTACAGACATACTATGAGATAGTAACTTTTTTAAAGCAATAAATTAAAAATACTCTATTATGACAATATCATAAATAGAAATATTTTTGGGCCTCGAACTAGAATAAAACTCTAATCGAATATATATACATATATAAAGGCCGAATAAATACATTTTATTTTTATGTACCTTTTGGTACTAAAAATAAAAAAACAACATTTAACACAAAGTTTAGTACGACTTATCCTACCAACACTATTGTTTGGTTAGGCACTGTTGTTATTGTAAAATAACAGCAACACATATATTAATAGTTACCGACGGTGATTTAATATATACAATTTTTGCTTTAAAAGAGTTATTTTTGTTGGAAAACAGATTTCGGACCTTCATAATAGTACTTCTCATATAACTTGGGAAATATATCAAATATTATGTCTGGTTTGATGTTTGATTGACCAACGATGATTCTCTAAAGTCTGCTGAAGATTCCTTTAGTGGGGATGAAACTGATCAGTACAGACATACTATGAGATAGTAACTTTTTTAAAGCAATAAATTAAAAATACTCTATTATGACAATATCATAAATAGAAATATTTTTGGGCCTCGAACTAGAATAAAACTCTAATCGAATATATATACATATATAAAGGCCGAATAAATACATTTTATTTTTATGTACCTTTTGGTACTAAAAATAAAAAAACAACATTTAACACAAAGTTTAGTACGACTTATCCTACCAACACTATTGTTTGGTTAGGCACTGTTGTTATTGTAAAATAACAGCAACACATATATTAATAGTTACCGACGGTGATTTAATATATACAATTTTTGCTTTAAAAGAGTTATTTTTGTTGGAAAACAGATTTCGGACCTTCATAATAGTACTTCTCATATAACTTGGGAAATATATCAAATATTATGTCTGGTTTGATGTTTGATTGACCAACGATGATTCTCTAAAGTCTGCTGAAGATTCCTTTAGTGGGGATGAAACTGATCAGTACAGACATACTATGAGATAGTAACTTTTTTAAAGCAATAAATTAAAAATACTCTATTATGACAATATCATAAATAGAAATATTTTTGGGCCTCGAACTAGAATAAAACTCTAATCGAATATATATACATATATAAAGGCCGAATAAATACATATTATTTTTATGTACCTTTTGGTACTAAAAATAAAAAAACAACATTTAACACAAAGTTTAGTACGACTTATCCTACCAACACTATTGTTTGGTTAGGCACTGTTGTTATTGTAAAATAACAGCAACACATATATTAATAGTTACCGACGGTGATTTAATATATACAATTTTTGCTTTAAAAGAGTTATTTTTGTTGGAAAACAGATTTCGGACCTTCATAATAGTACTTCTCATATAACTTGGGAAATATATCAAATATTATGTCTGGTTTGATGTTTGATTGACCAACGATGATTCTCTAAAGTCTGCTGAAGATTCCTTTAGTGGGGATGAAACTGATCAGTACAGACATACTATGAGATAGTAACTTTTTTAAAGCAATAAATTAAAAATACTCTATTATGACAATATCATAAATAGAAATATTTTTGGGCCTCGAACTAGAATAAAACTCTAATCGAATATATATACATATATAAAGGCCGAATAAATACATATTATTTTTATGTACCTTTTGGTACTAAAAATAAAAAAACAACATTTAACACAAAGTTTAGTACGACTTATCCTACCAACACTATTGTTTGGTTAGGCACTGTTGTTATTGTAAAATAACAGCAACACATATATTAATAGTTACCGACGGTGATTTAATATATACAATTTTTGCTTTAAAAGAGTTATTTTTGTTGGAAAACAGATTTCGGACCTTCATAATAGTACTTCTCATATAACTTGGGAAATATATCAAATATTATGTCTGGTTTGATGTTTGATTGACCAACGATGATTCTCTAAAGTCTGCTGAAGATTCCTTTAGTGGGGATGAAACTGATCAGTACAGACATACTATGAGATAGTAACTTTTTTAAAGCAATAAATTAAAAATACTCTATTATGACAATATCATAAATAGAAATATTTTTGGGCCTCGAACTAGAATAAAACTCTAATCGAATATATATTTGTCAAAATTTCCATGTGATTTTTTTTTTTTTGCAACAATTTATTGCATTGAAATTTTTGCAACGAGGTGCGTTGCGTTTTACAAAATTAGGGTATAAGTCTTCTCAAATTTGTTAAAAAAAATTTACCCTCCGGCTACACCTTCCATAATTATGTAGACATAAAGCAAAAAATACACACAAATCAACATTAGCAAACAAAAATTTGTTGTTTTGTGCACTTAAAATATTATGTAAGTAAATTCAACAGAAAATACGTTTGAAACAAATGAAACTTTATTTAAAAAACGGACTACTTACATTCCATTTAAAACAAAAACATTTCTCAGTTATTTTTAAATGTTAATTAATAACTGTTGAAATCCGTAAAAATAACTTAAAAATCCGTAAAAAATGACTGACAAAATTTTACGGAAAAAACGGTTAAAATAACGGAAATTTACATTCATTTTTATTTATTTTTTTAGAAATAATTTTAAAAAACTTCGAACCTGAGCAGAATCGAACTCATAATTTCTGCCTGATAGCCCAGCACGCTTCCCTCTGTGCCACAAGCTACTTATATTTTCAGCAACTAAATTTCATTTTCAAATCAAAAAAAAAAAAATTCTAATTTTAGAAATTTTTAAATAACTGACAAATAACAAACGACAAATAAAATAATGTGGTTTGTTTTTTAAATAACTGAAAAAAACAAACGTTACGGAAAATTTTATTTAAAAGACAGTTATGTATTTGAATAAACGTTCAAAAAGTTGTTTAGAATCTTTGTATGTGAAACAAACGAATTTTCTTTTAATATTAACTGAAACGAAAACTATTTGTTTGACTGTGAAACAGTAACTGTAAAACTTTTATGAGTGTGTGTGTTCGTTGCTTTATGTCTACATAATTATGGAAGGTGTAGCCGAAGGGGTATAGAATATTGTATATAAAAATAAAATAATGAAACTTAAACTAACACACTAGCATTATTGTCGCAAAATTCATAAATATTATCAACAAATTGCATTTGTTCTGCTTCAGTGGCATTTGGAGTTCTCTCGATTTCGTTTACTTGTTGTGACTTTAAAGTCTTTTCTATATCAATTGGTACCCCGCATTCGTTGGGATCGGTATCTAACGTTAGACGTTTAAGATTATTTATAATCGATATGTCATGTTTTATTTCATTTTTAACTTCTAATAATTCATGCTTCGTCTGTATTATTTCCTTTGCGCATTCCTCAATGCTGCGTTGAATTTGACCCACAGAGATTTCAAGATTTGTATCGGACGTTGTGTAGCGTTCATTTTGGAGTTTATACTGTTTGCATTTATTTGTAAGTTCCTTGGTAAGGGCATATTCCCGTTCATATAGTTCGTTCATTTCAGCGTTCTTTTCAGCTAATTTACTGCGTACAGAACTGCGTACTGATGAATCTTTACGTTTGCGTATGAAACTATTAACATCACCGTTACTACTATCACGTCTCTTTTTCTCCATACGTTTATTTGTCGATCTACGTTTACGTATTGAAGAACGGGTTTCAGATAATTTGTATAGCTTATCCTTATTGATTTTAGTTTTGGCTTGAAGTTCAAATTCTTCATTGGATGGTTTTATTACGTTTGAGTTTTTAATTTGGGATTCTACATGATGTTTACACGAAGGATTAACGTATTTTCTATCAGGCATTAAGACCAACATAACTTCTTCAGATTTTGGCTGTAATTCTTTGGCGTTCTTTTTATGTTTGGCACTGGTTTTAGTAGACTTTTTTGGCTTAACTTTACTTGTTTTTTTATTTTTACCAAAACTTAGTAATTTACAAATGTAGTTACGTATGGATGAAAGTGTGGTATTGGTTTTAAGAGCTTTTGATGGATCCTGTATATCCTTGTGATGTTTT
Source organism: Pegoplata infirma (assembly GCA_963921195.1). Classification (NCBI taxonomy): domain Eukaryota; kingdom Metazoa; phylum Arthropoda; class Insecta; order Diptera; family Anthomyiidae; genus Pegoplata; species Pegoplata infirma. The sequence goes on along the minus strand of OY992539.1, from coordinate 167,966,093 downwards.
AAACTTAAACGTATCTAAAAATATAAAGAAAATAAAAGTATTAAAACATGTGAATAATATTGAAGCTCAGTAATGCAGAAAGTGGGGTTAAAAAAGTGAAGTAAAGATTGGTAGGATAATTCATTATTATTTACTGTTGTTAAAGCCTTCGTTCAGGACCAGTTGACCGATCTTCCCATAAAGACCGTTGGCCAGTGATGTTTAATATGGTGTATTAAACTAATGTACACCATAATTTAATATAATTTTATGAAATTTTATCTCATTAGATGTAGTTAGATCCACTCAGATATTAAAATGTTTGGTCAAAAATCATAGAAGAATAAACCATATCTTAATATATAAAAACGATCATTTTGTAGTTATAAATATCAAGATGATGCCGATAAGTGCCGGTTGTGTCGCGATATATTTTTTTTTTTTTGTATTTATGGTAAAAAAGGGTCCCTGTAGGTTAGTTGTGGCTTCCAATTCCGAAATCTCGGGATTTTTGGGATAAGGCGAATCCCGAATTTTGGGATCCCGTTTTTTAAAATATTTTTAATTTAAAAAGGTTGGCAATCGATACCCACTCAGAATAACGGTATTTGGCTATTGTGCCGCAACCAATAAATTTATGGACATTTTTAAAAGCGATTATGAAAGTAGATAAAATTTCTAGTATTTTTGATGTGTTAGGTTCCGACAAGGGTTTCGCCTGGTACCATTTTTGGTGGAGCAAAAAGGTGAACCGTTTGCGAAATGTAAAGCTTACAAAATGATTCTAAAAACTAGTGGTGGTTCTACAAATGGGCTTTCAAAGTTTACTACTTCAACAGAACTTTGCAAATCTTTACGAACCCGAAAAAAAAAAAATTCCGAAAATTTTCAAAGAATCCCGGGATTTAAAATCTCTTGAAAATTCTGAAAATTTTTGTTCAATTTGGAGTCCCGGGATTTAGAAAAAACAATCCCGATTTGAAGCCCTTTGGTAGCGTGCTAGCATTTGAAGTGGGGTTTGGGGTTATATTCTGACACACATTTTTTAGCTTTAGCAATAAAATTTAAACAAATGCGATAGCGATGCGAAATTTTATACGCAGCAAAAATAGAATAACTGAAATCGGTAAGGTATTGAGGGCTGCAGAGTAATTCTGATAAAAAAACGCATATCGCCTCACCGTGGCGCAGTAAATCATCGTAGCGCAGTAAAATTGCGTTTAAAAAGAAGGAGTCCTTCTACAATGGTAATGCCCGGTACATATATTGATTTGGATCTTCTAATTTCAAATTTGAAATTAAATTTGTTCTACCATTGTTTGAATCGCGGCTATCCGCGATTTTTTTTAAATATTTTTTACATTGCACTATGGTTTCAAATTCATATTTTTTGGCAGAAATTAAAAAAAAAAGAATTTAACAAATTTCCAAAAGCTTATACAGTTTCTCAATGGCAACACTCCAAGCCATTAAGAAAGTATAATGAAAAAAATTTTATGGCAATACTGACAGTCTGCCAGGGTTTCAAAGTTGATAGTCTTAAGGCGTATTATTAAATCGGGCTAAAAACCATATTACAATTATACTAACAGCAAATGGGAAAAAATAAAATTATAAAAGGCTAAAAAGGAAAATTGAAGCCCAAGGAAAGTAGTTCTTATTAAAAACTACAATTTTTAATTCCATTCATCTTTGGCGTTATTCTTGGGGGTTGCGGTTTTAAGGATTTTGAAGTCAAAATAGCCTATATCTTTCGTGGACAAAAAGTTGTGTTTAGGCACGAACTTGCATGAGTCTTTAAATGTGAAAGTGTTTTCTAGATGTTCTATTTAATACTAAAATTAACATCTAGCCAGCATTTTTCGGCAAAGTCTCACAATTGCCATTTTAGTTTAGCACAAATTTCGGAAAAATTTTCGGTTTCTTGCGTGAAACATCTTTAAATTTTTTTAACTATAATTTTTTGGCCTTCAGTTAGCTCGGCAACTGACTACTAGAAATATATAATTGTTGATAATTTTTTTTTTCCAAAAAAAAAAAATTTTTTTCAAAAAAAAAAAAAATTTTCAAAAAAAATTTCCGAAAACAAATTTTTTTTTAAATTTTTTCTTTTTTTGAAAATCATTCTTTGATTGCGTAAAGAGATAAAAAACCATTCCAGATTCAAAACTGGCGACTTTGCTTCATTTTTGGAATTTATGCCAAAAAAAAATTGATTTGGAACCATAGTGCATTGCTAAAAAAAATGTACATTCAAAAAACCGGATTTAATATGCATTAAGACCTTCTATTCTATGACTTAAAGTTACGCTGGTTTTCGCAATTTTTCGTGGTTTTTACACCCTCCACTTAGTGATAGAGGGTATATATAAGTTTGTCATTCCGTTTGTAACTCATCGAAATATCGATCTGGGACCCCATAAAGTATATATATTCATGATGCCCGATCCATTTTAAGACATTCTAGCGATGTCCGTCTGTCTGTCTGTCTGTCTGTCTGTCTGTGGAAAATGCTGTCCCGGACAAAATATGTCAACATAATTGAACACCAAATGGTATTTAAACAAGTACGAAAAAAAAATCGCGGATGTTTTTTTACAAAATTTTTTTTTTGCGAATTTTTTTTTTTTCAAAAGTAATTTCCTTTTAAATAAAGTTTTTTGCAATAATCTTTTTGAAATTGTGGATGGTATCACTACAATCGGCAAGGCCGAATTTAACTTTTTTACTTGTTTAAAAATAGTTTTCACGCTTCTTTTTGAATTGTGGTTAAGTTTACTAGTTTTGAGTATAAGAAAATAACACTGTGCTACAAAAACAAAATCGAACATACTTTTGAAATAAGCTAGTGAAGGTTGTAGGTCTTGTCGAAAAGATCACAAAAATTACCGTTAAACTTGGCAGACACTCCCAAATTTTAAAGTTATTGTCAAAAAACGTTTTTTTTTTTTTGGACTTTTCTCACTAAAACACGTGTAACTCAGAAACTTTTTAATCAATTTTCAATTTTTTAGGTGTTATAGATAGAAGATGGACAGGGCTTTTTATGTGTGCAAATTGTTCTATTTATATACATACATACATAGACTGACCATTCGTACTGATTTGATCAGTACATGTACTGATTTTTAGTCACGTGTACTGATCAAAATACCTTGTACTGATTTGTACTGATTTTTTAAAATTTGTACTGATTGTACTGATATTTGGACATTTCCAAATAAAAAATTATTTTAAAAATTCTATACCAAAACTATCAGCCTTACCATAGAAAAATAAAATATATTTAAAATCAGCTTTTAATTTTATTTCCATACAAATTGTTTTTGTTTTTAAAATCGACTTTCAAAAATGTATTGAAATTTGAAATTTAAAATAAAACTTTTGTTAAAATATACTTTTTGTTTTCTTGTGGTAAGAGCCAATTATTTCCATCAAATAATTTAGTAGAGAAGTTTTATAAAAGCTTAGTCTGAAATACTTTCTATTAAAAAATGTTTAGGAATCTTAAAGCTTGTGAGTCCGAAAAAAAATTCGTAACGAAAATTAATTTGTATATAAAAAAGCGCACATAATCTGATTGTGAGTTGATTTTAATGGGGAATAGTTCAAGATGATAGATTTTCTATATTTTTAGGAAGAAATTTTAATTCGATGAGTCCAAATAAAAATAAGGTGCTTGATTCTGGAATACGATTTCACCACTCACCTAATTTTTAAAAATTTGATATTCTTTTGAATTTGAAGATTTTAAAATTTGTTCTAGCAATTATTAAAGATAGCAACTAGATTTTTAAATGCTACAAAAAAAAATCTTAAAATTCGAAAGAATATCAAATTTTTAAAAATTAGGTGAATGGTGAAATCGTATTCCAGAATCGAGCACAAGATGTGTGGATGAGGTAAAGTCATTGGTATTTGCGGGGTTTTATCCCGAAAAAATGGACACAAAATCGGAAAAAAGTTCCAAGAGCACAAGAGTGCTCATGATTTGGGAGTTTTTCTAAAAGGAAGAGATAGATATCTCTGAACTTGAGAACAAAAGTCCTTAGAATCGGGGTGATTCTCAAAAGAACTAGGTCTCCGTAATGCCATTCAAAAATGTCTGTGATGAAGCTCTGCAAAAATTCAACTGTTCGTGTCAGTTGTTTTTAACAGATGTTTTTACAGAAATACAAGTAACAATATACAATAATTATGTTAATTAAACCAAAGCTTTTTGAGTGATAAAATATTCGTCATAATTTTTCTTTCCATATGAGTTTTTAGGAAGTTCTTCAGCGCAAAATTATAAAAAAGTAGGCGTACTGATTTTAGTTCGAGAAAAAATGGTCACCCTATACATACATGCACTGAACATTTTTTTACCATTTTTAAAGCATGTTGAACTTAATTTAAAAAAGAAGGGGATGCGAGGGCTCCAAAGATATTAATTCTTCTTCCAAGTATATTTTTTCCTAAAACATAGTAATGCATTTACTTAAATATATCTTAAAAGTAAGTAAAATTGTACTTATTATAAGTTTAATTGTTTTTATCCAGAGGAAAAATATGTTTTGAAATAAGTAAAAATTTCCTTAAACTTACGGATTCTGTGGACCCTATGGAGTCCCAATTTGGGGACCCTACGGGCCCCCAATATATGGGGTCCGCCTATGAGTATGTGCGTACACTATTATACGGTCACTATTGATTTTGATCCAAAATTTTGGTCAGAATCGCTCTATCTTCTTAGTTTTCGAGATATGGGAATGGGGTCTTGAGAATGGGGCCCCCAGATGGAGTCCCCAAAATACCTAAAGTATTTTTTCCTTAAGTTAAGTAAATTCTTTTTTAAAATGATGAAGATATGGATTCAAATAAAGTTAATGAAATCAATAAAATAAAGAGTACTTTTTTCTTACATTAAAACAAAAATTGATTAAATTAAAGAAAATGCGTTTTGGAATTAAAGATTAGTACTTATTTGATTTAAGGTCTTGAAAATGTCTATACTATTTTTAAGTAAGTAACGTACTTATTTATTTTTTTTGCACACAATTTAATTTTTTTTTTTTAAGTAAAACAAAATTTTTTAATAAACCCTTTTTTTCTTAAATGAAATCAATTCGCCATAAATGTAAAGAATATTTAACTTAATTTAAAAAAACAAATTTAGGAAAACTCTTGTGATTTTTTAAGTATTTGCATGTACTATCTTCAAGTTTATTTTCTTTGTTTTATGTAAAACCACCTTATATTAAGATAAGTTGAAGTAAATTCAAAAAAAAAAAAAATGTTTACTTAAATTAATAACAGTATTTATTTAATTTCAGTATAGTTATTTTTTTCAGTGTATAAATTTATGTTTTGATTTGTTTAAATATCTATTTTTTTTTTTTATTTTTTAAAAAATTTTCAAGTTTATCGATTTTTTTTTGCTTTAGTTCGTTGAACAACCTTTATATTTATAAACGTATTCTTAAAAAAAATTAAATTCTGAATACGATAAGCTTTATCGTAAAAAAATCGGATAACAATTGACAGAGTTGTGATAATTTTTTCTAAAAAATTAAATTAGATTTTGCATGAAATCGTTGTTCGGATAATCCATCATAGTTTTAAAGGGTTTTCTCCCGCTGAATCCGAAATTGACCTTGAAATTGCTTTATCGCATTAAGTTTTTCAAAAAAAAAAACCTTGTAAAATTACAAGAAAAACTTGTAACTTTTTTTGTTTGCTACCTCCTATTTGACAAAATTTCCTAGTAACTTTACAAGCTTTTTACTAATAATTTTGTAATTTTACAAGGTTTTTACCAATAAAATTGTAAATTTACAAATTTTTTGACACGACAAAATTTACAAGGAGGTTTCGTAATTTACTAGATTTCCTAGTAGTTTTACAAACTTTTTACTAATAATTTTGTAATTTTACAAGCTTTTTATCAATAAAATTGTAAATTTACAGTTTTTTGGCGCAATTGAAATTGCAAGGAATTCTTGTGAATTTACTATATCTTTTTTTGTAAAATTAACTTGGTAATTTGTAAAATTACAAAAAAAATGTAAATTTCGATCTAAATTTGTTTGTTAAAAAACAAGGAAAACTGTCAAATATTGGTAAAATGGGATTACAAAACTTTTCCTAATAATTTGACAAAGTTTTTTTTTGTGTGAAAAAGATATCTCAAAAACCTGACGATAGAGCAATTTTTAGGCCGGATTCGGATTCAGCGCACCAAAAACCTTTAAAAATATTATACTTGACCTCTTTGATACATTTATTGTTTTTTTTTGCCTGGGTAATTCAAACATCAATTTCCAGAAAATCTTTATTTTCTTTTTTAGAAAAAAGTCAGAATAAAGCTCATCGTATACAAAATTAAAATTTCTTTAAGAATGTGTTTAAAAATATAAAAATTTTGAACGAACTATAGCAAAAAAAAATCGAGAAACTCGAAAAAGTTTCAAAATATGTATGTATAACAAAAAAATTAGATATTATTGCAAATATCAAAACATATCTTTCTTATATGGGTGAAATCAAAAAATGTCAACCAAACCACGTAATCGTGTAATATCTCATACATGGGTTAAAGTATTCGCATATTTTTTAATGTACAACGTCGTATAGACTGGCGTTCTACATAACTAACAACAATCCGGATATTAGTTAGCTATTTTAAAGAAGTTATTTTCATTTTTGTAGGCCAAATCAAGGAGTATCAATACTAAAGAGATATGAACTCGCTCTTCTTCTGTTAAAGCCGCTCTTAAATTTCCTTTACAAAGTCCGCCATCGAACTGGACGTTTGATCAAACCAAAAAAAAATCTCTTAAGTTCGATATAAACAAAAAAAAAAGTGTTGCAGTTTGGCGATTTTCAGATTAAAGCTATCGTTTTTTTTTCATCTAGCTGTAAAAAAAGTTTTTTTTGTGGATTATCGGGAAATCCAATGACTTTTTATTTGCTGACAATTTGTTTTAAACACTTTTAAAGGTATTTCCTAAATAATATTAACATAAAAATTATAAATTGATACATTTTTTTTAAATTTATTAAGCGCTTTTTCGATATAAAAAGTTAGCATTATTTGTCAAACCAACAATGTTAATTTAACATTATCGTATTTTCCTCGTCTAACAGTTTTCGTACCTTCTGTTAAAAAGTTCCAAAATATTAAGAGCGGGAGACAAAGAGCTTGGCCAAATCAAGCTCTTTGTTTCCCGCTCTTAATATTTTGGAACTTTTTAACAGAAGGTATGAAAACTGTTAGACGAGGAAAATACGATAATGTTAAATTAACATTGTTGGTTTGACAAATAATGCTAACTTTTTATATCGAAAAAGCGCTTAATCAATTTAAAAAAAATGTATCAATTTATAATTTTTATGTTAATATTATTTAGGAAATACCTTTAAAAGTGTTTAAAACAAATTGTCAGCAAATAAAAAGTCATTGGATTTCCCGATAATCCACAAAAAAAACTTTTTTTACAGCTAGATGAAAAAAAAAACGCTAGCTTTAATCTGAAAATCGCCAAACTGCAACACTTTTTTTTTGTTTATATCGAACTTAAGAGATTTTTTTTTGGTTTGATCAAACGTCCAGTTCGATGGCGGACTTTGCAAAGGAAATTTAAGAGCGGCTTTAACAGAAGAAGAGCGACTTCATATCTCTTTAGTATTGATACTCCTTGGCCAAATGTAAACTCCGTCGCCAGTAACAAGTTCAATTTTTAAACTTTAACCGGTTATATCTTAAAAACCAATAACCCAAGAGCCTAATAATTGACTACATTTTTAAAGAGGGAATGTTGACGCTCTTAAAAAATATTTTTGTATAGTCATAACTATCTCTTTTACCCATGCAAACACGGCTTCAATTGTGTAACGATTTTTCGACACTTTTTTTAGACATTATGGAACCTGACAATTTTGTTGTTTTTGACGTATTATATTTAGAAAAATAATAGGTTATTGCCCCATTTATTAAACGCGAGGCTATAAAGTATCATTTTGCATCATTGGTTTCAAGTTTGCTCCCTGCATATTAATTTCCCGGTATGAAAAGCTAAATCATAAATGAAAAATCGAAAAATGCTGTAAACTCCGTCTTCACGTTTACAACAAAACTACTTAGCGTGTATCTGAAATATCGTCATATTTTGACGTATCTAGTTGACATCTAATGTTTTTTTTTCGGAAACCAATTTCCGACAAATAGTTTTCGAAAAAACGGGCAAAAAGTGACGAAATGTAAACTCCGTCTCTGTAAACTCCGTCAACTTTTTTTTTTTTTTTGTAGATAACATTAAAAAACCTTATGTAGTTGTTAAAACCGACGCAAATATTAACACTAGCCATTCAAAAAAGTAAAAAAACTAATTTTAACAGAAATAATAATAAATTTATTTTACATTTCCTTAGAAAAATCCTATTAAAATAAAAATTAATTGTAAAATCTTTAATAACAAAAACCAGAAAAAAATCCTAATTACAAAAATTGTTAGTAATTACATAAATAAGTGTTTTAAATTACAATAACATGTTTTCAAAGAAAATTAAAAAAATTTAATGTATTTTTCTAAGGTGAATGTAAACTCCGTCACCAAAAAAATCATAAAATTGTCTATAAAACTTGTTTGAAACAATTTATAGAAGAGATTTTTTATAGTTATATTAGTAGTGATGTAACATATCGATTTTAATAAAAAAATTTACCAAAAATTAAAATTTTTTGTTTGTACAATTTTGGCTCAAAAACACTGACATTTTTTGATTTCACCCATATGTATAGACTAATTCACACGCATGGAAAGTTTTATCCTTCTTCTATTCAAAACAGTTAAAAAAATTAAAATCTCTAGAAAAGTTTCTGAGTAACACGTGGTTTTGTGAGAAAAGTCCCAAAACACCGTTTTTGGAAAATATCTTTAAAATTTGAGGGTGTCTGTCAAGCATAGCTTCGAAGAATGAAATCCTTTTTTAATGAATTCTAAAAAAAAATCCATTCAATTTTCATAGTCAGTGAATGCATTCGATTTCATAAATCAACATTGAATGCAGTCCTTCGAATTCATTCGATTGAATGGAAAAAATGAATACATTCGATTTCTTGTTCATTCGATTTAGAAAAATCGAATGCATTCGATTTTTTATCATTCCACTGCGAATGCAATCGATTTTTTAAATATACAGACCAAAACGAAGCCAAATTTTGGTCCATAATATCGCCTACTCTCTTTACATACGACGACCCTAATGGGCTCTAATTTTGAATCCAAAAAAATTGGTGTTCCCGAAAATTTAAAAATGCACATATCGCTCCTTTACTTGTATAGTGTCATAACTCAAAAAATGCGTTTTTTGAGTTAATGATGCAGAATTATTCGTTATATCATGCTTTATATTATGTCAAAAATTCGTATTAATATCTTTTGAACTCATCGTTTGAGAAGAGTACACGCCATTATTACATTTTCTATGTACCGGCCTTTTTCAATTAAAAACCAGTTTCAATAGTAAACTTTAAACGTGTTTTCTGCAAAATGAAATATTTTGAGTTATGACACTATACAAGTAAAGGAGCGATATTAACTGTCTACACGACAAAATGTGAGAAGAGTGTTAGCGATACTATGGACAAAAAATTGGCTCCGTTTTGCTCTATCTTGATTAGTTTTATTAAGTTTATATGCAATTAATGAATTTGCCATTCGATTTTTCAAATTGAATGAAAAGAAAATTGATTGCATTCGCAAGTGAATGCATTCAATTTTTAAAAGTCGCATGAAAAAAAAATCGAATACATTCGATTTTTGAAAGTCGAATGAAAAATAAATCGAATGCATTCGATATTTATAAATCAAATGAGACTAAAGTGAATTCATTCAATTGACTAAAATGTGATTGGGGAATGCAATCACAAATTTTCATTCAGAATGCCAAATCGAATTAAGGAATGAAATCCTTCGAAGCTCTGCTGTCAAGTTTGGTGGGTATTTTTTTGTTATCTTTCCGACGAGACCTACAACCTACACTGGCTTATTTGAAAAGTATATTCGATTTATTTTTTATTTTTTGTAGCACAGTGTTATTTATTTAACTTTAATATTTATATTACCTCATTGTGTACACGACTCCATGCTTTCCAAACTGGCAAAATCGCCATGTTACCATCGTAGCTGCGTTCAATACCGCGCCAACATTCCGTTATAACATAATCGCTGAAGTCACGCGATGCTGTTCCATCTTTTGTTAGTTCGTGTGTGTTTTTGTTTTTTTGTTTTTGGCAAAGTCACATGAAAAGTTAAATAAAAATGGCGATATCATTGTGGTAGTAGTGGTAGTAGGAAACGGAAGTACAGTCATCATAGAATAAAAATGAAAGAAAACAAACAAAAAAAAAGAACGGTATAATTAATAAAATAATATTAAAAATATGATATTTAGGTGATTAACGTTTTGCAAAACTTTTAGTACACAGTTTTTGTAAACAAACTCCGGGTAATTCTTTAAACTGTCATATCTGACTTGTGCACAATTATGGTGTTTGTATGTATTTACCTTTAAGACGTTGACAGTATTCATAATTGCCATTACTGATTTCATCATCAATCAAAGCCTTGATTATGTCATTGCATGTAGTTTTATTGGTAACACCAGAAACATAACGAGGTTCATCGTTAAGCCATATTGTTATTTCTTTGTGACCTTGTTCCTAAAATAAATTAATATGAAATAATATAATATAATTTTTGTTTTATATTTGCAGTCTTTGCAGGAATTTTTATTAGACACTTATTGTTAGAATTGGTCATATAATGCTGTCAATTAATCTAAGGAGTTTGTAATAGAATTTTGAAATTTTTCAGGAATCTAATTTGATATTAGAAATATTAAGAAAATTGCACTTTACGGGGGAAACCATATAAACAAAAAGATGTGTCCCATGAATGTCTGAACAGATTGTATGAATAGCCCTACATGAGTCATTCCATGTCAAACCGAACACTTTTCTGACCTCACTATTTTTATTTGTCACCAATTTTTGCACACGTATTCTAAATGGAAAAATATTTTACACGTGTTTCAGGAAAAAAAAATTTAAATTTTTTTTTGCAAAGTTTTTTGCATTTGAAAATCGATCAAAACATGAAAAAAACATGAAAATCGATCAAACATGAAAATCGATCAAAATGTGAATTAATCGTGGTATTTACATTTCATTATTTTATTACAGAACACTAGGAAGTTTTTTGCTCGGAATTAAAAGTGCAATTTTTGGCAACAAAAACGGTGACATGACATAATCCCCACGGACATAACCCCCATTTCCGTTATGGGGATTATGACCAAAACGAATTCGGTCATAATCCCCATAACGGTAGTGGGGACTATGACCGAACAAAATTAGGACATAATCCCAATAAAAAATGGACATAATTCCCAGTTTTATGGGGACAATGACCACGTGAAAAGTGGACATAATCCCCATTACAGGGATTATGTCTACTATACTAATAGGTCATAATCCCTATAATTATGTGAAATTTTTTTTTTGTCCTAAAAGTTTTTGTGCGTAGACGGCCTTCGGCCGGACTTAGGGATAACAAACTCCATGCATTAAACCCACCCTCTCCACAAAATAAAGGGATTATGACTTAATCACCATAATATGAATGGGGGTTATGACCGAAAAATTTTCGGTCGTAATCCCAACAGGGAAGGGATATAATCCCCATTGGGATTATGACCGTTTTTGAAATGGTCATAGTCCCCACAACTAATCATTCTGCCTTTATAGAGTCTATTATAACGGAGGAAAGAATAGTTTGGGCAATATCAAGTTTTTCACCATTTAAATCTCCTGGGCCAGATGGCATTTTGCCTATAATGTTACAGAAAATACCTGGGGTAATCTGTAGCTTGCTGAAACCGCACTTTTCCGCAAGTCTCAGCCTAAATTATATCCCTTTTAGCTGGAGAAAGGTAAAAGTTATCTTTATCCCTAAAATAGGTAGAAGTAGTCATAAGTCTGCAAAGGATTTCAGACCCATTAGTTTATCCTCATTTATTCTTAAAACTTTGGAGAGAATACTGGATGAGAACATCCGTTCTTTTCTCGAGTGTGGAGGACTTAACTGCAATCAGCATGCATATATGAAGGGTAAGTCTACAGAGACTGCCCTCCATGAAGTGGTGAGAACAGTTGAAAGGGGACTCTATTTTAAACAATTTACTATGGCTGCGTTTTTGGACATAGAAGGTGCTTTTAACAACATTAGCACAGATATCATTAAAGATGCTCTTACCAGGCTAGGTATAAGCGGCACAATTAAAAGATGGATAGTATCCATGCTAGAAACCAGATTGATTCAGGCGAACTGGGGTAATACAACCATGATTAAACCCCGCAGGGTGGGGTCATTTCGCCCATATGATGGACATATTATTGGTAAGACTGAATGATATGGGGGTGAAGGTGGTGGCATATGCGGATGATGTTGTTGTAATAGTAGCTGGACCGCTTCTCTCCGTGATAAGTGATATTATGGAGAATGCGCTGGGTGCAGTCAACTCGTGGGCTACAGGTTGTGGTCTTGGGGTTAACCCAGACAGGACGGAACTGGTTTTATTTACAACAAAGAGAAAATTTCCGCAGTTTGAATTACCTTACCTAGGAGGACAGAGACAGCAAAATACCTAGGGGTTATCTTGGATAGCAAATTAAATTGGAAATACAACATTGAACATAGGGCGAACAAGGCTTGTATAGCTTTTTATGCTTGCAAGAAAACAAAGTGTTTGTCTTCTACATAAAATTAAAAAAAAATATCTTAAAATCTTAAAAATGTTGATAGTCGAACTTACATTTGTAAAACTACTTTAAAAATTTTTTTTTCTAATGAATAAACTTTTTCTAAAGAAAAAATTCTCAGAATCTGATACTTTTTTTTGTGAAAAAGGTCCCAAAACTTATTTATAGGAAAAAGGTTGCAGAAGAATTTTTCTATGGGAAAAAAGTCTCAGAATTTCTGAATTTGACATTTATTTTAAGGAAAAAGGTCTCAGAATCTGAGTCTTTTTTAAGAAGAAAAAGGGCTCAAAGTCTGAGACTTTTTATTGTCGAAAAACAGTCTCAGAAGTTGAAACTAACTGAATTGGTAGAAGGTCGCAGAATCTGAGACTTTTTCAACTAGAAAAAGGTCTTAGAATCTAAGACTTTTTTTTATAGGAATAAGGTTTCAGAATCTCAGAAAAATGTCTCAGAATCTCAGACTTTTCTATACACTCAAAATTATAACTCTGTAAAATACTCTGTAAAATGACTGTAATCTCAATTCAACAGATATTTGACAGATTTAAGCAAAATACTTTGTATTATTTTTATAACCAAAAAAGTTTTCTGTTTTTAGTAGTTTTTGTTACCAAACATCAAAATTTTATCTGTATATTTTTTTTTAGAAAAAGTTGAAAAAGTAGCAAAAAAAGTTATAAAAAAAAATCTTTTCAGAAATCTTATAAAAATTTTACAAAATAACATGCATTTAACTAAACTCTTTAAATTTACAGAGTTTTTTCTGTAATATTTTTTTTTTGAATCAAATGCATTTTACAAATATATGTAAATTTACATAGTTTTTTTTTGCTAAATGGTGATTTATTTAACCAATATTTTACTACAAACTCTGTAAATTAACAGTTTTTTTTTGTCCAAATCATTTTACAGAGTTTTAAAGTAAAATTACAGAGTTTTCTCTGTCAAAAAGCTTTCATATTTAACCAATATTTTACTATAAACTCTGTAAATTAACAGTTTTTTTTGTTAAAAGCATTTTACAGAGTTTTTTAGTAAAATTACCAAGAAATGTTGTTAGCTGGAAAAGTATGGTGTACTCTGTTAAATTAGCAGAGTTTTTCTGTAATTTAACAGAGTTATTATTTTGAGTGTAGGAAACAGGTCTCAGAATCTATGACCTTTCTATAGGAAAAAGGTCTTAAAGTCTGAGACGTTTTGTATAGGAAAAAAATTTCCGAATCTAGAACTTTTTCTATAGGAAAAGTGTCTTAGAATCGGAAAAGATTTTAGAATCAGAAAAAGGTCTCAGAATCTGTCACATTCTTCTTTAGAGAAAAAGTGCCAGAATTTTAAACTTTTTCTATATAAGAAAAAGCTTTCAGAATCTGAGACTTTTTCTTTAGGAAAAATTTGTGAGAATCTGAGCCTTATTCTTTAGGAATAAGATTTCAGAATTTGAAACTTTTTCTTTAGGAAAACGGTCTTAGAATCTGAGACTTTTTCTATTGGAAAAAGGTCGAAGAATCTAAGACTTTTTTTATAGAAAAAAGGTCTCAGAATCTAAAATTTTTTCAGTACGAAACAAATCTAATAATCAGAGACCTCTCTATAGGAAAAATGTCTCAGTAATACTTTAAAATATGAGACTTTTTCTATAGTAAAATGTCTCAGAATCTGAGACTTTTTCTGTGGAAAAAAAAATTCTTAGAACCTGAAAATTTTTCTATACGAAAAAAGTCTCAGATTCTGACACATTCTTCGTTAAGAAGAAGTCTTATATTCTAAGAAATGTTCCCTATAAAAAAAAAAATTTCACGAAAAATGTCTCAAAATCTGATATTTTCTATGTAGGAAGAATTTCTTCTATTAAATTCCCAGATTTAGACTCTTCTTATGTATACGAAAAATATGCAATTTTGTTTTAAATTTCTTTTAAAAATCCGAAAATTTTTCTATACGAAAATAGTCTCAGATTCTGAGACAATTAGTCTTATATTCTGAGACATTTTTCCTATAAAAAATAATTTTTTCACGAAAAATGTCTCAACATCTGATGTTTTCTATGTAGGGAGAATTTCTTCTATTAAAAAATTCTCTTCTTATGTATACGAAAAATATACAATTTTCTTTTAAAACAAATTAAAAAAAAAATTATCTAAACGAAATATGATCATGAAAAACAAACCTTATTCGGCAAAAACTAATAAATTTGATGATTTTATAGCTTTCCCATCACTTTTTTTTGTAAAAAAAACGTATCCCTTTTTTTGCTCGTCAACAAAGGAGAATTTATGATTTTTTTCAAAGTAAAAAAAATTTTCCCCCCCCAAACCCAAAAGCTGTACCCGCCACTGGGTACTATGGATGTATAGCGCTGCACATAGGGGCAGCTATATGGGGCTTCTTGGCAACAATTGAATTTTTGAAATAGTGATTTTGTTAATTTTCTTGTTTATATCGAAAGCCTATACTTTTCTACGCTTGACTGCATTTTTACTTTTTTGATTAATCCATTCTTCTTTTCTTACCATCGTGTTAAATTTAGTAAAAGTTAAAAAAAACAAAAAAATTATTTTAAATAGTCTTTAGTTGAAAACTCAAAAATGAAAGGTATGCTAGTACAAAATTTTGACACTATACACATGAATGGAAAGGTAGCTTTAGCACAAAAAAATTGCGTTTATGCTGATCAAATTGCATTGAATATTAAACTAGTTATCGCCGTTCTAAGACATTTTTTTTATGAAATTATTCAAAACCTAACTTTGAAGGTCAAAAGTGGAGAATTATCCTACATTATCTTTAGTTACTTTTATACAGTGGTAAGTGATAAAATTCTTTACAAGAATCAGTTATTAAAACTTGCTCCAAATGAGCCCGCGATGTGCAGTTGCAGTTTAAAAATATTACCTTTTTTTTTGGTAATTTTTTTTGATATTTTTTTTTTTTTTAATATATTAAAGTTATAATTTGTACACTAGAGTGACCACAAAAAATTGTTTTTTTTTGTAGGTCTTTTCCCTTAAATTTGTTTCTTTTGGTGCATACAAGTTCTGATTTTTTTAAAAAATATTTAGATGCCGCGATCGCGATTTTTTACAAAAATTAATATTTTTTTCAAATACAAAGTTTTCCTTCTTGAAGTAGATAAATATATCATTAAAATATAGTAGTAAATAGTTTAATTCCAATCATCTCAGCATGTTAAATAAATTGTTAGTAAAAATGATAACCTACTCACCCAACATTTTTTTATTTATTTATATTACTCATACACCGAAAAAAATCCATGCAACATTTTACGAAAAAAAGTTTCGTACTTTGTTTTTTCGTAAAATACACGAAAGTTGACTACATAGTACGAAAAACTTTAGTACTGAATTTCGTATTTTTACGAAAGTAACGAAAATGATTAGTAAATATTTTTTTCGTAATATTTACAAATGTTGACTACATATTACGAAAAAAATTTTGTAAAAACTTTTGTAATTTTACGAAAGTAACGAAAAAAAGAATGTAAATTCTTCTTTCGTAAAATATACGAATGTTGACTACATATTACAAAAAAAGTGTACAGACTTTCGTATTTTCACGAAAATAATTCGTAAAAACTTCTTTCGTAAAATATACTAAAGTGGACTTTATATTACGAAAAAAAAAAATAGAAGAAATCTTTAAATGCATGCTTAAAGGGTATTGGGGCATAATCACTTTGTCATTTCGTGTGTAACGCTTCGAAATATCGGTCGGGGACCCCTTAAAGTATATATATTATTGATCCATGATAGATTCTAAGGCATTCTATTAATGTCCGTCTGCATAAAACACGGATACCATCCAAAATAAAAAATATAGACTCCTGAAGTTTAGCACGACCAAGTCTTTTGGTCATCAGCAGGTTAAGTTCGTATGTGGGCAAAATCGGTCCATGCAAAAAAAAAATTCCCCTTAAAGAAATAAACCAACCTCTGAAAAACCTAATTTTTTTAAAGTGTTTTTTGCATTTTTGTTAAACAAATGAAACATTTTTATGTCAAAAAAATTTTAAATACTGTGCTTCGACCCAGGGGATTAGAAAATGTCTTGTGGTCGTGGGTATAAAGAATTAATTTCAATAATGATAACTCTGATAATTTTTTACTTATTTGGGATATAAAAGATTCGGCACAGGCGAATTTAAAGCTCTCACTTGATTTTTATTTATTTTAAGGATCAATTAAAATTTGAGGCTATTCGGATCAAATAAAATTTGACGCTTGATGATATAAGTTTTTTTTACATGTGGGGAGGTGGTCCTCCAAAAAAAAAAAAATCATCTCAACATATCATAAGTTCTTGTAGTGTGAACGTAGCCTTAAACAAAATCACTGTAAATAATGAATGAAATCTTACAAGTCTCTGTTAAGAAGAAACAATTAATTGCTTGGAAATGTTGCTGTCAAAACGTTGAAAACGTTGTTCTTATTCTCAAGAAAGAATTTTTACATGTAATTTCGTTTATTTAACGATTTTTTTTTACAAAAGATTTTCGTAAAAAAAATAATATTTCGTTTATTTTTCGAAATAATTTCGTAAAACAACAAAAATATTTCGTTTATTTTACGAAAATTTTCGTAAAACACAAAAATTTATTGCGTTTATTTTACGAATTTTTTTTGTAAAATACAAAAATAATTTCGTTTATTTTACGAAAAAATTTCGTGCATTTCGTACATTGTACGCAAGAATTTCGTGGTGCGAAACAACGAAATTTTTCGTACAATGTACGAACGTTTTCGTACATATAAGACAGGAATTTTTTTCGGTGTACGCATACGTTTTATACCACATTAATATATAATATTAGGAAAGTGAAATGTTTAACGCTTATTATACTATATCTACAAAGCCCTTTTGTTAAAAACCCATTATTTTTTTATTTATTTTCATGTCCGATTTTAACTTCATACGGCATAACTTTTCTTTAGCAAAACATTTGGTGTGGAATGCTTCATATGTATGTTATTTCAATACAGTAATTATCTTAACGGTATCTATAGCCATATATAAAAATACAAGCGTACAAAAATTTTTTACTTCTAACAAATTATTATTATTTTTCGTTTTTACGAAATTTTTCGCAATTTTGCAAAGAAAGTCTTACATGTTTTTACATAAATATACTCCTTAAACAATGCTCTTTGAAATGGTGTGCATAACGTCTATAAAAATTCAGCGGTTTAATTGATGTCACAAAACCTTACATTTTGCCCCTATGTGACTCAAAAAATTATGTAGGTAAATTCCAGTGAATATTCACTTAAAACAAATGAAATTTTATTTAAAAACCATTCCACTGTTTTTTCATTTAAAATAAAAACACATTACAGTCAATTTTAAATGTTAATTTAATGACTAACCAAAACATTAAAAAACTAGTGAATATTCAGTTATTTTGTATTGAAAAACAGTAAAACTATAGAAGAATTTTTTTACTGTCGAAATTGAATGTAACAGAAAATTCGGTTTTAAGACAGTAAATTATATTTTTTAAACTACAGAAATAGTAAAAAAATTAAAGCCTTTATAAAATAAGTGATTTTTCTTTTAAAATAACTTTACTAATTACTTTTTAAAATAACCCACAAACAGTTAATGACATAATTTTCTTAGTGTATAGCCGGCAACGAAGCGGCGGATGAACTGGCTCGACAAGGATCAGGCAAGGACATCAGCATGGCGATAGAGATTAACATACCCATTAGGGTGGATCGAATTTGGCTTTTGGGCGAATTTCGTTCCGGCTCACCGACAGATGTGTTGGAATAGACCTAAAAATAATGTGGTTAAATTTTCATGCAGATCGGTGGTCATCTTCCGCTGCCGAAATAACGTTGAAAATCCGCGATTTCTTAAAAAATAGTATTTATTTTAAAAAATTGCCAAAATTACAAAAATCACTTAATTTTCTTTTTTATTTCAGTAAATCTTTTCAATCCGATCATATTTTCTTAGAAAGAAATTTCAGCTTAATAGGACATTGTTAACCCCTCTAAAACGGTTGCCTAAAATGACCCATACATTTTGCACTAAACTCAAAACCACCAAATTTAAAAAAAAAAAATTTTGATTTTAAGTTGCACAATCTAAAGTTTTTATTGCATTTATTTCAAGTATATATAAGTTCGTTTGATTTTTTTTTTTTTTAAATACGAGATTCTTAAACAGCGCGTGTAACGGTCTGTTTCCAGGACATTTTGGGAAAATTGCACTTTTTTTTAAAACTCAACATTTTTAGTTAAAAACTTTTCATTTTACACTAGATTTATTATAAATTATAAAACTTTATATAGAATTGTTGGATTTTAAGAAATTCTTTAGCCCTAAACAGCTTTGGGCCCTAAATGACCCATGATGAACGAATGCATCTAGCAATAAACCGCTTTTGGCGGGCGACTAACCATTAGAAACATATTTTTTTAGTTAAAAATGGGAGCGTGAGTAAAGATGGGAGCGTGAGTAGAGATGAGAGCGTGACTGAATTTAACCAACTTACACTCACAAAGAAAAAAAAATTTTCACGCAGGAAATTTTTTAAGTTTGCATACATTTTGCGCAGGATCACTTGAGCGAAACATATTAAACTCGTTCACGCTGTAATCATGCTCACGAAAACTCAACATAACTATATTTTGACGTGTTATATTTTTCTGCCACCATAAAAACTCATGCAAACTCACGAAATTTCACCCACGTTTACGAGTGAATCACGTGAAATTTGTGCCACGTGTGCATTTGTACAAATCATATTTTTAATTCAAAACAAAAAAGTGATCCATATATTTTATTTAAACAAGTTTATATATTATTTCCCTTTCAAATGCACCCACCCCTGAAGCATTATCCCCTTAAATGCCAGAATGCAGCAAGTAAATATTCTGTTAAAATTTTTCAGCAATATTCTTGTTTAAATGTGAATTACTTTTTGTGTCAAATATAAAAAAGTGGTTAATGGTGGGTACGGAAAAAGCTTTAAGGGTGGGTGCATTTAAGCGGGAATACTATTTGAATGCTATTTGAACTTTTTTTGTTTCATTTGCATTAAATATATAATTTTTAAAATTGCACTGTTAAACGTGAGTAAAACTTCGTCAGTTTGCATGATTTTTTATGGTGACAGAAAAATGAAACACATCAAAATTTAGCTTGAGTGAGATTAAAATGTGACACTCATGTAACCCTGCTTAAAATGTATGCACAACTCAAAAATTTCTTGCGTTACAATTTTTTTTTTTCTTCGTGAGCGTGAGTTGGTAGAATTCACTCACGCTCCCATCTCTACTCACGCTCCCATCTTTACTCACTCTCCCATTTTTAATTGAAAAAATATGTTCCCAATAGCTATTCGCCCGCCAAAAGCGGTTTATTGTTAGATGCATTTGTTCATCATGGGTCATTTAGGGTCCAAAGCTGTGTATTGTTAAAGAATTTAATAAAATCTAACATTTCTATATTAAGTTTTATAATTTATAATAAATCTAGTGCAAAATAAAAAATTTTTAACTAAAAATGTTGATTTTTTAAAAAAAAAGTGCAATTTTCCCAAAATGTCATGTAAGCAGACCGTTATACGCGCTGTTTAGGAATCTCATATTTTTTCAAAAAAAAAATTTGCCAAACGAACTTATGTATGGGGCATTCCAAGCCAAATCACTCACTTTTAGACCCGACCCCTTTCGATTTATTTTATTTTTGGATATGTTTTAGTATTTATTAAATGCAACTTGGAACCAATTTTCAGCTTTTTATTTCAAGATGGTGTTGAGTAATCAATTTTTCAAAATGGCGATTTTCTCAAAAAAATTAAAAAATTGAAATTTTTAATTAATTTTGACCATTAAAAAATATAGATATTCAAAAAAAAAAATTGGACAACGTTTTGTTGGAACTTAAATGTAATTTTAGAAAAAAAATACGAAAAAATTATTCGAAGTAATTATCACCTATTTTTTGACGTTTAAAAATTATAATCGACTTTTTGAAAATGTATGAAACCTTCGATTTTTTTGTCAAAAACTATAAAAATTCTACTCTAAATTACGCAACTTTAAAGCCATAACTCGAGATGTGATCACAATTCTTTCTATTTTTTTTTAATTTTTAAAATTGCACCTTTTATTTTTTTTCTCTGATTTATTTTATATGGTGATCCAAAAAAAAAATGAATTGGTAGATATTGACCCTAACTTACCCTAGATATATTCATTTCGAGGTAAAAATACGTCTCACAAAAATTTAAAACGATCGGAAATGGGTAAGGCGTTTAGCATGGCCCTTGAAATTTAAAAAAACGGATTACAAGGAAAAATATGATTTTTTTTCTGTTTTCTCAATTTTTTTTGTATTTTAAATTAAGTTTTAATTCAAGTGATTACAGATTATGATGTGGAGTAAAATGCCTTTCTAATAAGGTACTAAAAACTAAAATCGGTTGAAAATCAGCCAAGTTATTACAACTTCCACCAGGCATCTAGCGTGTGTCATACACAGGGTTGCCAGAATTGTTGTGTACAAAATCGTCAAAAATGTACGATTTTTATAAAAAAAATCGTCAAAATCGTCATCCCATTTGCAGAAATCGTCAAAATAAAAAAGGTATATTTATCATTGATTTTTCCTGTGGTATCACAATGGATCTCAGAGTCTACGTGTGTTGACGTAAAACGTCAGCAGCCACTTACAACCTAACCTATCATTGATTAATGATTCATTCAAGCGATGTCCGCCCCTCTGTTGAAGACATGATGCAGTATATATCTTATGGCAATTGGATGGTTTAGTTTAAAAATTGACAAAACCAGACCAGGGAGACGAAAGTTCCCCCTGGTAAAGCTAAATTTAACTCCGAAATTTCCTCTTTATATTCTTTGTTCACCTTCTTGAACATATGAA
The DNA here is from genome assembly GCA_963921195.1 of Pegoplata infirma. Classification (NCBI taxonomy): domain Eukaryota; kingdom Metazoa; phylum Arthropoda; class Insecta; order Diptera; family Anthomyiidae; genus Pegoplata; species Pegoplata infirma. The sequence goes on along the minus strand of OY992539.1, from coordinate 167,944,396 downwards.
ATAATTTTATGAAAGAAAAGGTCATGCAGTTGGGTCAAGTTAATTAGAAAATGTATTTTTGCCGTCCGCCCTTTTCTGTGGACACTTCCGTAAAAAAGTAATAATGATAAAATTGCGTAAATATCATAACAAATCAATTTGTTAACATTTATCAGGAAAAGAAAGGTGTCCTCCGTCAAAAAAAGCCCCCTATAATTTGTTTACCTTTTGGAGGGACTCTCACTTGTTCTCTTTGTCCCTTTTTGTACAAAAATATTGATGGATACTTTTTTTAACTAACAATGAGCAACAAATATTCATTGAATACTAAAGTTTCATTAAAAAAATTTTAAAAAGTAGACAAAATTGACCGGTTTTTGTTATTTTTAAAAATCGTAATTTTTTGGGCAAAAATCGTCAAATCGTCATTTTGCTATTTTAGGGAGTAAAAATCGTCAAAATGCAGAGAAATCGTCAAATCTGGCAACAGTGGTCATACCACTTGATTAAAGAATACGAGTCCCTTTTTTTAAATTTATTGAAATTTTCTACTGTAATAACATTTTTTTATTATTCATGTTTCAGTGTAATATTGTTTTGGTTTTTCCAAATTTTAAAACATAAATAAATATGTGGTTGCGAAAAAAAAAAAAAAAAAAAAAAAAAAAAAAAAAAAAAAAAAAAAAAAGACAAATTTTTTTTTTTAAATAGAGATTTCAAAAGGGTGTTGAAAATGCAGGCATTTTTAGCATTAATTTAAAAAATGTTAGCAAAACACAATATGAAAAATACTTGTCATCTAATTACATTTGAGCTTGAAGAATAAAAAAATGTTATTACAGTAGAAAATTTCAATGCATTTCAAAAATCGGATTGTATTGCTTAATCAAGTGGTCTGCCATACATTAGATGCCTGGGGAAGTTGTAATTACTTGGCTGATTTTCAACCGATTTCAGTTTTTGGTACCTTATTAGAGAGGTATTTTACTCTGTATTATAATTTTGTAACCACTTGAATTTAAACTTAACTAAAAATACCAAAAAAATTTAGAAAACAGAAAAAAATTTATATTTTTCCTTGTAATCCGTTTTCTAAACTTCAAGGCCCATGCGGAACACCTTATCCATGTCCGATCGTTCTTAAGTTTTGTGAGGCGTATTTTTACCTCGAAATGAATATATATAGGGTAAGTTAGGGTCAGTATCTACCAATTTAATTTTTTTGGAGCACCATTAGTGTTTGGGGTCCGGGAATTCCCGGGTCGGATTCCCGGGAATTTTTTTTAGTTTTCCCGGGAAATCCGGGAATATTGTAAAATAAACCTTTTTACATAAAAACGTTTATTTTACTTTAATTTTTACCATTTTTTTTACATACAGGTATAATTACATTTGATATTTTTTGTATTTTTTCTATTTGGAAGAACAGTGCAAATATATATTCATAGGAAAACTGACCAAGTGTAAAAAGTATGTTAATATCCATCGGTTAATGATAATTTTGCTAAGACTGTCAAAAAAATATAAAAATTTTGAACCTAGAATTAACATTTCCAGAATAAATATTAAAAGTGCTGTCAACTATATTAGTTTTTTCTCGAATAACGCAGTTTTAATTTTTTTTTGCGATTTTTAGCTATTTTTTGCGATTTTATCTGAATTGAAAAGTTGCAATACTTTTTTGTTTTGTTTTTTTGTATTTTAGGATTTTTAACTTTTATGTTTTAATTAATTGTTAATCTCTAATAAAACTGTTTTTAATAAAAAAATAATCAAATTTTAATGTTTTTTATGATTTACATTAATAATGAAAATCCCGGGAAATAAATTATTTTTTTCCCGTTTCCCGGGAAATTGAAAAGTCCGGGAATTCCCAATCACTAAGCACCATATAAAATAAATCAAAGTCAAAAAATAAAAGGTGAAATTTTCAAAATTTGAAAAAAATAGAACCATTTGCGATCACATCTCGAATTATGGCTTAAAAGTTGCGTAATTTAGAGTAGAACTTTTAAACGCTTGTAAAAAAAAATCGAAGGTTTCGAACTTTTTCAAAAAGTCGATTTTAATTTTTAAACGTTAAAAAATAAGTGATAATTACTTCGAAAAATTTTTTTAATATTTTTTTCTAAAACTACATTTAAATACCAACAAAACGTTGTCCAACTTTTTTTAAAATATCTATATTTTTAACTGGTCAAAATTAATTGAAAATTACAAGTTTTAAATTTTTGGGAAAAAATCGCCATTTTGAAAAATTGATTACTCAACACCATCTTGGAATAAAAGGCTGAGAATTGGTGTCCAAGTTGCATAAGTACTAAAACGTATTCAAAAATAAAATAAATCGAAAGGGGTCGGGTCTAAAAGTGAGTGATTTGGCCTGGAATGCCTCATATATTTTAAGATTCATGCAAATCGGTTCATAAGGGCTAAAATACTTCCCTTGTAAGTAATTTTTGTGAATGTATGCAAAAGTAAATTTTAAAAACATACCACTGTACTGTTGACACCATACAAAGATATTGAACGACTTCGGCGACTATGAGCACTACGATAACTTCCGCTACGATGATGTCTGTATTTGTGATAATGGCGTTGTTCCCTTTCCGGTTGTTCCCATTTCTGGACAAAGTTAACATCTTGATATTGCTGATGATGATTGTTATTATTTTTATTATTATTGTTGTTGTTATTATTATTGTTGTTTTTATCATGATTTTCTTTATTTTTTGGTGGCAATATTGGACTGTAACGAATAATTTCTTCAGGTATATTTAACAATGATGGAAATACATCAAGATTTTCATCGATTAGTGTAGAATTTTGTTGAGGTGCCATAGTAAAAATAAAAATATGTATACACTGTAAAAAAAAAATATAAAGAAAAATAACTATTAAAAATCTAATAAATATTTTAGGGGTTATTTTAAATATTTGTTTTTTTCTTTCATAGATTTTATGTTTTCAATTCAATCATGCAAATTTAACATTTTTTTTTATAACGACCGACATGCAAGCATATAATTAAAAAATATTTAGAATGTACATATTTTTTTGTGTGTTGCATATTTTCATGTTTCAAAGTTATTTGAAAAAGTTGTAAAATTTTGTGCATTTTCCAAGAATATAAAAGAATAAATAAAACCCCCCATTAGGAAGGATATTTGATTATTCCTATTCGACCTATGCAAAAACGCCGCCGCAATGTCGGAACACATTTTTTTTTGTATTTTTTTTAATACTAACGATCAATTTAGATTTTAACAAACGATAAAATAAATTACCCTTTGCACATGAAATTCTAACGAAGATGTGGGGTTTTTTTGCAGTTTGACAATACCCGTTTTTTCTTTTTGGGGAGTTAAAAATGCTTGGCAGTTTTAATAGAACGAATGTGGTAAGTATGTTTAGAATACCTTTTAATTTAGTAAGTAAAATAAGAATAGTGTTTGTAAAAAAGTGGGGAATGGTTGAACGTTTTTTTTTTGTTTGAATGGAATGCAAATTTTGTGTTTTGTTTTTAGTATAAGTGCAACTTAAGTTTTTCTATACCGGAAACTAATAGTAAATTTTCTTTTATAAAGGCATATTTTTTGGATGGTATAAATTAAAAAAAAACAAGTAAGAAAATTATAGTCGGTCAAGACCGACCATATAATACCCTACACCAGAGTTTCCCGAAAAATGGGTCCCAAGTTCAAACATGGACTGATTAGATCTATATTTTGTCAAATCTTTAATAAGTGTAAAAAGCACTCACTAATCAAATTTGAGTGGAATAAGCTTCTTTTTGTTGACAATAAATCGCTTCAACTGAATATTGGGGGAAATTTCCACATGGGACCTAAGTCCAAAAATGGTCCGATGATAATCAGATTTGATAAGGTTATTAAAGAACGCGTTTAACATACACAAACAGAATTTTAATTAAATATTTTCTATTTTCATGAAATTTGAGAGATTTATGTGAAAATCGGGAAGGTGGTTTGTATGGGGGCTACAAGAAGAACTGGTCCGATTTCTTTAAAATTCGGAATGTTGATTTGTGTGGATAAAACATGATTACCTGGCAAATTTCAAAAAGATACCTATTAAAATGCGGCTATTAGAGTCATTTGAGCCAAAACTAAAGAGGACCTTTGTATGGGGGCTAGGTCTAAATATGGACCGATTTTTTCCAATTTCAATAGGGTTCGTCCTTGGGCCAAAAGAGACTTAAGTTTCAAATTTCAAGTCAATTGATTAAGAATTACGACCTGTATCGTGTTTACACCGTTTACATGGACAGACAGACGGACGGACGGACGGACGGACGGTCGGACGGACATCGCTAAATCGACTCAAAAAGTGATTCTAAGTCGATCGGTATACTTAAAAGTGGGTCTAGGACCAATATTTCGGGTAGTTACAAACATCAGCACAAACTCATTATACCCTGTACCACAGTGTGGTGTAGGGTATAAAAAGGAAAAGGGATTTAAGTACAGGTCATAAAAATATTATTATGTATGAGCGAATACACTTAAAATCACGTATATGAGGCATTCCACACCAAATGTACCGCTACAGAAAAACATGTGTCCCGTAAATGGAACTTAGAAAATTGCGTTTTTGGTTTTTCAATTTTTCAAAAACTAGTCTTAGGAGGCGTGGTGAAATATTGGAAAAATGGTAAAATTTGTGGCGAGTTGCCTTGATTAAATATTTATCACATTAAAACGGAATGCACCACAATCTTAAAAATTTACATTCTTATATAGTTTTGTATGGGCTATCGATTAAATTTTTTTGTTTGGAAAATTTTCAGAACACGTTCTGAAATTTTCCATTTATTAAAAAAGTAAATTTATCAAAAATCCGGCCACTTTTTTTTTTTTAAATTTGTCCATCCACACAAAAAAATTCAGACACGCGTTTTTCGTTTTTTTCGAGAAAATCGCATTTGAATTTTAAATTTCATAAGAATTTAGTAATTTGTTTGTATTTTCTTGTTTTAACAGAGCGTATCTATCTATATAATTTCCCTATTTGTGTGTTCCTCTTTTTTTGTCTATCCAGTGCTTTTTGAAGCCTACTGAGAGCTACAAAGCTGAAAATTGGCATGTATATAGTAAAACACCTGGGGCAGATCCTAACGTAGCCGGATTTTTGATTTTTTGCATGTGGGCGGAGAAATAAGCTGAAAAGTGGGCGTGGCAAAATTATTTTTTTTTACATTTTTGCTTAATTTAAAGCCCCCAAATGACTTAGGAAGCTGAAAATTTCCTAGAATATAGTCGATGGCGCATATCCCCAAGTAGTCGGATTTAAGATTTTCGCAATGTGGGCGGAGAATTGAGGGGAAAAGTGGCGTGGCAAAATTGGGATTTTTTAACATGTTTACTTCATTTGAAGCCCCCAAATGACTTAGGAAGCGGAAAATTGCATAGCATTTAGATCTAACAATGAAGCATATCCTAAAGTAATCGGATTTAAATTTTTTAGACTGTGAAAGGAGAATTAAGAGAAAAATGGGGCGTGGCAAAATTGTGTTTTTTAATATTTTAACTAATTTGAAGACCCCCAATGACCTATGAAGATGAAAATTGACATTTTTGCTTATTTTAAAGTCCTCTAATAACTTAGGAAGCTGAAAGTTTCCTAGCATATAGTCCTATCGATGAAGCATATCTTGAGGTAGTCGAATTTTAAATTTTTGGACTGTGGTCGGTGAATTGAAAGGAAAATGGGGAGTGACAAAATTTTGATTTTTAATATTTTAACTTCTTTTGAAGCCCCCAAAGGAAGCGGAAAATGCATAGCGTATAGTCCTAACGATGTAGTATATCCTAAAGTAATCGGATTTAAAATTTCTCGACTGTGGACGGAGAATTAAAAGATAAAAGAGCGTGGAAAAATTGGGGTTTTAAATATTTTAACTAATTTGAAGACCCCCTTAGGAAGATGAAAATTGGCATGTATATAGAAGGTTTCATGGGGAAGATCAACACGTACCTGGATTTTCGATATCCAGTGTATGGGTGGAGAATAGGAAAGGCAAAGGGCGTGGTAAATTTATTTATATCTATTTTCTGTATATATAATTTTTTTTTTGTTTTTCTCTTATTTTTTGTGTATCCAGCACCTTTTGAATCTCATTGATGGACTTAAAAGCTTAAAATACGAAGCCGGATTTTTTGCCTGTGGGCGGCGAATTACGAGAAAAAGGGGACTTGGCAAAATAATTTTTTTTTAACATTTTAGAGTATTTTTAAGCTCCGCCCCAATGAATTAGGAAGCTGAAAATCCCAAACATGTAGTCCTAACTATTAGGCATATTCTAAAGTAGTCCGATTTAACATTTTTGGAATGTAGACGGAGAGTTGAGAGGAAAAAGGGGCAAACTAATATTGTGTTTTATTTAACTAACTTTATTGTCCTGACTCTGGAGCATATCCTAAAGTAGTCAGAGTTAAAATTTTTGGACTGTAGACGGAGAATTGAGAGGGAAAAGGGGCGTGGATACGAGTATTGTACTAACGATGGAGCTTATCCTAGAGTAGTCAGATTTAAAAATTTTGGAATATGGAAGGAGAATTAAGAGAAGAAATGGGCGTGGAAAAATTATGATTTTACATTTTACCTAATTTTGAAGACACCTTATGATCTTGAAAGATGAAAATTGGGATGCATATGGTACGGACTATGGCAAAGATTAACACTGACCTGGATATCCAAAAAAGTATTGACAATCGACTGTATCCTTATGAAGTCAGATTTAATATTTAAACTGTACGGAGAATTATAAGGAAAAATTTAAGTGAAAAAATTGTGTTTTTAAACATTTTAACTAATTTTAAAAGCCTTCATGACTAAGAAAGATAACAATTGCCATGTATATAGGAGTGACCATGGGACAGATCCACATGATGGATTTTTGATATCCGGTTTATGGACAGAGAGACGAAATGGGCGTGCTAAATTTTGTTCTAAAATTATGTAAGTTACAACATGTTAGTTGTTTGTATATTTTACAGTTGTTAGTTGTTCTCAACTACAAAGTCAGTTATTTTTGTATCAAAAATATCAAACAACTATTTCTGTTAGTTATTTTAAGTCGTTGTTTTGAATAACTAACAAAAAAGTACTGTAATGTAGTAACAGTTATTTAAAGTAGTTAATTTTATTTTTTTATCTCTGAAAAATTTTCAGTTTTTTCCAAAAAAAAAAATTTTGTTTTTTTATTTTTGACAACTTTTAAAAAAAAAAAATTTGGAAAAAATTTGGTCTTCAATTTTTTTTCTGAAAAATTTTTTGAAAAAAAAATATATATTGTTTATTTTATTTCTACTACATATTAGTTGTTTTGACTACAAATGTGTAATTTTTACTACATAAGTCAGTTGTTTTTTGTCAGTTAAAATAACTAACATTGTAAGTTGAAAAACAACTTACACAGTAGTTATTTTAACTGAGATTTTCATTTGATTTTACTAACATTATTTTTTGAGTGTACAACCTTTAACACTCATTAAATTTTTTTCCAGTTTTGGAAATATATTGATGTAACTCAATCTAGCAATATTAAATCTTTGAAGCACAAACATAATTTTTTATAAAGTTTGGTAAAAAATTAGAACTATTGAGAAAAGTGATTTGGTGTTCCGCCTGGCAGGGACAGGCTATTCGACTAGTGAGTAATATTTATGCAATTAATAATACTCATTCGCAACGTTAAAACAAGAAAATACAAGCAAATTACAAAATTGTTATGAAATTTAAAATTCAATGGGATTTTCTTGAAAAAAACGAAAAACTCGTGTCTGAATTTTTTTGTGTGGATGGACAAACATCTTAACTTTTAAAAAAGAATTTTTTTTAAAAAAAGTGGCAGGATTTTTGATAAATTGACTTTTTTAAAAAATGGAAAATTTTAGAACGGGTTCCGAAAATTTTCCAAAAAAAAAATTTAATCGATAGCCCATACAAAACTATATATGAGATTGTGGTGCATTCCGTTTTAATGTGATAAATATTTAATCAAGGCAACTCGCCACAAATTTGACCATTTTTCCAATATTTGACCACGCCTTCTAAACCCAGTTTTTGAAAATTAGAAAAACCAAACACGTAATTTTTTTATTTCCATATAGGGCTATCAAAACAACCTATTCAGAAATTTACGGGACACATGTTTTTCTGTAGTGGGACATTTGGTGTGGAATGCCTCTATACAGGTCTGATATTGGTTTCTTCATTGATAGTCAAGCTGCTTTAACGGCTTTGAAAAATGATAATAGCAGATCTAAGGTAGTCAGCCGCTACCACAGAGAGCTCAAGGTTCTCAGCGAGCAGCATAATATTACTCTGTGCTGGGTACGTGGATATTCCAGGAAACGAGAAAGCCGATGAGCTTGCACAACAGACAGCGGAATCTGACGTGTTTCCTCCACTTTCTGTTATCTTTCAGAGAATAAGAACACTCAAAAAATTATGTTAGTAAAATCAACTGAAAATGTCAGTTAAAATAACTACTTTGTAAGTTGTTTTGGGGTCAACTACTTTTTCAGTTAAATCAACTAACAATGTCAGTTATTTTAACTGACAAAAAACAACTGACTTATGTAGTAAAAACTACTAACACTTGTAGTCAAAACAACTAAATGTAGTAAAAATAAAATAATCAATATATAATTTTTTTTTCAAAAAATTTTTCAGAAAAAAATTGAAGACCAAATTTTTTCCGTTCTTTTTTTTTTTTTTTTAAAAAAAAAAGTTGTGAAAAATAAAAAAACGAAAATTTATTTTTATTTTTTGAAAAAATACTTAAAAATTTTTTCAAAGATAAAAAAAATAAAATTAACTACTTTAAATTACTGTTACTACAGCACAGTACTTTTTTGTTAGTTGCTCAAAAAAAGTATTTAAAATAACTAACAGAAATAGTTGTTTGATATTTTTCAAACAAAAACAACTGACTTTGTAGTTGAAAACAACTAACTACTGTAAAATATATAAACAACTTATATGTAGTAACTTACATAATTTTCTGAGTGAATGGACTCAAGAGCGATTTGGTTAAAGAAATGGTCAAATTCTGATACACTCAAAATATTTTGTAGGCAAAAACAAATGAAAAACACACTTAAAACAAGTGAATAAACAATTGAAAACATCAAACATTAACATTTATTTTTTACTGTTGACAAAATTTTCTAAAATAAATAACATTAAAAAATTACGGTTTTTTTATTCTTTTTTACCAACAAATTGGAAAAAAATAACCTACGAAAACATTAAAAATTATGTTTTTACCAACAAATTCCAAAAAAATAACCTACGAAAACATTAAAAATTAATGATTTCGTAGGTTATTTTTTACAATTTTCTATTAAAATATTTTTTTAAAAATGTTTATAAAATTTTGGGGAATCGATCCCGCAATCAACTACATTCTGGCCAGACACTCTACCCATCGTGCCAAAGTCACTTGATACAAACATGTTTTTATATTTCTATAAATAATTTTTTGAATTTTTTTTCTACAAAAAAATAACCTACTTGTGTAGGTAAAAACTAATGATATCTCATTAAAAAATACCAACTATTTAAAAAAAAAAATACTTACACAAATCATTAAAAATTTAAAGAATAATCAGTAGTTTTTACTTACAGAACAAAAATTAATGACTTTAAAAATTAAATGCTAATGAAAGTCATTATATTTTAATGTGTCATTTTTGAAACAAAGGACAGAAGTAGTCATTAATAAAAACAGAACATCAAACAAATGTTTTTTCTTTTAAAAACGACTAAACGTAAAATTTTTAAAATAAACTACACTCATAGAAATCCTACAGTATTCCTTACTAAAAAGTTGGTAGTTATTACTAATTGTTAGTATTAAAGGGCCCTACAACGCGTTAGTAAATTTTTACTAACGCAGTTATAAAAAAACGGTAAACAAATTTAAAAGCGAAAACCTATCCAAAATCGATTTTAAAAAATTTTTTAACAAAAAAAATTGTTTCAAAAATATATAATTATTGAGCTTGATAGCTGGAAATGATCTATTTCGGAATTTTTTTAAAAAAAATATTTTTTTTCAACAAAAATTTGCTATGTGCGTTTGAAAAAAAAAAATATTCAAAAATGTAAATTTTACCATATTAGGTGTCAAAAATAATTTTCCAAATTTTTTAAAATTACTAACAAAAATTATTAAAAAATCGGTAAAAAATCAGTATTCAGTAAAGTTCAAAGTATTCCAATTTCAAAAAAATAACTAAATTTATACTGTAAATCTAAATTTATACTGTAAATGACTAAAAAAGTAGTATAGTTAGAGTTATAACACTTTTACTGTATTTTTTACTGTAGGATTATTTTGAGTGTACAAACAGTTAATGACATAATTTTTTAAGTGTGGTAAAACACAGTAAAATTCTTCTGGATATGGACAGGAAACAACTTAGGGCTACAATTAACCTCATTACTGGACACAACATATTGGTTTTCCACCAACGTCATCCTTCATAACCAGAGTTTTTCTTTTCCCGGACTTTTTCATTTCCCGGGAAAGCGGGATTCATTTTTAAATTTCCCGGGATCCCGGGAATTCCCACAAAAACTAAAAATCCAAATTTGTTGTCAAAAAATATATAAAAACCTTATGACTGCGATAACACTATTTAAAATGTTTATTAACACCACAAAAATCTTATTTAGTACCTTAAAAAAAAAAAAGTTTCGAGAAAAAGTGAACAATTTTTGTTACACAGTTTTTATGAAAAAACGGTCAAATATGTCGAAGTCTTTTAAAAGTATTTTTAAGGAAATATGTTATTTCTAGGGATGTCCCGAATATTCGTCACTATTCGGTATTCGGCATATTCGGCATGTTCTTTTGAATATTCGGCTAAATAAATATTCGGTAACAGTTTGCCGAATATTCGGCAAAATTTAAATTAGTTAAAAAAACACTTTTTATTAACGTTTGACTCTTGTTTTGTAGTCATTTCAGTATGTTTTTATACAAAAAAACTTGAGCACTTGATTAAAACTCGAATTGTTAAGGTAACAGAAAAAATAGTGTCAAAAACAGCGTTGTTGTCTTTTAGTCTAGTACATTTTTTTTAATTTTTTACATAGGTAAAATACAGGCGTATGAATAATTAAATTATTCGGCAATATTCGTATTCGGTTCAAACCGAATACCGAATAGTAAATATTCGGTAAAATGCCGAATACACTATTCGCGACATCCCTAGTTATTTCACATCGCTTTATGTGTTTTACTAATAAAAAATCGTCATTTATTCAAATTCATCTCAGTTCATTTTTACAATTGGTTCTCAACGCGTTGCCTCTAAAACACAATGAAACTGATTCAGATGAATTTCTCAATTATGTCTCTGAAACTGAATGTTACTGTTTCAGAGAAATGAAATTATAAGAAAATTTACCCCAAAAAATTATTAAAAAAATTTTAAAAATTCTGGTTTCTAAAGGAAAAACCCGCTAATTTCAGAGTCATTCCTTACGCAGATTTTATATCAATTTATCGATTTAAAAAGAATCATGTCCAAGAGGCATAAATATTTTCTATCCCAGCAAAACTTAGACTGCCAAATAAGGTATAAAATAAGGTATTGCATTTTTTTAATGTGAGGGAAAAATAATCGTACGGAAAAAATTAATCCATTTTTTTGATGCAGTGCACTGTGGGCCAGGATTTCCATTTTTTGGCCAATAAGGTCTGTAAGGCAACACGTATTTAAAAATATTTTTTCGGAATGTCGACATCTTGAATTTTGTCCATCTTTAATATCTTTTTATTATACCTTAAAGTTTTTTTTTTGCATGAGGTTAAAGTCAAAGTTTGTGTTTTTTTTTATATTTTTTATTTATGAAACAAATATTTTTTTTTGTACTTCAACGCAATATTTTTTCAAGTTTTCGGTGAAGTTCTCCTAAAGACATACATGTTTGTTGAACACATAATAAAAACTGCCAAAAAGTAAGCCATAAGCATATTTTTTTTTAAATAAATAATGGAAATTCATACTTTTGTTGAAATCCGCCTTTTTTCAACACCAAAGTCCAAAAAAGTCAAAACGATATTGACAAACCTCGAACTACGATCTGTCTCTGACAATGTATTCTATTCACATTTTTGCGACCCTGTGCGACCGTTCATAAACTTTTGCTCTAGAGGCAATAAACCAAAATATGACGTTTAGAAATGCACTAAAATAGAACTTCAAAATTTTTTGATATTTTTGTTTCTATTGATTTCTAATAAAAAATGTCTCACTTTGACAACATTGGCGTGATAACTGGTGATGGGCACGTGAGTGAATTTTGACTCACGTTGACTCACGCTCACGCAAAAAAACATAATTTGCTCAATCGTTTTTTTTCTCACACTTACTCACTATTTACGTGAGTAAACAAAACACCACTCACGTGTGACTACCGCTCACTCGTAACTCACGCTAAACCTTTAAAACACGAATAAAATTGTAAAAACTGAATCAATACAATTAAATAGTTTTGAATCACTCAAAAAAATTGCACTCACTACGAATCACTCACGCAAAAAAATGGTCTCACTCACTAACAAACAATTTTAATCACGCTCACTTTCGATCACGAGTAATTCACGTGAACAGCGTCCATCTGTAGTGCTAAAAATTAAAGCTGGTAACGCATTTAAGCGGGCATATTCTGGCAATAGCATTTTTAATATTTTTTACGAAATTGTAAGCTTGTAGCATTATTTTTACATTTAGGATGGCAAATGCTTATTGGAAATAAAAAGTTCTCTCTTAAATGAGCCACTGAATATATGAACTTTTTGACGCATTTAAAAGTGAAATATTTTATTAAAATCTTCTGATAAATGCAAAAAGAGGGATTTATAAAAACTTAAAAATTTAAACATTGTACATTTTTTTAAAAAGCTATGTCCTGAATTTTGGATCCGCCATTTTGATTTCAAAAAATCTGAATTCGTATTAGTGTTGTGCAATCATTTCCTAGTGATATTTTGAAACATTAATCAATAATTTAAATATCTTGTCCGGCATATTGGATCCGCTATTTTGAATATTTGATTCTAAAATAAGATTTGGTATTTCAAAAACCATCAAAATCAGACAACATAGAAAAAAAACTTAATATTTTATTTGACGCCATATTGGATCCGCCATTTTGAATTTAAAAAATCGGAGCTCATATTCGTAATTACTGACCCTAAATACATCAAAAATTACTAATTTAAGTACAATTAGCTAAGAATTACAAAAGCATATTCGCCATATTGGATCCGCCATTTTGAATTTCAAATCTTTAATTTCAAAATCAGTTTTAACATCCGAAAACCCATTAAAATCGAAGTTTTTGGTCAAAAGAGACAACATATAAAAAATCTTAAATTTAAATTTGTCGCCATATTGGATCCGCCATTTTGAATTTTAAAAGTCTGAGCTCATATTCGTTATTAACGACCCCAAATACATCGATAATGATTATATTAAACACAAGAAACAAAGAATTAAAAAATCATGTCCGCCATTTTGGATCCGCCATTTTGAATTTTGAAATTTTTTTTCCAGAATCGTGATCAGCGATCCTTTAACACCCATATGCAATACTTTTTTGACATATAGGTTAAGCGGTCTATTTATGGCCAAAATTCAGGGATGCTGGCCCACAGTGCAGTGTTCCAAACAAACTGCACTTTTGTCAAAAATATCCGTTACAGCCAGCGTTGCCAATTTAGCTTTTTCCGCGCTAGATTTAGCTTTTTCAAAATTTTTCGCGGGAAAATTTTGCATTTAGCTTTAAGCGGGTTTTTTAGCTTTTAAGAAAATTTGTTGGTTTTTTTTTTGCTTTTTTTTAGAGTTTTTTTAAACTTTTTCATTATACATATGAAGGGCTTATTGTAAAAACTCGATAAGCAACATTTCATTTTATGGTGGTTTTTCCCTTAAAACTTTTGAAATAATGTAGAAAATATAACTTTTGCAGAAATTTTATTCTCAATATACTTGTACGAAGGGTTAAAGCAAGACTTCTGCCAAAAATCTGTCAATGGAACATCAGTAGAAGGCGAAAAACACGATAAAAGAAAATGTTGCTTATCAAGTTCTTGCAGTAAGCCCTTCATATATACCCAGCAAAAACTGACATTACTAGTAATGGGTTTTGTAATCCGAAACAAATGTTTATCACTACTTACTTATTGAATGAAACACTAATTATTTTAACAAGGGCGTGAGACAAAAATAACTAGTGAAGAGTATGGAGATAAATAAGTAGTTACTGCCTCGGATTACAAATAAGGAGTAAATAACAAGTAAAACAATAACAAGTAAAATAATTAGTTAATTAAAACTTTTAAAATTTAACTTGTTTTTACTAACACTTAAAAATTCCGTAATTTTTATTAAGTTTTTAAGTACTTATATTCGATTAGAGTTTTATTCTAGTTCGAGGCCCAAAAATATTTCTATTTATGATATTGTCATAATAGAGTATTTTTAATTTATTGCTTTAAAAAAGTTACTATCTCATAGTATGTCTGTACTGATCGTTTTTAAGTACTTTTTAAGTTAATTGAATTGTAAAGGTTAAAAACTGCAAGTGCAAGAAGATATTATTACTTAGAGGTGCTTTTATAACATATTACTGAGAAGTAGTAATATGTTATATTAAAAACATTACCATGTTTTTGCTGGGTAAATGTAAAAAGAGAAGAAACATACATTTTTACTTTAAAAATTTCTAGTTGTTTTTATTTCAAAGTTTGTCGGAATGTGTTTTAGAAAGTTTTTTTTAATTTAATTTTTTTTTCAGAATTCTTTAAGTAATCGAAATTTTTTAAAACTTAAGTAAAAATTTTTAAGATGTATGTCTTTGGAAATTTTTTAAATATCAACTTTTCCATGAAACAGCACGAGAAAAATTGTATTTTTTGACCTGGTGTCTTCAAATTTTTTTCATATTGTGTATAAATATACCCTATGGACCCATTTAGACATTACCATTTACCGTTTAATTAACTTTCAAAAACTCGCTATTTAATTCGCGATGTTAATTTTTTTAAAAATCACAAAAAATTTAAAAAGTGGTGTAGTTTGAAGATCTATAACTTCTTAAGTAAATATTGGATTTTATAGTCGAAATTGAAATTAAAAGCTAAAGTCCTCTACTTTAAACATAAAAATTCAAAACAAATTGTGTCATGAAAAAAATGCATTCTAAATGCAAATGCATTTTTGGGGTGCATTTTCGTCAACTTTTACCCATTTTGATTTTTTTAGTGAACATATTATTAAAGTACAACATTTTTACAAACAAAGTCAATCATCATTTTCATGGGACACAAAGGTCTTCAATTTTTAATATATTTTTTTACGAATTTTGCTCATTTTTTTCCATACAAAAATTAAAAAAAGATAGATTTTTTTGTTTTTAAAAATTTTGTAAGTAAATATTTTCTAAATTGTTTTTTAATGTATTTTTAAAGTGCCATAACTCCTTAAGTAAATATCGGATTTCTATAATTAAAATTGAATTGGAAAACTAGATTCCTCTACTTTCAACGAAAAAGTTCAAAATTTTTTTTCACAAAAAGGAACAAAATCCCCCAAGAAAATAAAAGCATTGCTTTTTTTCTGGGCAGTCTAATAAGTATGTATATTAGGGTGGTTTTTTAATTTATTTTTTTTGGAATTTAGAGGAGCGCGCAGCGGATTTTTGTGTCATTTGATGTAAAAATAATTGTGTAAAAATTTGAGCTAAATCGGATAAAATTAACCCGAGGCGCAAGGAGGTCAAAGTTTCGAGAAAAAAGCCAAAATGGTCAAATTTTGAAAAAACTTAAAAAAATCTAAATTTTGTAAAAATAGAAAAAATAAAATATTTTTTATTTTACTTTCTTGCAATAATACTCAGAAAAAATTATCTTAACTTTTTATGACGGCAGTAACACTTTCAAACATGAAATACAAAAATTACCATGCATTTGGGGGGGGGGCATCTGAAATGAGTGTTTTCGATTTTTTGAAAATTTTATTAAACAAAAAAATTAAATCTTACTATATTATAGCACTGGATTATTAAATACATCCTAAGGCTTAAATATTTAAAAAATTGGGGATATCCATCGACTCAATTTTTTTTTGGAGTCATTTGAGTTTTGCAGATTTCAAGGATTTTTTTTTTGTCTATGCAATTTTACTTTAAAGTGAATTTTTGTTAAATTTTACAAATCTTGTTCTGTAAACTGACTTATTTGATAAAACTTACTAAGTTACGTTATATTATTTTTTTGAACATCATTAACCCATTTTGGCAGGGTGTCAAATATGACCCAGGCAGAAAATGTATTGTTTTGTTTCAATTTTGCGTAATTCATCCCTTTAATAATATTTTTGTTGATTTATTTTAAAATACTAATTTTGAAAAAACATGTATTTTTAACCCTTTGTTAACCCGATATGGCCAGGGGTCATGAAATTATAATCCGAGTCATAAACAATTTAATTACTATAAAAACTAAAAAAAATACCGATATGCTGCAAGAACAGGCCAAAGCTGAGAAAATTTAACCGTCTCAAAACGCAGACACACGCATATTTTGTTGGTCTCCCCTACCAGAATAAATCGTCGGAACCCCGTAATTTTAGAAAACTTTGAAATTGTTGTACAGTGTAATCAATATTGAATGTAGTTTTACATTTTTTTATGATAACATGAATTTCTATAAATTCGATTTTTTTGAAGCTTCGCTCGTTTGCGTTTCAGACAAAAAAAAATTTAAAAAATATTTTTTTTTTTAACAAGGTGTGCTTTTTTGCCCCTGGCCATATCGTGTTAACAAAGGGTTAAAAATACATGTTATTTCGAAATTAGTATTATTAAATAAAACAACAAAAATATTATTAAAGAGGTGAATTACGCAAAATTGAAACAAAACAATACATTCTCTGCCTGGGTCATATTTGACCCCCTGCCAAAATGGGTTAATGATGTTCAAAAAAATTATATAACGTAACTTAGGTAGTTTTATCAAATAAATCAGTTTACAGAACAAGATTTGTAAAATTTAACATAAATTCACTTTAAAGAAAATTGCATAGACAAAAAAAAAAATCCTTGAAATCCGCAAAACTCAAATGACTCCAAAAAAAAATTGAGTCGATGGATATCCCCAATTTTTTAAATATTTAAGCCTTAGGATGTATTTAATAATCCAGTGCTATAATATAGTAAGATTTAATTTTTTTGTTTAATAAAATTTTCAAAAAATCGAAAACACTCATTTCAGATGCCCCCCCAAATGCATGGTAATTTTTGTATTTCATGTTTGAAAGTGTTACTGCCGTCATAAAAAGTTAAGATAATTTTTTCTGAGTATTATTGCAAGAAAGTTAAATAAAAAATATTTTATTTATTTTATTTTTACAAAATTTAGATTTTTTTAAGTTTTTTCAAAATTTGACCATTTTGGCTTTTTTCTCGAAACTTTGACCTCCTTGCGCCTCGGGTTAATTTTATCCGATTTAGCTCAAATTTTTACACAATTATTTTTACATCAAATGACACAAAATTCCGCTGCGCGCTCCTCGAAATTCCAAAAAAAAAAAAATAAAAAAACCACCCTAATGTATATATACTAACTACGAAAATTAATTTCGTACCATTTCGTTAAATATTGAATTTTTGGTGACAATTAACGTAAAAGCTCTCCAAATCGTTAATTTTTATCAATGCGAAAATGCCCAAAATCACTTGACTTTAATGGTGTTTATTAGCTACAAAAAAAATCCAAAAAAGTGATTTTGTTGGTGATTCCTTTTTTGGGTCCTAACAAGAGTATCCAAAACCGAAAACCGGTTGACCATATAAAAGGTAATAAAAAAGTAAAAATTTTATTAAAATTAAAAAAAAAAAAGTTGCAATATTGCACTGTTGCAAGGGCCAACAATTTCTGAAGTGACTACCCTGATTATTTTAGAATATAAAACCAAACATTTTTTTATGTTTTAAGTGAAGTTAATAAAATAATTTTGTATCTTATTTTCTTCTATTTAATAGACAAATTTAGTTTTTTTAAATATAAATCTAAAATTATCAAAAAACCGGAAAAACAGGTTGACCGGTTTTTTATATAAAACCCGAAACCGGTTTTTAAAATTTTAGATTTTTCGAATAAACCGAAAACTGGTTTAGCTATTACACACAAACAATTATTCGCTAAAAATTTTCAATTAAATCTATTGATCAACAAAATTTAAATAAGTCAATCAATGTTTTGATTAAAATTTTTGTCATTTTCTTTAACTGTCGAATTATAAATTTGTCAACATACCAGAATTTTTTTCGTTTTAATTTATTTGAATAGAACTTTTCAAAAATATACAAAATAATCGGGTTTTACTTTTTTTTATTGTTGGGAACATATTGGAAAGCAAAAAAATGAATTTTTTGATAATTTTGTCATAAGCTCACAATTCATTTTGTTACACATTCCTAAACATATTTTTAAAATATTTCTCAAAAATTGTAATATGTATTTTTAACACGCTTTCCAGTGTTGCCACCTCATGTGTAATTACACATATCATGTGTAATTTTTTTTTCATGTGTAGCCCATGTGTAATTGTCTGCATGTGTAATTCATGTGTAATTTGAAATTTTTACTTTTTGGAGCATTTTTTTCATAATTTGTTTTAACAAAACTTTTAGCAGATTTTTCTGAAGAAATTGATATTTTAACGAAATTCTCTGTCATTCAGTTTTAAAAAATAACAGAAGATTTTTAATTATTTTGCTGATTCTGTTTGCTGAGTTTACAAAAATATTTGTGTGAACATTTCAGCTAATTATTTTCAAATTTTACAGAATTTCTATTTTTTATTTCGTGAAATGTTAACAATTAAAAATTGTCAAAATTAAAAAATAGCAGACTATGTCGGAGCGGTTGACGGTTTCGGTCACGAGAGAGTATAGGCGCAAAACAAAGGCGGCAGCGGGAAATTCAGTCAGGCGTTGATATTTACACTATTTTTCACTTTTTCACCATTTTTTAATTTAATTTTATAGTTTTTTTATTATCAATTTGATTTTCTTATATTGATTCGTTTTTTTGTGTTTTTTTTTAGAATTTTAAATATTTTTTTAGAGATCACATTTTTTGTTTACTTTATCGAAAATAATCGAAATATTTATAAAATTGTGGCAACATTTTCATATCAAAAATTAAAAGAGAGAGAGAAACCGACACAAAAATAAAATTGATTTTATTCAAGCGGTTTTCGGTCGACCGTTTTTTCTTGCCAAATTTGTATGAAAAAAACGTCACCGACATTGTTGTGCGGGGACTCTATTTTGCTTATTTTACAAAAATACTTAGTTATCAGTAGTATTTTTCCAAATTTTACTAAAAACAAATTGACGATTAAAAAGACGATTAAAAAAAAAACGAAAAAATACAACAAACTGTTTCTGTGAAATAAGCAACCTTTTCTGCCGTTTTTATACCCTCCACTCTAGTGATAGAGGGTATATATAAGTTTGTCATTCCGTTTGTAACACCTCGAAATATTGGTCTAGGACCCCATAAAGTATATATATTCATGATCCTCGATCGATTTTAAGACGATCTAGCGATGTCCGTCCGTCCGTCCGTCCGTCCGTCTGTCTGTCTGTCTGTCTGTCTGTCTGTCTGTCTGTCTGTCTGTCTGTCTGTCTGTCTGTCTGTCTGTCTGTCTGTCTGTCTGTCTGTCTGTCTGTCTGTCTGTCTGTCTGTCTGTCTGTCTGTCTGTCTGTCTGTCTGTCTGTCTGTCTGTCTGTCTGTCTGTCTGTCTGTCTGTCTGTCTGTCTGTCTGTCTGTCTGTCTGTCTGTCTGTCTGTCTGTCTGTCTGTCTGTCTGTCTGTCTGTCTGTCTGTCTGTCTGTCTGTCTGTCTGTCTGTCTGTCTGTCTGTCTGTCTGTCTGTCTGTCTGTCTGTCTGTCTGTCTGTCTGTCTGTCTGTCTGTCTGTCTGTCTGTCTGTCTGTCTGTCTGTCTGTCTGTCTGTCTGTCTGTCTGTATGTCTGTCTGTCTGTCTGTCTGTCTGTCTGTCTGTCTGTCTGTCTGTCTGTCTGTCTGTCTGTCTGTCTGTCTGTCTGTCTGTCTGTCTGTCTGTCTGTCTGTCTGTCTGTCTGTCTGTCTGTCTGTCTGTCTGTCTGTCTGTCTGTCTGTCTGTCTGTCTGTCTGTCTGTCTGTCTGTCTGTCTGTCTGTCTGTCTGTCTGTCTGTCTGTCTGTCTGTCTGTCTGTCTGTCTGTCTGTCTGTCTGTCTGTCTGTCTGTCTGTCTGTCTGTCTGTCTGTCTGTCTGTCTGTCTGTCTGTCTGTCTGTCTGTCTGTCTGTCTGTCTGTCTGTCTGTCTGTCTGTCTGTCTGTCTGTCTGTCTGTCTGTCTGTCTGTCTGTCTGTCTGTCTGTCTGTCTGTCTGTCTGTCTGTCTGTCTGTCTGTCTGTCTGTCTGTCTGTCTGTCTGTCTGTCTGTCTGTCTGTCTGTCTGTCTGTCTGTCTGTCTGTCTGTCTGTCTGTCTGTCTGTCTGTCTGTCTGTCTGTCTGTCTGTCTGTCTGTCTGTCTGTCTGTCTGTCTGTCTGTCTGTCTGTCTGTCTGTCTGTCTGTCTGTCTGTCTGTCTGTCTGTCTGTCTGTCTGTCTGTCTGTCTGTCTGTCTGTCTGTCTGTCTGTCTGTCTGTCTGTCTGTCTGTCTGTCTGTCTGTCTGTCTGTCTGTCTGTCTGTCTGTCTGTCTGTCTGTCTGTCTGTCTGTCTGTCTGTCTGTCTGTCTGTCTGTCTGTCTGTCTGTCTGTCTGTCTGTCTGTCTGTCTGTCTGTCTGTCTGTCTGTCTGTCTGTCTGTCTGTCTGTCTGTCTGTCTGTCTGTCTGTCTGTCTGTCTGTCTGTCTGTCTGTCTGTCTGTCTGTCTGTCTGTCTGTCTGTCTGTCTGTCTGTCTGTCTGTCTGTCTGTCTGTCTGTCTGTCTGTCTGTCTGTCTGTCTGTCTGTCTGTCTGTCTGTCTGTCTGTCTGTCTGTCTGTCTGTCTGTCTGTCTGTCTGTCTGTCTGTCTGTCTGTCTGTCTGTCTGTCTGTCTGTCTGTCTGTCTGTCTGTCTGTCTGTCTGTCTGTCTGTCTGTCTGTCTGTCTGTCTGTCTGTCTGTCTGTCTGTCTGTCTGTCTGTCTGTCTGTCTGTCTGTCTGTCTGTCTGTCTGTCTGTCTGTCTGTCTGTCTGTCTGTCTGTCTGTCTGTCTGTCTGTCTGTCTGTCTGTCTGTCTGTCTGTCTGTCTGTCTGTCTGTCTGTCTGTCTGTCTGTCTGTCTGTCTGTCTGTCTGTCTGTCTGTCTGTCTGTCTGTCTGTCTGTCTGTCTGTCTGTCTGTCTGTCTGTCTGTCTGTCTGTCTGTCTGTCTGTCTGTCTGTCTGTCTGTCTGTCTGTCTGTCTGTCTGTCTGTCTGTCTGTCTGTCTGTCTGTCTGTCTGTCTGTCTGTCTGTCTGTCTGTCTGTCTGTCTGTCTGTCTGTCTGTCTGTCTGTCTGTCTGTCTGTCTGTCTGTCTGTCTGTCTGTCTGTCTGTCTGTCTGTCTGTCTGTCTGTCTGTCTGTCTGTCTGTCTGTCTGTCTGTCTGTCTGTCTGTCTGTCTGTCTGTCTGTCTGTCTGTCTGTCTGTCTGTCTGTCTGTCTGTCTGTCTGTCTGTCTGTCTGTCTGTCTGTCTGTCTGTCTGTCTGTCTGTCTGTCTGTCTGTCTGTCTGTCTGTCTGTCTGTCTGTCTGTCTGTCTGTCTGTCTGTCTGTCTGTCTGTCTGTCTGTCTGTCTGTCTGTCTGTCTGTCTGTCTGTCTGTCTGTCTGTCTGTCTGTCTGTCTGTCTGTCTGTCTGTCTGTCTGTCTGTCTGTCTGTCTGTCTGTCTGTCTGTCTGTCTGTCTGTCTGTCTGTCTGTCTGTCTGTCTGTCTGTCTGTCTGTCTGTCTGTCTGTCTGTCTGTCTGTCTGTCTGTCTGTCTGTCTTAGAGTTTGCAAATAATCGAGATATTTCATAATCGCGATTACGATTAAAAAAATTGCCGTTAATCGCGATTACGATTAATCGAATTTTTTAAATAATTTGAGTTGCAATATCTTTAAAAAAAACCTTTTAAAATTTATATTTTTAAAAACAAAAACTACTATTTTTAAGAAATAAAATCAAAAGCTTTCGAACTTTCCCAGTATAAATTATTCGAGATTTTGGCACCACAGTCACTTTTTTTATACCCTCCAACTACAGTATGCGGGTATACTCACTTTGTCATTCCGTATGTAACGCATCGAAATATCGGTCGGAGACCCCATAATGTATATATAATATTGATTAGTGATCGATTCTAAGACATTCTAGCGATGTCCGTCCGTCCGTCTGTGGAGGACACGATAGAGTCCAAAATAACAGAGCTAGACTCCTGAAATTTGGCACAAACGATGACTAACAATCATAGGCTGGTTAAGTTTGGAAATGGGCAAAATCGGACCACGGGGGAAAAAGTTTCCCCTTTAAGAGCTAAACCAACCTCTGAAAAAACTGAATTTTTTATAGATTTTTTGCACTTTTTCTTAGTAAACGAAACATTTCTTATGTCAGAAGTTAAAAGTCCTGCAGTTTAATCCAGGAAGGTTGTCTCCCCCGCCGAAACCCCCCCCTCCCAAAAAAAAAAAAAAAAAAAAAGACGCCCCTGTTTTTTTTTTAACGTGTTGGGTATAACAGATTCGGCACGGCCGAATTTAACACTCTCACTTGTTTAGTATATCATTGCGCTCAAGCGCCCTTGAGAATTTTTTGTTAAGATTTTTTTTAAAACTTATAATTAAAATTCTTTGTTGATAAAATTTCACACATACTTTAATTTTTGACATCTGCAACACTTTTTTAATGATCAAAAATATTTTTGGAGAAAAATACTAGATTTTCTTACATCTTTATTGAGCTTAAATAAACTCTACAAAGAGTGCTTTAATCACCGCTGAAAAGATGCATAATTTTACTGGGTCTTAATATCTTTTTATCTTTGCTTCTAAAGAGTATTCTAAACTGTGACTGATTTGGATTCGCTTTTTGGATCATGTTCTTTTTCAAAAGCTGCTTGCAGTTTACAAAAATTTCTGCAGGGTCGTGTCAGAATACCTGCCGATGGCCAGTTATCTGCTGTGAGGAAATTTATTTAAAGAATTTACAAGGCATCATTAGTCAACCACCGGTCAAAGTAATAAAGTTTTTTGACAACATTTCATGTCCAAATTTTTTGACCAAAGCCTTTTGAGTATATTTTAAAAACCAAATTCTTTAAAATTTACTCAGATCAGAATTTAAATTTTACTTTAAATTTGAATGACTTTTACGAGAAAAGGAAAGAAAAATCGCAAACAATTTAAATGAATCATGGGCCAACCCATAAAAATTTTCCAGTCTACTTAACATTCCAGAATCAATGGGTTTTGTTTGAAATAGTCCCGAAAGTAATCGTTTTTAACACTAATTTAGTTTTTTTTGACAAATAGTTTTAATAGAAACTTCAAAATGGGTTTCAAAAAATTTTGGAACTGATTTAAATTCGTTATAAAAACAGAGTATTTCATTGAAAATTTGTAATCGTAATCGCGTGATTTTTTTGTCGATTACGATTACGATTAATTGGCGCGATTAATCGCGATTACGATTACGATTTTAATCGTTTTGCAAACTCTAGTCTGTCTGTCTGTCTGTTGAAAACACGCTAACTTTTGAAATACTTTACGGAGGATCCTGAAGTTTGGCATATATGTTGGGCATTTACCTGGTCAGGTTGGTATTGCAATCCAGCGAAATCGGTCCAGTGGTTCAAAAGTTATGAGCAAAAGACTGAATTTCGGCAAGGGTTTTTCGTGAATTTATGAGATAAAAAGCACTATAACTTTCGAAAGTCAATTCTGAGGATGCTGAAGCTTGGCATATATACTTTTCGTTCCTCCAGTCTAGTTCGTATTGAATTTCACCAAAATCGGTCCAGTGGTTCAAAAGTTATTAGCAAAACCGTGAATATCAGATTAGCTTCACCTTAAATTCACGTGGTGAAAACCCGTTAAACCTGTTTTACAACCATTGGTAAGTCACAAAAATATTTTAAAACGTGTTTTTGTCACTCAAAAATATTTTTATACCAAAACAAAAAAAAAAAAATACACTCGAAAAAAATGTTACAAAAAAAAAAAATTTTGCACTCAAAAAAAATATTAGTAATTTTTACACTCAAAAAAAAAATTTACACTCAAAAAAAAAATTAGTTTTTTTTTTTCAAAAATTACTAAAAAAAAATTAGTAAATTTTTTTTGAATGTAAAATTCGAAAAAAATTTTACACTCAAAAAAAATAGTTTCTTTTTTTTTTAAAAATTACTAAAAAAAATTTTTTTACACAAAATAAAATATTTCTAATCATAACTGTTATTTTTTCACGTTAAAAAATTTACTATCACTAAAAATGGTCATTGTGGAGGGTATTCATAGATTCGGCCAAGTCGAATTTAACTTTTCTACTTGTTTGTCTTTAAAATTTAGCAATATTTTCGTTTATGCTTAAAATTTTTTTGAGCAGATTTTCAGCTGAAATCAATATATTTTTTTTTGCTGTTTTGCAGATTTTCTTCTGATTTGACTTAGATTATCCAGACAGAAATTTCGCAAAAAATATATAACGTAGGTTAACCAGACTTTAGTTAACCGGTATATTTTTAAAATTTACAAAAAAAAACGTTATTAAAAAAAGCATGTGTAATTTCATGTGTAATTTTGGCATGATCCATGTGTAATTCGTGATTTCATGTGTAATTTTGGCATGACCCATGTGTAATTTACGGCACCATGAAAAATGGCCCCAATGCAAAATGGCCCCAACACCAAAAATGAAAAATGGCCCCAGTTTTGGGGTCTTTTTGAAAATGAAATTTCACCCCACTTTGAAATATGAAATATGGCCCCAATTCTGTGTGAAAAAATGCCCCAAAAAATTAGAACCATTTTTCTGAAAATGAAAAAAGGCCCCAAATTGCAATATAAAAAATGACCCCACAAAAAAATATGTATTTTTTCCAAACCATTATAAATAAAATTTTCTTTCAGTCAATTTCATTTCAGTCAATAATTATAAATTGTAATTAATAATTATAAATTTTAAATAACTCCCAATGAAATTATTTTTTTTTTATTTAAAACTTTTGAGTTGTATTAACGACCTGAAAGATATTATTAACGCTTTCGGGCTGCTGCTTATGCTGGGTATACATCATTGGATTTTCGGTATGATTTTATTTTGGCACCCATTATAGTTCTCATGAATATTAATATCTTAAAAGCACCCGTGTAAGAACTTCCATATAATTAAGTGAACTTAAACAAAGGTAAAAAATATATTCTATTTTATCAATCCACTCGAAGAAGTACCCAGCAAAACTTACCTTACCATATAAGGTATAAAATAAGGTATAAGATCTCTTATTTTATACATTGCAGCATTGATGATTTTAACAGGCGATGAGACTAAAAGTAATGCATATACATTATCACAAAGAATACCAGTAAGGTATAAAATAAGTCATAAATTTATAACAAAGAATACGAGTAAGGTGTAAAATATATGATATTTTATAGGTTACGAGTAAGGTATATAATATAGCATACCAGAACGTAATATATAAGGTGTTACGAGAAGTGAAAAAGTAATTTTGTATTAAATTTACTCACGTGATTGTAAGCGAGATAAAATATACTCCTGGGTGAGTGTGTGTCATTAACAAATTTCTGTCGTGAATCCATCTCTAGTTTAAACTTATGCATTTTTTTATAAAATATTTATTTTTTATGTTATTGTAATGCATTATGTATTCAATTATAAATAATGCATTATTTCAAACTTTGAAATAATACATAATGTAACCAAATATAAGTCATCCATGATTTAATGTTTAGAAATAATAAATATGAAATACATTTTTTCCAATAATCATGCATTACGTAGCTAATTATTAGTAATGTATTATTTTTCACTTTAAAATAATACGTTGTGGAACAAATGTTTGGTAAGACATCATAAAATAATGCTACAAATAAGATATATACATTACCTGGTAATGTGTTATATAATCACCACCCATTACCAAAGTTTTGCTGGGTAGGAATAAATTATATTATTTGATGACTTATCGTTTCTAGGATTCTGTATAATGGCAGTAGCAATAATACATATTTCTTTTGTTAAACTTTAAAAGCATATATCGCGCGATTTTTTTTTAATTTTTTGTTAAAATCTCTTGTAAAAATTTTTCGCCTGCGGCGCTTTCATCACACCTATATGCTTTTAAAGTTTAACAAAAATAAAATAATTAACTTAAATAACGCGGAAATAAAATTTAAGTAGGTTTTTATAATACCGAAATACCAACGGACCTCAGAGTCCATGTGTGCTGACGTAAATCGTAAGCAACTACTTAAAACCTATAACAAAATGAAATTTACATTTCAAATAATCTATCCAAGTTCCTTCCTACTTTTTGTTTCGTCACTTCAGATTTTTGTTTTTTTGTTTGAGAAATCACATAAAAAAATATTTAAACAAAAAGTACTGCTGCCCAAAAAAAACTTTATTTTGCGATAAAACAAATTTTTAAAAATTAAAGATTTTTTTTGGTTTGAATTTTATTTTGTAAAACAAATAATAATAAAACAAAATAACAACAACTGTTAGTTCATACTAATGTGGTAATATAGAATTTTTAAATACTAATAATAATAATAATTTGATCCAATGATCAGTTTTTATTTATTTTTCCAATTTAATTACACATCATTTTTAATAATTTAAACCTAAACGAAAACTGGTAACAATGACCGTCGTCTCGTTGTAGCGAAATCGACCAAGGGTTGTTGTGGGAATCGAACCCACGACCCCCTGTTTCATAGGCTAGCACGCTACCAACTTACCTACAGGGGCCCCCTGTAGGTTAGTGAATAAACGGTAAATTTTAATTAAAAAAGTTAATAAATAACAATGAATGGTAACAAGGACAGAAAGAAAATGAACATGTTAACATAGATAGAATGAAAATGTTTGGAAAAACTATCTAAAATTTTAAGAATTTTCTGTAGGAAAAAAATATGTTAGAGGTTATAACTATAGAAAAAAATCTATAAAAAACAATCCCTCAGAAACTAAGAATTTTTCCTAAGAAATACTATTCCAGAATCTGCCAATAATCTTTCTGCAAAAAAGATATCTCAGGATCGGATAAGTTTTGAACAGGAAAAACGTATAAGAATCTGAGTTTTTCTATGGAAAATATATTTCCGAATCTTAGAATTTTTGTTATGGAAATATTTTTAAGTATATGATTCTTTTAAATGTTTTAGAATCTAAAATTTAATCTTTTAGACTCTGAGAATTTTTATATAGGAAAATTTTTATCAATTATTTTTTTTTGTAGGAAAAATTTACTTTTCTACAGAAAACTATATTAGATCTGAGATTTTTTGGTATAAAAAAAATTACTCTGAATATAGACATTTTTCTGTTGGAAGAGTGTAAGAACTTATCTATAGGAAATTTATCTATAAATCTTCAATTTTTTCTGATGAAATAGTGTCTTAAAATGTTTCTTTAGAAAAATTTCTAAGACCCTAATAATTTGCATATATGCAAAATGTTTCAGAATCTTAAAAACTGCCTCAGAAAACACTTTTTTATAGAAAAGATTTTATTTTTAGAAAAGTGTACAAAATTTCTTTATAATGTTTCTGTTCGAAAAAGTTCTCAGAATCAGAGAATTACTGTCCTGCACTTTTAATATGTTATAGAGGAACAAAATCTAAGATTCACCGGTTTTTTTTTGAAAAACGGTATTTTTTCGTTATTTCAATTTTTATGGTGTGTCTAGGGTTGCCATTCGTACTGTTTTAAACAGTACATGTACTGTTTTTTATAAAAAGTACTGTTTTATGCACACCACCTAAAACAGTACGCAAAAGTACTGTTTTTAAAGAGTGTACTGTTTTTTTATACTCATCAACAAAATGTAACATTTTTCGAAAAATGTTTCATATTTGACAAAATTTTAATCCAATTTTTAAAAAGAAGCTAAATGCAATTAAATTTCATGCCATACTCAAAAAGAAAATTTTTTTAAAAAATAGGAAACTTAACTAAATTCAATAATGATTTAGCTCCATTGCTAGTTTTCCTTCTTTTTAACCAAATTTTTCTGAAAAATAAGAAAAAGAAAAGCCTAGAAAATGGGAAAAAATGTATTTTATTGAGTTCATCTCATTTAAAGTTACAATTGCTGGCAGACCCCATTGGGTTCGGAACCCATGGATCCAGACCACCTTAGACCCATTCCCATTGGGTATATTAAGGGTCGTCATAGATTTTGATTCTACATTTTTGTGTTTTTCGTCTACCTTGCTTAGTTTTTAAGATACGGGAATTTAAGGGCCCACTCAGAAAATTATGTAAGTTACTACATGTTAGTTATTTGTATATTTTACAGTAGTTAGTTGTTGTCAACTACAAAGTCAGTTGTTTTTGTATGAAAAATATCAAACAACTATTTCTGTTAGTTATTTTAAGTCATTATTTTTTATCTCTGAAAAATGTTCAAAGTTTTTTTTATTTATTTTTCACAACTTTAAAAAAAAAAATTGGAAAAAATTTGGTCTTCAATTTTTTTTTTTGAAAAAAAAAAAAAAAAATTAAATATTGATTATTTATTTTTTACTACATTTTAGTTGTTTTAACTACAAATGTAAGTAATTTTTACCACATAAGTCAGTTGTTTTTTGTCAGTTAAAATAACTAACATTGTTAGTTGATTTAACTGAAAAAGTAGTTGAACCCAAAACAACTTACAAAGTGGTTATTTTAACTGTCATTTTCAGTTGATTTTACTAACATAATTTTTTGAGTGCCCAAAAGGGTCTTTAGAATCTTAACGGGATAACTAAAAAACTATTACAAGGAGGGATTAAGACGGTCGTGTAAAGAGCTACCAAAATGCATTTAGTTTTTTTTTTGTTTCGGCAATATTTTCTGAGAAATGATCATCTTCAAATTTTGGGGAATGCCCAAATTTTTAGATTCAAATTGAGGAGTCCATACATTGGAAGAGGACGGGAGATTCTTAAGAGATTCTTAAGAATCCGGAAATGAATACTTTTTTGCTCTTTTTTGTTAAAATTTTTCCATTTTTGAAACAGTTTCTTGTAAAAATAATTTTCCCCAAATTGCATACAAATTACTAAACCTGATGATAAAACTTCATCAATTCTAAGAAGATAAATATGATGAACTAATTGGTTGCAAATTATGTCAAAGAAATTTCCAAAATTTTTATTAAATTTTACTATTAAAATATTTTCCCAAAATTTAGTTAGGCCTTTGTTTGAGTGCAATAATACCGTTTTCGCGTTTGCTTTTTAAAGTTTTAATTAAAACACTGTTTTGTGGGGGTTTTCATATATTTTTGATTGGAATATCGGTGTTTTAGTTAAGCGAAAGCATAGACTATAAAAGCTTTACAAGTAAGATATCGCGGCAACTAAGGCAAATGCTCCAAAAAGTCAATCGCAATTTTTTTCAACACTGATGAAAATATTTAATAAATTTAAGACGGTTTACCTAAAATGTTCCTCCGTTCTTAAAATAATATTTTATGGTCGTTTTGCTGAAATCTGTTTGAAATCAGGGTAAAAGGGCTAAGTTTGTGTAGTTTGATATAAAATAAGACTTTTAAAAAAGTACTGTTTTTATTTGCAATGTGCTGTTTTTTGAGACCAAATGTACTGTTATTCCCTATTTCAAAACTGGTAACCCTATGTGTATCGGACTTTGCTAAATTATTCTTTTTTAAGTTGGTTTTTGTCGAAAATGTGTAATATTTGAGCTACTTTATATGGAGAAGTATATATGTACGACCCCAAAATTATATATAATAATCTCTATTAAGTTTAAGCCGACACGTGTTTTTGCCGAAATTCCTCTTAGTTCGGCTTTTATTCAGATTTTCCCGAAAGGCCATCAATTTTTATAAGGTGGAAACCCTTTTTTAAACCACCGGGACAGCCGATAAAAAAATAGCAGGTTAAACTTACAAGGAGAGTCTCCCTGGTGTCACCCTCCGATCTTTATGAAATTTTGATATGTTGTTCAGAACGAAAATTAATTCGATTTGTATGGGGGGATTTTGACCTTTACCAGTTTTTTACGATTTACGCCTATTTACTCAAAATAACTATAGGCATATTTGGTATCAGATTAAAGGTATTTAAAATACCTTTCTCGTGATGCAAACAATGTACCAAAAAAGTAAATATTTTTCGACTTATTAACAAAAATGTCCTAAAAATTTGACATTTTTCTCAATATGGTGAAAAGTTGTGCATATTTGGTCACGTTATTTGCACACGAATATATGTTTTCCAAAATCCAATTTCCAAATGTATGTAACATGACTAGGTTTCTTTGTATAATATAGGAGACTAGCTGTTTTGCACCCGGCGTTGCCCGGGTTGAAAAAAATATTATGTAATGAATGAGTTTTTTATTAGTCAGTTTATCTACTTCTTCGTAGCTTTTCACTGGTAAATATAAACCTATTCATGAGGTTTAGTGAATTTTTTTTCGATTTTGCTTAGCGTCGGGAACATGGTTATACGTGTTCCTCCGTCGTGGGAACAAACCTAATATTAATGTATTTCTTAAATGGCTTTTAAAAGGAACCTATAGTTCCCTCCTCGGTTAGCACTTTATGTAGTGAAAACATCAATAAAGACATAACTTTTACTGTAGTTCAAGTGGGTGTGGCATTTAACGCATATAGTTCAATTTTGGTCTCATGTGACCTATAATTCCCCTATTGGTGAGCACGTGAAGAAATTTGCAATTAAATTTGCCCAACTCTCACTAAAGTACAAAGGGGCGTGCCATTATATGTCTTTTTATAAATCGCTGTTTAATATTGTCTATAGCATTATTTATGTTGAAGATTTCATTGAAATCGGCTCAACCGTTTTCAGGTTCCGATATCGCAAATAGTTCGCGCTCAGTTAATTGTAAAAGTAGTATTTAAAGGAGTTGGTTAAGCCGTTTTTGCATGATAGCAAATAAGCCAGAAATAGCGTTATGTATATTACAAATTGACGTGCCATTTTACTTCCATTTGTCTAATCGCGGGCTAATATGGCATATTGTTCAACGGGAAACAGGAAAATATATTTTTTTTATTTTAATACAAAGGGGTGCGGCATTTTAAGCCCCTTTTCCCAATCGCCATGGTAAATACCATCTGTGGTGAAAAGTTGATTAAAATTGGTTTCACCGTTAACGCGTGAGTACGGATCAGACAGAAATAAATTTCAATGTATTACAATAACACATAGCAATTCACACCTTTGTCTGGTCGTGTCTATAGTTTCCGCCTCAATAAGTACTAACTAACTGTGGTGAAAATTATAATAACATCAGGTTCACCGTTTAAGCGTGATTACGGAAAGGCAGAATGAACTTTCAGTACATTGCAAAAGGATTGGCAGTTGATACCATACAAAAGTTCCCGCCTCTGTTAGTACTATCTATGCAAAAAATTTTGTTAAAACCGGTTTAGTCGTTTAAGCGTTATTAAGGAACATGCAGAAACACTTTCAGTATAGTACAAAGGCGAGTGTCAATTTACGCCCCTTTTGTCCAAACGCGCTCTATTTTAATCTATAGTTCCCGCCTCGATTGTAAATATTTGATTTAATTTTAGACAGAAATAGAGTTCAATAAAATAAAGAGGAGCGCGCTATTTAATTTTTTATTAAAATCGGTATAGTCGTTTAAGCATGATTACGGAACATGCAAAAAAACTTTCAGTATAGTACACAGGGGCGTGGCATTTTCCGCCCCTTTGTCCATACGCGCTCTATTATAATCTATAGTTTCTTTGATAAAAATATCATTAAAATCGGTTCACCCGTTTATACGTGATAACGGAACAGAAAGAAATAAATTTTAATGTAATACAAAGGGGCATGGTATTTTACGACCCATTTTTCTATCGCCCTCTATTGTGGCTCATAGTTTTCGCTTCGGTTAATACTATATGTGGTGAACAATACATGAAAATTAGTTCAGCCGTTGAAGCGTTATTTAGAAATAACTTTTAGTGCAATAAAAAGGGGCGTGGCATTTTACGCCCCTTTTTTCGATCGCCCTCTATTGTTGATCATAGTTTCCGGCTTGGTTAGTACTATCTGTGGTAAAAATGTCAGTGAAATCGCTTAAATCACTTTTCAGTGATTGCAGGACAGGCAGATATAGTTTCAATACAAAACAAAGGGGCGTGGCATTTTACGCCTATTTTTCCGATCGCGGATTTTTTTGGCCTATAGTTCTCGGCTCGGTTAGTACTATTTGTGGTGATAACTTCATGAAAATCGGTTCAGCCGTTTTTCCGTTATTGCCGAACAGGCAGATATAGCTTTAGCATGGTACATAGGGGCGTGGCATTTAACGCCCCTTACGGTCGCTTATGGCCTATAGTTCCCGCCTCGGTTAGTACTATCTGTGGTGAAAATTTCATGAAAACCGGTTCAGCCGTTTTTCTCTTATTGCCGTACATTAGCATGTCCCGAAATCAGGAAATTTTGGAATTTCTTTAGGGCATACCCATAGAACGATGCTTATTGAAGAGCTGATTACGGGAAAAATAATCAAAAAAATTTTGGAGGCCATCTTCAGGGCGCAACCAGCGCTTAAAGTTTGCATCCCTAGTGCATTTGGTCAAAAAAAATATATTTTTTTATTTTTAAAATTGGTGCCTAAAGTTTCGTTAGGTAGAGTACATTCAGGAAAAAATATTTATAAAGTTTTCATGGAGCAATTTTGGTCCAGCGCAACGTTTTGAAACTTCGAATATGCATAATTTATTACATATTTTTCTAAGTTTTTGTAAAAAACAGCTTTATATGCAAAGGCTTAAAAATAAACTCCGTTTTATACAAAATCTTTAAAGAATTCCTACAATCTCCGGTTTTTACAAAAACTTAAAAAAAATATACTAAATTACACCTTTTCAAAATTTCAAAACGTTGTGCTGGACCAAAATTGCTACATGAAATTTTTATAAATATATTTTTCTAGAATGTACTCTACCTAACGAAACTTTTGGCACCAATTTTGAAAATAAAAAAAATATTTTTTTTTCCAAATGCAAACTTTAAGCGCTGGTTGCGCCCTGAAGATGACCTCCAAAATTTTTTTAATATGTTTTACAGTAATCAGCTCTTTACTAAGCATCATTCTAGGGGTATGCCCAAAAATTTTTCATTTTCGGGACACGCTACCGTACATGCAGATATAGCCTTAGCATGGTACAAAGGGGTGTGACATTTTACGCCCCTTTGTCCGATCGCGGTCGCTTATTTTCTATAATTCCCGCCTCGGTTAGTACTATCCGTGGTGAAAATTTCATGAAAATCGGTTCAGCCGTTTTTCCGTTATTGCCAGACAGGCAGATATAGCTTTAGCATGGTACATAGGGGCGTGGCATTTTACGCCCCTTTGTCCGATCGCGGTCGCTTATGGTCTGTAGTTCCCGCCTAGGTTAGTACTATCTGTGGTGAAAATTTCATGAAAATCGGTCAGACATTTTTCTGTTATTGCCGTACAGGCAGATATAGCTTTAGCATGGTACAAAGGGGCGTGGCATTTTACGCATCTTTGTCCGATCGCGGTCGCTTATGGCCTATAGTTCCCGCCTCGGTTAGTACTATTTTTGGTGAAAATTTCATGAAAATCGGTTAAGCCGTTCTTTACTTATTGCGGAACAGACAGATAGACAGAAAGACAGACAGACAGACAAACCAACAATCAGATTAATAATATTAATAGGGATAACCGCAAAAACGGAAAAATTACCCTTTCTTCCCCCCTCATTTTCACCCCCTAATTATGAATTTGGGCCGCTAAAAAAAATACGTGTCCATTAGAGGTGTCCTTAAAAACGAAAATCATCTTTTTACACCTGGTAGGGTCCTAAATTGTTCTTTAGTATCTAAAAATGAGTGAGCCAAAATTTGGGGACAATCGGCTAAAAATAACTCGTGCCGAAAATGGATTGAAGTTTTGGGGCATTCTTATATGAAAGAAAAACCCTTTTTTGTAGTTTTTGGTAAAATGTTGGTATTTGTTATTTTTTGTTAATTTTTTTGTGAAACAATACGAAAATGGTACTAAATTACCTTTCCAAAAAGACTAATAAAATTAAATTCGGATAAAAAACAAGCATTTTACGCATACATGCCCCAGACCATTGTATGGGTTTTAATGCCAGAATTTCAAAATTTTCAAAATTTTTATGGAAAAAAATAAAGAAAAATTAATTTTACTTTATGATCATATTGAAAACATGTTTACGATTAAAAATAGCAGATATGGTAGTCAAGAATTTTTTTTATTTTTCGCCGGTATTGATAAAATTTCCGCGGATTCCAAATAAAATGCGTTTTTTCACAATAATTTAGCAAATATGAGGAAATTTTTTTCTTATTGTACGGAACGAAGCGTAAAATGTAAATTCTATAACTTTTGAGAAACCGGATATATGCAGATATCTTGTTTTATATAAATATGTAATGACCCAAATTTGTCATTTCACCTCGATGAAAAGGGGTTAAAGATGTCCTATTTCTCTAAAAATTTACAGAATTTATGTTTTACACTTGGTATAGTACAATACAAAACATTTTTTTCCCATATTTGCTAAATTATCATAGAAAAACACATTTTCTTTGAAATCCACGGAAATTATATCACTACCCACGCCAAATTAAAAAAAAGCTAGACTACTATATTTGTTAGTTTTTATCCATAACATGTATTTAATAACATTATAAAGTAAAATTTAATTTTTTTTATTTTTTTGCCTAGAAATTTTGAACATTTTCAAATTTTGGCTTTAAAAACCATGCAATGGTCTGGGGCATGTATGCATAAAATGCTTATTTTTTATCCGATTTGAATTTTTTTAACCTTTTTGGAAAGGTAATTTAGTGCCATTTTCATATTATTTAACAAAAAAAATAACAAAAAATAACATATACCAATAATTTTTAAAAAACTAGAAAAAACGTGTTTTTTTATCACATAAGAGTGTCCCAAAACTTCAATCCATTTTCGGCACGAGTTATTTTTATCCGATTGTCCCCGAATTTTGGCTCACTCATTTTTAGATACTAAACTACAATTTAGGACCCTACCACGTATTCAAAAGTGATTTTGAAAAATTACCTTAGTCGTAAGGACACCTTTAGTGTCCATTTATTTTTTCTGCTCTACAAAATAAAACCAATTTCATAAAGATCGGCGGGTGACACCAGGGAGACTTCCCTTGTTAGTTTTCTGTACTTATTAACATAGTATATAAATTGCAGACCAATCGGAGTGTAAGCTATGGGATACCTTCCTTGTAAGTAAATCATTAAATTACATTTAATTAGAGGATAGTGGCAAATAACTATAATATGAGGATGTATTAAGCTAATTAAGTTACCTTAATATGTAAAAATATTTGAAAATTATTAAAATATTTACTTGTTTGTAATATATTTGTTTGTATGAAAATAAAATTATTTTTTTATTAATAAAATTCATTCAAGAATTTTAAATAATTTTTTTTTTGAATTTAATTTCTTATAAGAATTTAAAATACAATTTTTTAGAATTTTAATTGAAATTCTTTTTTGAAAAATTTAAAATTGAATTTTATCAATACCCAGGAAAATTTTTTGGAACAAATTCCTGGTTCAACAGATTCTTGAATGTATTCTATAGTAATCACAACAAAATTTTCTATGTAAAATTATTTTTCAAAAAAAAACTACTTGCTCTAAAAAACGATTGCTTTTGGGACAATTTCAAACAAAAATCATTGATTCTGGAATGTTAAGTAGAATCGGTTGCAGGGTAAAATGATGCGTTCTGGAACCGATTATTGGGAACAGAAAATTTTGCTGGGTAACGAACTTTAGTTTTCATTGTTTTTCATTGTCTGCTTTTAAATGGAGAAAAAAAATCACGAAATGAAAAATTGAGAACGCAGTTTTTCTTTATCCGACCTCTTCTTTCACATGTTTGTGGTACCGTACAGGTACAAAAAAAAAATCTGAAATTGTCACACGGTGTAAGAGATCAAAAAACGTTCATTGTATTATTCTTTGCTGTAGAATAGACTGGTGGAATCAGATTTGCAATATGTTAAGCCGTTTTTACGCTGCAGAAAAATCAGCTCAAAATCAGATGCGTTAACGACCCCAAGAAGCGAACATTTTTCAAAAAAAAATCCCGACAATCTATTTATCTCTATTACACCGTGTGACAATTTTACATTTTTTTAGATCTGAACAATACCACATACAAGTTAAAGAAGAGGTCGGATATAGAAAAACTACGTTCTCAATTTTTTATTTCGTAATTTTTTTCTCCATTTAAAAGGACTTTAAAGTTTTAATGATATCAAAATTTTCTTTTTAAATTGTTCTACCCATCAGTTTATGCCAATATGGGTATCTAACACCGTCCGAAAAAAATGAAAAAAGTCGTTATATACGAACTGGATAATATACATTTAAAACTAGATTTAAAACTAACAGCCTTACCATAGAAAAAACAAGTAAAAAAGTTAAATTCGGCCTTGCCGAATGTAGTGATACCCTCCACAATTTCAAAAAGATTATTGCAAAAAACTTTATTTAAAAGGAAAAATAAAAATTTTTGGAAAAAAAAAATTTCGCGAAAAAAAATTTTGGTAAAAAAAATCCGCGATTTTTTTCTTTTTTTGTCAAAAAATATGTTCGTACTTGTTTAAATACCATTTGGTGTTTAATTATGTTCACATATGTCAACCAGAAGCCGAATTAAAGCATTTTGTATTTTTAGGTTATGTTGAATGTACTGAAATTTTTGAGGTGTGCTTACATTTTCGTTCATAACTTTTGAACCGCTGAACCGATATCGCTCAAATGCAATACCAAACTTCTCGGGAGAACTTTCAATAAATATGTTAAGTTTCAGTCATCTCTGTGCAATATTTTGTCCGCGAGAGCATTTTCAACAGACAGACAGACGGACAGACGGACAGACGGACAGACGGACAGACGGACATCGCTAGAATGTCTTAAAACCGATCGGGCATCATGAATATATATAATTTATGGGGTCCTAGATCGATATTTCGATGAGTTACAAACAGAATGACAAACTTATATATACCCTCTATCACTAAGTGGAGGGTATAAAAATATATTTAAAATCAGCTTTTAATTATGTTTCCATACAAATTGTTTTTGTTTTTAAAATCGCCTTTAAAAAAATGTATTGAAAATTTGAAATTTAAAATAAAGCTTTTGTTAAAATAGACTTTTTGTTTTCTTGTGGTAAGGGACTAAATGTAGTAAAACTGCATTTACAGTTTTTCTTTTCGTGATCCTGTTACTATTTTAAAGCACTTCAATGTTTAGAGGATTAAATTTTATAAAATATTTGTTTAATATTTGTAATTGTGATTTGTAGAATGCCACTAGTGATAGCAAATGAAAGAGGAGGATCTCCTCCAATTTTCATATTTTACTATTTTCACATGTCAGGGAAAAGGAGATAAGTTACGTTCTTTCAAAAATTTATCATTCAAAATTTTCAACAAAATATTTTATAAAGTCTTCACATGACTTTATTAACATCCTTTCTTTTATCCCAATATGGCAAAATTAAAAATTAAAAAATTAGGGGAGATCCTTCTCTTTCATTTGCCATAACCAGTGTCATCCTAGGACAAGTACACATATTTCAAAAATATTTTACAAAATATATACTTTAAAACTTTAAAGTCCTTTAAAAACAAAAAGAAAAAAAAAAAACTGAGATCGTCCTCTTTCATATGATACCCATATTGACAATATTTAAATAAATTTTTATGTCCCTTAAACTTTGAAGTCCTTTGAAAAGGTAAAAATATCAAAAGATGAAAAACTGAGTTAAACAGTTTTTCTATATAATCTAATTTCACGTGTATATGGCCACGTTCAAGTCCAACGTAATTCATGTATTTTTCAAACCTTGATCGTTCAACAATTTTTTTTAATATTGGGCTAGGAATATGATTTTTTTGTTAGGGCTTAATTAAGGGGGGTTTAAGGGAAAAAACAGTCTTAGCGTGAGCAATTTTTAAACAGCTATAAATTTACGCAATATTTTTTAATTCTGTTTTTTTTTTATTTGAAAGATAAATTATTGTAATATTTTTAAAATTATATATTACAAAATTTGGCTTACAAGAATTGCCAGGGTTGCCACTCAACACGGTGAGCCTCAGCGATGTTTAGGTTGAACTTTAGTGTCGACGAAAGTGTAAGCGCAGTTCGATTTATACAAGATTAAATGTCACAAACCTGTTAACAGCGAAATCGTAGCTGCTCGCATTCGCGAGATAACACAAAATTAGTGTTTTTGTATTTTTTAAAATTTTGACATTGAAGTTTTTTAAATATTTTCAAAAACTGAGTATATAGATTTAATTGTACTTATTTACAGGTCACAAAACAGTAAACATCAAAATCCTATCTTCTTTAGTTCGCGAGAAATAGCGAAATAAATTTTTTGCTGTTTTTGTTTTCGTTTTTTATCTTTAGATATGTTTCTTTAAAATTTCATAAAAACATGGTATGCAGTTTTACTTGTGCTTGTTCAAAGTCACGCAGCTGTTGACATTGAAATTGTAGGTGTTAAATTTCGCGAGATATCGCGTAATTATATAATTTTTTTTTATTATTTATTTATATTTTAAAACCCGTTCTTTATAAATAATAAAAAAAAGTGGTTTGCAGTTTGATTTGAGCATGTTGGAAGAAATTAAAACTGCCCACAAAAAATTATAGCTGCTCACTTTCGCGAGAAATAGCGAAAGACAGTTTTATTTTATTTTAGTTAGTTATTTTAACATTGTTGAAAAACACGAAATGTAGTTTGATTTGCTATTGATTAAAGGTGATAAGGCTGCTGACATTTAAATTCTAGCTGCTCAATTCTTCGAGATATTGCTAAAAAAACTCGATAAACTACTATTTATTCATTACTTTATGTTATTTTTGCTCTGTAAAAACATTTACTTCAATTAACGATAAAAATGTGGTATGCAGTTTGAATTCGAGGTTATTAAAGTTGACAAAACTGCAAGCATAAAAATTATAGATGATCAATTTCCCGAGAAATTGCAAAATTACTGTTCAAGCTTTTATATTAATTAATTTATTTTTTCTTTAGTGTCTAAAATAAAGAAAAAAAATCAAGAAACGACAAATATATTGTACGCAGCTTAAATTTTATGTGGTTAAAGGTCGTAAAACTGCTCAACTCAATATCTTGAGTGCTCATTTACGCGAACAATTTTTTTTACAATTTTTTTTTTTTTTAATTTTGCGATTTCTCGCGAAATTGAGATATGATTTCGATGTTAACTGTTTTGTGACCTGTAAATAAATACAATTAAAACTGCATACTCAGTTTTTGAAGATATTTAAAAAACTTCATTGTCAAAATTTATAGAAAAAACAAAAACACTAATTTTGCGATATCTCGCGAATGCGAGCAGCTACGATTTCGCTGTTAACAGTTTTGTGACATTTAATCAAGTAGAAATCGAACTGCGTTTACACTTTTCGTCGACACTTAAGTTGAACCTATACATCGCTGAGGCTCACCGTGTCAATTGTAGACGTCTTTTTTTAAAAAGACAAAATCGGCAGTTGTGCAGCAAAAACCGATTTTGATGATTTGTGTTGATTTGTAGATTATTAAATTCTCTAGTACTTACTGTGGCCATTTTTTTTTTTTTGAAAAATATTGATTTTTGTTGAAATTATGTTAATATAAACTAAAAAATTTTAAAACTTTACTGTTAAACAACATAATTAGGTAAAAATTTAAAAAAATGCCCACAATAAGTACTAGAGAATTTAATAATCTACAAAGCAAAAAAAAAATTCATCAAAATCAGTCCAGTACTTTTAGCTGTACAACTGCAGCCGATACATAAGGTTTCCACATATATTTTTTGAGAAAAATATATTGGATATTCTCAAGGATATAAGTGGATCAAATTTTCAAGGGACGTTATTTACAATTTTTAGTCCTGAAAAGTGAAAACAAAAACTTTGTTTTTATTTATAGAGATTGTCCTCTTTCATTTTGACATAAACTGAAAGGTAGAAACATTTTAAAAAAATTTTAGAAATTTTTATATCTATAAAACTTTGAAGTTCTTTAAAAAGGATGAAAGATCACCAAATGAAAAACTGAGAACGCAGTTTTGCTATACTTTACCTCTAGTTTAATGTGTATGTGGTATGGTTTAGGTCTAGTTTTAGCTGTCGCACTGTGTTATATATGATGTAAATCGGTCCGGCAAACATTTATTTTCAGTAAAAACCCAAAAGCTATATTCACTCCTCCACAAGATCAACAAAAAATTTCTAAACGAAGATGCTTTTTTTTCTTGTAACACTTTAATTAGGTAAGGTTAACCTTTAGCCTAACTTATTTAATTAGTCTGATTTCTTTTAAAATTTTAAAATTTAAAGACAAAAAATACTTTGATGGTTTTAGGTTCTACACTAACATTTGACACCCAAAGAACCACAGAATTAATATTTAAAACAACTGTGAATTCTCCCAGTGCCAAGAGTTAACGCAGGCATTTTTCATTCACAAATTTAATTTATTGTTATTTTTTTGTTAATTTTTAACTGTTAGTTAACTATTGTCATAAAAACTTACATTTAATTGAGAGGAGATGATTTTTTATGATGATATTAAATCTTTAACAGGCACTTGATTTTTTTTGTATTTTAGCACTTAAATGTTTTTCAAAATAAAATTATAACGAACTAAAAAAATGTAATAGTTTTTTTTAATGAAAATGACATTAATTGTCAATCATTTTATTTATTAGATTTAGCACAGCTTTTCTTCAATTTTAATATCTAGTCTGTAGCTAGAAAGCATGTTAATCCTTTGAGCTTTCACCCTTGACTATTTTTCAAATTTGAATTTTTGTAACGATTTCAGAACTAGCCGGAATAAAAAATTAAAAAAAAAAAAAACTTGGCTAGATGCTAGGCGTCAGTAGTTTCCGCTGAGCAATTTATTTTTCTGCTATTTATAATATATGTAGGTAGAGTCGTTGTAGTAGAGTCTATCTCTGTTTAGCAAAATGCACTGACTACACTTTATATGATTAGAATTTGGCTACAATCATACATATGGATAGTTGATTGTATATCCCATTGCAGGATATATTCAGGACAAATACTCGTATGTAAATATTTCTCGGAATCGTTATGTATAATATTTGTAGCTACATATATTGTTGTTAGGTTAACACACTGACTATTCGAAAAAGTATTTCCAAATTATTTAAGGTTTGTACTTTTCAACTGAATACAAAAAAAATGAAAAACTAAAGTTATGGTTTTTCGCTTTGGTTTTGGTAACTACGGTAACTAGGACAGGAATCGCGAGCTCTAGCAAAATGTAACGCACAGTATCCTTGACGACGAATGACTAACTTCAATTTTATTTGTTACCACAAAACTTAAGCAACTAACTGAGCTAACTAAAATTGAAATAATAAAACAGAAAAAAAAACGGAAAATATACTATATCTACTCGTAACAGAATATAAAAAAAAAACTCCCTAGCTGTATAGAGAAGAACCTGTCGCTGGCACCTTACGTCTTAACACGGTATTTGGTGTGGTGCCTTTGTGATAGGGGTAGTTTTTGTTGTATTCCTACTGACTGTTACCCTGGTTGGTATGACAATGGTATGTAGTTTATGTAAGTAGCATGTGGTGATAACACTGTACGACACGATTTTGTATGATCGGGACCAAACAAAATTCAGAGAGTAGAGCTAAACAACAGATTTCTGTTTTTCTGGATCAATTCGTTTTAGCGTTTAAGAAGCAAACAAATATTTTGTTTATATCTGGGCGTCAATTACTTGGGGAAATAAGCAATCGCGACAGCGGAAATTTTGCTGAAATACTTGTAAATAGTATCAGACAAAATGTGCGAAACATGATGAAAATCGGTCGACGGGTTCAAAAGTTTTGAATAAATATCACCTTGAGCAAGACTAATCTTTTTCAAAATTGTTAAAACATCAATTGTAATTCGAAAAATATCAATTGTAGTTCGTAAAACATCAATTGTAATGGATTCTTCATTTATAATTCGAAGATTCCAATTGTAATTGGTAATATATATATTAGAGTGGCACTTAAAAATTAAATTTTCGAATTTCAAAATGCGCCGGTCGGAATATTGTGTAATTGCGTCTAAAAATGATTGTGTAAAAATTTCAGGAAAATCGAATAACTTTAACCCGTGCCGCTTTGAGGTCAAAGTTTCGGGTTTTTGGGGAAAAAGGACGATGATTTGAAAAAAAATAAAAAAAAGTTTTTATGAAATTAATTAAAATAAATTTTTTTTATTTAGCTTTTACTCAAAACTACTTGGAAAAAATTATGTCAACTTTGTATGACATCATTAACCCGTTAAAAATTTTAAGCTAAAAATTACCATGAATTTAGGGGGGTACTTCAAATGAGTATTTTCGATTTTTTAAAAATTTTATTAAACAAAATTTTTAAATTCAACGTTTCTATACAAGTCACTTATAAAAAACATCCTAAAGATTAAATATTAAAAAAATTGGGGATATACACCGACTCAATTTGTTTTTGGAGCCGTTTGATTTTTGTGGATTTCAAGGAAATTAGAATTTTGTGTAAATTTTTTTCGAATAAACTGACCAAATTTAAATTTTTTGTTGCTTCTTTTGATCAAATTAATTCAGTTAAGAACTATTAACTTTATTAGACATCGTTAACCCATATTGGCAGGGGGCAAATGTGACCCAAGCAGCAAATTCAAAGTATGTTTCTAGAATTTTAAGAATTTTATTGTTTCAAAATCATTTTGGTGGTCTATTACATACTAATTTATAGTGTCCGACCGAATATTTGGCTTCGGCATTTGCCAAAGAGCAGTACTCGGCCAGTATTCGGCTTCGGCTACATTTTTGGACAAATATGGCCTTTAGGTTAGGTTAGTTAGGTTGACTTGGTTTTTATCCAAGAGCCCTGGGTGCGGGGTGGCAGGGCTTGCGGATTGAAGACCCCTGGGTTTAAGTTGATGGTTGCCAAAGGTGAGGGCTCACCAAGAGCCTGCATCTTGGCGAAAAATGGCTTAAATATATTCTTTTTATCAACTTTTAGTGATATGGATGTTACAGCGGCAAGCTTAGAGCTTCATGGGAAGTCTATTTGGCTCGCCTCTGCGTATTTTCCTAATCCGGGGTCAATACCCCCGGAGAAGGTTGTCGGTCTAATTCGGGAGTCTGAATCTAGGGGACACCAGTTAGTAGTGTGTTGTGATGCTAATGCACATCATTCGATATGGGGTAGTACAGACACAAATGATAGAGGCGAATCACTTTTGGAGTTTTTGTTAAGCACTAACCTGTATATTTGTAACAAGGGTGGTGAACCAACTTTCGTTACAAGTACGCGGCAAGAGGTTCTTGACGTAACACTTGTATCAGATACATTGTCTGATAGAATTGATGACTGGAAAGTTTTGGAAGAGCATTCTTTCTCAGATCATCGCTACATTGAGTTTTTACTCAGGGAGCGTGCCCCGGTTGAGACAGTCTCTAGAAATCTGAGGAGAACAAACTGGGTGAAATATAGGGAGACTTTTTCTTTGCTTTTGGATGAAGTACCCTTATCTGAACCGCATAGTTTGGCGGAAATTGACTGTCTGGTTGACCATATAACAAATGTTTGTAATAGGTGCCTGGATGCGTCTTGCCCTTCTGCAAAGCCTAGAGGGAAAAAAAAGCCACCTTGGTGGTCAAATGAGTTGCAGACGAGCAGAGATTCCTGCAGAAAGCTCTTTAATAAGGCTAAATTTTCAAGAGCGGACGAGGACTGGTCTGCATACAGGCTGCAACTTAAGAGTTATAAAAAGATGATCAGAAATGCAAAATGTGATTCTTGGAAAAACTTCTGTGGATACATAGAAGACGTTTCTGAGGCATCCAGGCTGCGCAAGGTTCTGGCTTCTTCTCCTTGCACCCTGGGATACCTGAAAGATCCTAATGGGGTGTGGTCTTCCTCCAGTGGAGAGTCGCTGGATCTCCTTTTAAACACGCATTTTCCGGGCAATTCCATGACGCCGTTTCAAGCTTTGGAACGTTCTGACGCCCAAGCATCTGAAATTGCTTCGGAAATAATAAATATGCCAACATTAATCTGGGCGATAAAAAGCTTCAGGCCCTATAAATCCCCGGGACCTGATGGTATAATCCCGGCTGAGTTGCAGCAAGTGTCGGACTATATAGCCCCGTTGCTGTATAATCTATACACAGCATGCATCAACTGGTCGTATATTCCTTTAAAATGGAGGGATACCAGAGTCGTATTTATCCCGAAGGCTGGGAAAAGTTCCCACACAGCT
The DNA here is from genome assembly GCA_963921195.1 of Pegoplata infirma. NCBI lineage: Eukaryota > Metazoa > Arthropoda > Insecta > Diptera > Anthomyiidae > Pegoplata > Pegoplata infirma. The sequence continues at coordinate 167,899,778 of OY992539.1, read as the reverse complement.
CCGAAGGATTTCAGACCAATTAGTCTGTCTTCTTTTTTGTTAAAGACAATGGAACGAATGATAGACTCATATTTGCGTAGAGTGATTGACCCGAGGTTGCTTTCGACAAAGCAACATGCATACAGCAAGAGACGATCAACAGAAACGGCTCTTTATGAGCTCGTTGGTACCATCGAGAGATCGCTTTCGGTAAAGGAGTACACTATGGTGGCCTTTCTTGACATTGAGGGGGCTTTTAATAATGTCATCCCAGAATCGATAATATTGGCATTGTCTGGTCTGGGAGTAAAGCGTGAAATCGTTTTAATGGTGGAAAGCCTACTTGCCAGTAGACGTATAACGTCTGAATTGGGAGCGTCCGTCATATCTCGATTTGTCAATAGGGGCACACCACAAGGAGGTGTTCTTTCGCCGCTTCTTTGGAACCTGGCACTGAATTCAATGCTACTATCTCTAGAAGCACGTGGTTGTCATGTTGTCGCATATGCTGACGATGTCGCGATAGCGGTAAAGGGGAAGCATCTGCCAACATTGCGGGACATTCTTCAGGGTTCTCTGAAAGATCTGTCTAAATGGGCAAGAGACTGTGGTCTAGGAGTTAATCCTAGTAAAACAGAGCTTGTTTTATTTACAAGGAAAAATAAGATTCCTGCTTTTGATCCTATTTCTCTGGATGGTACTGAAATCACCTTCTCAGATGGAGCCAAGTATCTTGGAGTATTTCTAGATAGGAAGCTGAATTTCAGGCGTAATATTGAGGAACGGGTGAGAAAAGCAACGATTGCTTTGTATTCCTGTAAAAGGGCCATTGGAAAACGATGGGGTTTTAGCCCTCAAGTCGTTCATTGGATCTATACAGCAGTGGTGCGTCCAATTTTGCTGTATGGAATCATTGTCTGGTGGCCTGCTTTAGAAACAAAATCGAACTGTGTCTTTATCACGAAGGTACAGAGAATGGCGTCAATGTGCATCACTGGTGCTCTTCGTACTACACCTACGGCTGCATTAGAAATCCTCCTTCACCTGATACCCTTGGACATATTGGGTAGGCAGTATGCAGCTGCATCGGCAATTCGACTTAATAGCACGCTGCAATGGAGGAGCAGCGATTGTGGACATAGCGCGATCTTGAAAAAGATAACAATACCACAAAATGTGGATTGTGCTCCCTCTTTGAGCATCTTTGAGCGCCACTTTACCACTATGATACCATCCAGGGAGTCTTGGATGGGGGATACTCCGGGAAGTGGAGCTACCATAAATTTTTACACAGATGGATCGAGGCTGCACGAACAAGTGGGCTTTGGGGTCTATTCGGAAGAGCTTGGATTGAGCCTGGCTCGTAGATTGCCAGATCATTGCAGTGTTTACCAGGCAGAGATGCTGGCAATAAAGGAAGTGGCTGACTGGTTGAGCTGCAATGTCTTGTCTACAACCGCAGTCAACATCTATACTGACAGTCAAGCCGCGGTCAAGTCCCTGGATTCAATGTTTCTGAAAACAAGATCTGCCCTTAACTGCCGCACGTCTTTAAATGAGATGGCCAAGCAGTTTAACATACGACTCATATGGGTCCCAGGGCACAGAGACATTCCAGGGAATTGCAAAGCCGATGAGCTTGCAAGACTAGGAACTACCTTACAGGTTCCAACAGAATTGGAATGTGTTGGTATGCCTCTAGAAACTTGCAAGCAAAACCTACGGCTTTGTTCTGCGACGGAGACTAATCAAAGATGGGCAAATGGATGGACGTGTGAGACAACACGACTGATTTGTCCTTATCTTAATTAGGGGCGCACAAGTGAGCTGATATCGCTTCCAAGAGGAGAGATTTCAACGGTGGTTTCTATAATTACCGGACACTGTCTTATAGGGAAGCACGCAGAGCGGTTAAATGTGCCGTCGAATGACTTTTGCCGAAGTTGCATGGATGAAGAGGAGTTGGAAACTATCGAACACTTTATTTGCCATTGCCCGGCACTTTCTGGTCAGCGACTTGCTTCACTGGGATCTAGGGAGCTGTACGATCTTTCAGATTTGTCGGATGTCAAAATTCAACATCTAAGGAGTTTCATAAGAAGCTCAAACTGGTTTAACGACAGGGACTAGTAGGGAAACCTATTACGATCCCGTGGTATCACAATGGACCTCAGAGTCTACGTGTGTTGACGTAGAACGTCAGCAGCCACTTACAACCTAATATGGCCTTATACCGAATAATTATATAAAACTTGTACGAACGTGTTAAAAAATGTTTTTGTGGAAAAAACAAACACTAAAAAAAAGTCTTGCACTCAAAAAAAAATTTTTACTCAAAAAAGGTTTTACACTCGAAAAAATGTGCACTCAAAAAAAAAAATATTTTTACAAAAATTACTAAAAAATCATTTATGGATTCGGTCAAATTTAACTTTTTTATTTGTTTTTACTATTTAAATATATTTTGACCGAATCCATAAATGTTTTTTTTTATTAATTTTTGTATAAATAATTTTTTTTGAGTGCACATTTTTTCGAGTGTGAAACCTGTTTTGAGTAAAAATTTTTTTTTGAGTGCAAGAGTTTTTTTTAGTGTTTGTTTTTTCCACAAAAACATTTTTTAACACGTTCGTAAAAGTTTTATATAATTATTCGGTATAAGGCCATATTTGGCCAAAAATGTAGCCGAAGCCGAATACTGGCCGAGTGCTGCTCTTTGGCCAATGTTAAGCCAAATATTCGGTCGGACACTATAAATTAGTATGTAATAGACCACCAAAATGATTTTGAAACAATAAAATTCTTAAAATTCTAGAAACAAACTTTAAATTTGCTGCTTGGATCACATTTGTCCCCTGCCAATATGGGTTAACGATGTCTAATAAAGTTAATAGTTCTTAACTGAATTAATTTGATCAAAAGAAGTAACAAAAAATTTAAATTTGGGCAGTTTATTCGAAAATCGATTTTCATAAAAAAAAATTTACACAAAATTCTAATTTCCTTGAAATCCACAAAAATCAAACGGCTCCAAAAACAAATTGAGTTGGTGTATTTCCCCAATTTTTTTAATATTTAATCTTTAGGATGTTTTTTATAAGTGCCTTGTATAGAAATTTTGAATTTAAAAATTTTGTTTAATAAAATTTTTAAAAAATCGAAAATACTCATTTGAAGTACCCCCTAAATTCATGGTAATTTTTAGCTTAAAATTTTTAACGGGTTAATTATGTCATACAAAGTTGACATAATTTTTTCCAAGTAGTTTTGAGAAAAAGCTAAATAAATAAAATTTATTTTAATTAATTTCATAAAAACTTTTTTTTATTTTTTTTTTCAAATCATCGTCCTTTTTCCCCAAAAACCCGAAACTTTGACCTCAAAGCGGCACGGGTTAAAGTTATTCGATTTTCCTGAAATTTTTACACAATCATTTTTAGATGCAATTACACAATATTCCGACCCGCGCATTTTAAAATTCGAAACTTTAATTTTTAAGTGCCACTCTAATATATATATTAGAGTGTCCCTTATTTTGGAAATGTTGGAAATGTTGAGACGGTACCAGCAAATTTTTTTCCATTTGACTTAAAAATAACTCAGGAAAAATTTTACGCCCCTAGGACCACGCCTTCCCTACGCGACGGGGCCTTAAAGAGCGGGGCCTTAAAAATCATTTTTCCATACAAACCAAAAAAAAAAATTAGATTCAAAATTTTTTTGTTATTAATTACACTGCGGAACACTAAAAAATAAACAAGAGTTACGTCCATCATGTCTATATATTTCGGACATGCTGATTCGAATGGCGTACTCCGTTTTTCGATGTATGGTACAGTTTTCTTGCAAAATGTCGTTAAATATTTGCAGATTTAGAGACAGTTTTTTAACAAAAAAATTTGCAAAGTTAATGATTTATAAATTTTATGGCATGGAAAACAAAGATATGACTTGTAGCAATATTTCTTATGCAAATTTGGTTTAAAGCTTTTCATCTTAAATCATTAAATTCGCGAATTTCTTAATTTTTTAAGGTTTTCGCGAAATTTACAACCAAATTGGTCTTTGATAAAAAACTTGCTTTTAGTGAATCAAAAAGGCATCCCTAACAATACGAATAGTGGGAAAAAACAGCTATATTATATGGACCATCATGACGAAAATCGCGAAAAACCGTTTTTTTGTATATGACAGCATCACTTTACGAGATGATTTAAGGCTCCATCTTTTAGTATATAATGTGGTAACCTTAAACAACTAACTCACCAAAAATTTGGCCTAAAAAGTTTTCATTTGCAAAAGTTATCTTAACAAAAACTAATATTTCAGTGTTTTCCATGCAATAATTATAGTTTTTTTTAAGATAACTTTTGCAAATGAAATCTTTTTTGGACAAATTTTGGGTCAGTTCATTATTTAAGGTTCCCACATTATATACTAAGTAAAAGATGGGGGCCTTAAATCATCTCGTAAAGTGATGCTGCCATATACAATAAAACGGTTTTTCGCGATTTTCATCATGATGGTCCATATAACATATATGTTTTTTCTTCACTATTCGTAGTGTCATGGGTACCTTTATGATCCACAAAATGCAAGTTTTTTATCAGAGACCAATTTAGGGGTTAATTTCGCGAAAACGTAAAAAAATTAAGAAATCCGCGATTTTAAGGGCTTAAGATGAAAAGTTTTAAACCTAATTTACATTAGAAATATTGCTACAAGTTATATCTTTGTTTTCCATGCCGTAGCATTTAAAAATCATTAGCTTTGGAAATTTTTTTTGTTAAAAAAGCAGCTGAAAATCAGCCAATCTTTAATGACATTTTGCAAGAAAACTGTACCATACATCGAAAAACGGAGTACGCCATTCGATTCAGCATGTCCGAAATATATAGAAATGATGGTCGTACCTCTTGTTTTCTAAAATAGTGGTTAGTTTTGTCACGCAGTGTTATTATATTACTTTGTTTGCTTATTCACGACAAAAAATTTGATTTTGGTGGGATAAGGCTTTCAGCTCTAAAAAATTTTTCGCAAAAAAAAAAAAATTAGAGCCGTTGGGGTCCTACGGTAAAAAATTTTTAAAAAATATTTTTTTTAGTTTTAGTTGTTAAGTTGCTTTTAATGATATATATTTTCGAGCTGAAAGCCACCCTCTTATTTGAGAAAATGAGAGGGTGGTAGAATCTATTCTGGCGGCAGTGTGGTCGACCACAAAGCGATTTTTTGCTTTTCATACAAAATGTATGAAAACATTTTGTGGTTACAGAATGTGGTGCCAATTGTGACTCGGCTCTAAGATTTTTGCGTGAGTGTGCGTGATTCGATTTTTTTTCGTGATTTATTTCTCTTCATATTTCCTATCGTACCAAAAAAGCAACAAAAAACTTAAAATTTTGCTAAACTTAATATTGCCGTCGGAAAAAGAACAAAAAAAATGTAAAACTTCGCTAAACTTTAAATTTTGTTTAAAATTTTGTAAGATTTTTGAATTTTTTTTGTATAAATTTGAGTTTTGTTAGTGTGAGTCAACGTGAGTGTGAGTGAAGCTTGTGCACGTGAGTGGTATTAAATTTACTCACGTGATGAGTAAAAAAAATATGCTCGTGAGTGAGTGTGAGTGATTTAAAAAATCCCGTCGTGAGCGTGAGTGAGTTTGAGTCAAAAATCACTTACGCGCACTTCTCTAGTTGGGGGTATCAATCATTGAGCAAGACCGAATTTATTTTTTTTTCTTGTTTCACATGTTTTTATACTTACTGATAGAGGGTTAAAACTACGTTATTTTTTGAAAGAAACTTTGAATGCTTCTGAAGTTCGGCGTATTTATTTGTAATTTCCCTGGTCAGGTTGGTATTGAATTTCAGTTTAATCGGTCTAGTGTTTCAGAAGTTATAAGCAAAAGCGTAAGTTCACTTCTTGAAAGCAAGCTACACTCAAAAAAATAACTTAGTCAAAATATTAGTAAAAGGTGTTGTAATTTACTTCAACCAAACTTTAGCAAAAAAAATTGTAAAAATTTAACTTTTACAGTTTTTTTTGGCAATTTACTATTGGTAAAATACAAAAATTTTGTGGTACTTTTACTATATTTTCTTGCTAGTTTTTTTTTTTTTTTATTTTACTATAATTTTAGCAAAAATATTAGTATTTTCCTTAAAGAAATGGTAATACTTTTTATTTTTTTTTTTTTTCTTAGTTTAAAAAAAAAAAAATTGTTTCAAGTGTTCTATGCCCAGTTTCTGTAACTATGCGAAAAGTTTTCGCATCGAGAAAAATAAAACAATATTGTAGTCATTAAGTTTTTAACAGGGTGAGTACAATGTTGCTAATGTAAAAAACATCGAATACGAAAAACAACGCAAAGCTATTTTTTTAAATCACTCTGTTAAGTATAAGATGACTCTAATATTTATTTATTTTTTTCGATGCGAAAACTTCTCGCATAGTTACAGAAATCGGGTACTAGTGTGAAAAAAAATCATTGCAGATTGATGATGCTGCCAACACCATAGCAAAGTAGCCATCCATCAACTGCATGTGCGCTGAAAAATAGGCTACACAATTTTTAGTATTTTTTACCATATTTTTTTGCTAATTTTACCATATTTTTTGCTAATTTTATATGAAAATTTTTTAAAATTTGCCACCTAAATTGTTAATAAAAAGTTAATAATTTTGAAAAATTATTTTATTATAAAATAAAACAGAATCGAAGAGCTTGCCGAAACGAAATTTAATTTATTTAATTTAGAAAAATAAAACAGAAAAAACTATTCAACTGTCATAAAACAAAAACAACAAATATGAAGGGTTATTTTAAACACGTAGAACTTAAATACAACAGGGAGACAAGCAGAACAATGAAGGAATATTGCAACGAAATACGAAGATTATCACAACAAAAAACTACAACTTAAATTTATACTGACATGTAGGAGTTATGGAATAATACCGAATCATACGAAAAACACAACTACGAAAGTAACTAATCTTTTTAAATGCAACAATATCAAAGTAAAGCTTAGGAACATTGAAAACAATTTTCATAACAAAATTCTTAATTTAGAAATTTCTCAGACCAACACAAATATACAACTCATAAAACGAAAAATTTACCATTTAAATAATGCCATAAGCAAAATGCTTTTAGAGGAAGACTACAACAATTTTACTCGTAAACAAATGGAAAGATCTAAACAAATAACAAAAAGCACAGAAGAAAAACAGAACAAAAAATTAGATACACTGAAAGAAAAACATTTTAGATTTCATGGACTTATTTATAATGAAAATTGGTTCGAAAATAAAACGAAGTTATACATTCCGATGGAATGTAAATGGATACTAACGTTGGGTAAAAAATTTGCCCTACCAGTAGATAAAAACAACTTTTCTTCTCTACACGTTATTGCCGACATTGAGCAATGTATTCAAGCAATGGAAGACAATAGGGACAAAGAAAAAGAGATTGTTCGGACTAAGTTAGCCAACAATATTACTGCCTTCAAAAGGAAAATTAAAAATACACCTAGGGAAAAATTTATACTAGCAATTTATGGGAAAACACAAAAGTTTTTAAAGGAACAAAACAACATTATAATTATTCAAGCGGATAAAGGGAATAAAACTGTGATGATGTACAAGGATGAATACAAACAGAAAATGGAAAAACTATTGGATGACAAAAACACATATAAAGTAGTGAGAACCGATCCAACAATAAAATTACAAAAAGAAAACAACAATATTATTTCAGAACTGTTCAAAAATGAAAACATTGACCTGTGGATGAAACGTAATCTACTTTGTTCATCTGCAGTTGCGCCCAGGATTTATGGTCTCCCCAAAATCCATAAAAAAGACATACCTCTAAGACCAATAGTATCGTCAATGAAAGTTCCATGTTGTTACCAACTCTCAAAGCATATTGGGGAAATTTTAAAACACATTATTTCGGAAAAATACAACATCAAAAATTCCGGACAATTGAAAGAACAATTACAGCATGTAACACTGAATGAAAATGAAGTTTTAATATCATTCGACGTTGTTTCCCTGTTTACAAACATACCGGTACATACAGCAATAAGAAACATAATGGGTAAATGGAATATAATTAAAGAATATACTAAAATTCCAAGAACAAAATTTCTTAAAATTTTACAATTCTGTCTTAACGACAATAATTATTTTGTATATGAAAACAAAATATACAATCAAATATTTGGTATGCCAATGGGCAACCCACTTTCTCCGACTATAGCGGATATAGTACTGGACAGCCTTCTAGACGAATCACTTAAGGAACTAAATGAGAAAAATATAAATCTAAAATATATCGTAAAATATGTTGATGATGTTCTTGCTGTAATCAATCTTGAAGATAAAGAAGAAATTCTAACAGTGCTTAATAAATATCATCCAAAAATAAAATTTACCGCAGAAATAGAAAATAATAAACAAATCGCTTACTTGGACACGAAAATACACAGAAATAACAATGTAATCTCTTTTGATTGGTACTCAAAGGAAACGTCGTCAGGAAGACTTATGAATTTTAATTCAACACAGCCAAAAAATCAAATAATAAATACAGCCAAAAACTTTATTTTCCGTGTTCTTAAAATCAGTGACCAACAATTTTATTCAAAAAACATACAACAAATTACAACAACACTTAAAAACAACAGCTTTCCCATCAAACTAATAAATTCCTTAATTGAAGACACAAAGAAAAAGTTAGAAAATAAAAATAAAATAAATCAAGTCTCAAACATAGAAAACACTGACAAGGAAATTTTTTACAGTGTAAGATATATTCCAGGTTTGACAGACAACAAAAACATCAAAGCAATAATACAATCAAAAAACACAAAATTAGCTTACAAACCAAATACAACAATTAATACAATTTTTTCTAATGTTAAGGCACGAGTAGAGAAAGAACAACAAAGCAATGTTGTGTATGAAGTGCAGTGCAAGGGGAACGCAGAACAAAACTGCAACTTAATATATATTGGCACAACAAAACGAACATTAGGCACAAGGATGAGTGAACATAAAAACGATATTTTAAAGAAAAACATGAGCACAGCTTTATCAACACATATTATGGAGAGTGGACACGAACCAAATTTTGAGAACATTAGAATATTAGACAAAGAAAACAAGGAGAGAAAGAGATTTACAATTGAAAGTTTACGAATACAACAAAATATACAACGAACAATGAATTTAAAACAAGACACCGACAACATTAGCGCCAGTTATAGAGTTGCTTTATCTTAAATAACAAATAACCTGTGATAATAATTTTAAGTTGTGTTTAAATTAAATGTTTGTGTTTATGTTAGATGTTTTATGTAAAATTATTGTGACTTAATGTGAATAATTTTTATATTATTGTGAGTTAAAATTATTGAAAAGTTGAATTTATTTGTTATTAATGTATTGTTTTTTAATTTTAAATAGACGAAACCCTTGATAAAGTCAACAAAACATTGACGAAACGTTGGGTAAAAATGAAATAAAAGAATTTTATTTACATTAAAAACATTAGGCCTGATTAGCTTGAGGTAAAACCAAAACAAATTATAGAAAATAAACTTGGCCAAATTACAAATAAAATATTTTTTTAAAATTTTAACACATAGTTAGATATCTAATCTTCAATATCCAAAAGTTTTTTTTTTATTTTTTTTTTAAATACATGTGAAAAAAATTAAAAATTCGAAAAAAAATTGTTAATTTTTTACAAATTTTACTTGAAAATGTAAGAAATTTCTTGTGTAGACTACTACGCAAATCTCATTTGTTCTACTTAAGCTAAAAAAATGACACAAAAAAAATAAAAAAGTGAAGTGTTGTTCTTTAAATTTTTTGTTTAAAGTGTTTAAGTGAAAAAAAAATCATTTTGGATTTTGATGTTGTTGGAAGTCCAGTTACTGCAACTACAGCTGCTGAGAAGAAGACAAAAGAAGATGCTGCCACCATCAAGCCGAAGAAACCATCCAACAACTGAAGTAATATGCTGCTATTACTACATTTAAAGAATGTGGTGCTCAGGCAAAAAATTTTTTAGTATATTCACCAAATTTTAAATCAACTACTAATCAGAGAAAAAAAATTACTAAATAAAACAGTTTTTTTTACCAAATTACAAATTTTTTTATCTATTTCAATTTTACCATTTTTTTTTGGTAATTTTACCATATTTTTTGATAATTTTACAAGGTTGATTTTTTTACAAAAATAAAATGGTATTCTTGTAATTTTACCATTTTTTTCCCTAATTTTTTGATTAGCAAAATGGTTTTGCTAATATTACCAAAATTTTTGCAACGTCCAAAACTACAGTTTTTTTTGCTAATTTTAACCATTTTTTTTGCTAGTTTTACAATATTTTTTTTTTGAGTGTAAAGAATCTTTTAAAAATATTTTTTGAGTTGAGGGTGGGTTGTACAAGCCTAAAATAAGGAAATTTTTAGACAAGTCCTTGGCGCTCAGACTTAAAATAGTCCATTGTACCGTAGGAAAACATTTGTTACTCCAAACAATTTTTACACTCAAAAAAAATTTTACACACATTTTTTTTTTTACAAAAATGGCTTATGTAGAGTATCATGGATTCGACGAAGTCGAAAGCCCTTATTTTTCATAAGGTGGAAACCCTTTTTTAAATTTGAGATTGGGAAGCTATAAATAAAGAGCTAACTCTTATTTTTGTCCCCTCTTTCCTATATTCAAGTTTAAGGACAATCGGTGGGTGCCCTGCGAAAGACCTTCCTTGTTAGCCGACATGTGTTTCGGAATTTGACAGATTCCATTGTCAAGACTATTTATCAAATATAAAAACCCTATACCACAAAGTAGCATATAGAATTTAAATGACAAATAACTAATGTTTAAACAAAAATATTAGATTAAAGAGGCCCTATGCACTGCGACCAGAAAGATCTATTGTGCAGCCTAAAAAGGGTGCCCTAAATATTCAGGCTTTTAATAAAGTCGAGAATCCTATTTCGCAGAGAGTTCCACACGTCGCACAGTGTGTTTTTTAAACTGGTTGAGTGATCAAAAATAGAAAAAAGTTGAAAATTTCTTGTTCAATTTTTGAATTTAAAAAATTTATTCTAATAGAAAAATATCAGAATTTTCCAAATCTGTAGCGGTGTTCTATAACTCTCGAATCGAAAGATTTCTCACATGGAACATGAAAAACGAAACAGAAACATCGTGAATCGGCACAAACCCTGACTTTTTGCATTCGACAGTTTCTGTAATTTTGTTATGCGGAAACTTTCTGTCAATTATATTTTTTTTTAAATTATTGGAAAGATGCGAGAAAAACTGTTTCTGTAAACCAATTGATCGAAAACTTTTGGAGTTGAAGTGTCAAAATCACTCACATTTAAAAATGGTGCGATATTTCGTAAATTAAACAACTTTTGAGTTATATACAATAAAAAACAATAATTTTTTCAAGAAAATACCGTCAACTAATATTATTAATGACATACTACACATTATTTTCATTTAATTAATTTATTATTTTATTTTTGTATGCCAATGTTACGAGTGCTGTTTAAAAAAACCGGAAATTGCGTTTTTTTTGTTGTGATTTTTATTATTTTTTCGCCTTATTTACCTTTTTGACAGCTGATTTTGAATATTCCAATAAAAATGCTGCCGTTTTCGCATTGATATACAGAAACAACTTTTTTTCCAGAATCGAGAAACGATGGAATTTTTTGTTTCATACTTTTCGATGCGAAAACTTTTCGCATAAATTACAGAACACACCTACTGGTGTTGATTTTTCTGTATCTGTTGTTGTTAAAAAGATATACTTGTCAAAAGTGTCAAAAAATTTCATAGTTTCGTTTTAATTAAAAAAAAAAAAGCTTAAAGTTCCAGGACGTGCCAAAACCAAACGGTTTGAGATATTACCAAATTTTTTTTTTTTGTTTGAAAGCTACAATTATTGATAATTTATACTATAGTTTATGGGAAATTTCAGCCCAGGTTTATTCTTATTTTTAATCGTTTTTAAAATCCCTTTTTTACCATATTTTTCGACTTTACCTTAGCTTTTAGTATGAGGATTGATTGCTCAAAACAAAAATTTGGCAATACTAACGAATGTAAAAATTCGAGGCGATTTTCGAGTATGTTAATCCCATTCAATCAAATACAAAAATTATTGCACATCATCTTCATCCCATTCAATCAATTACAAAAATTATTGCACATCATCTGCAATTATTTAACGAAATTTTAAATGCCATAAACTGTCGCCAAATCATCGCTTTAAAAAATTTTGAAGAACTTGATTCGAGAAAATTAAAAATACATTATGACTTATATTGATTATGGAGAAATTTATCTCCAACAATCCATAAGGTTCTTTGTTAAGATGAACAAATTTTAAAACATCACTTCTTTTCCATTGGTTAGTTATCGGAAGATGCGTACGAAGCAAAAATAAGGAGTATAGAGAATTTAGATTAAGACTTGAAAATGCAGCCGAATGCCGCTAAACACAAATTTGGTGATTTTTTAATGATATCAGCTGACTCTCTGATACCATTTCTACTTTATTTTGTTAAAAAGAAGGTATAAAAAAGATTTACGAAAAGGTTCAGAAGAACTTAAAAAAAAAAAATCTTAACTTTTGTTAGCTTTTATCCACGTATTTTGTAAAGGTGCCACCCTATTTTATGTGGTTTGTTTATAGCTATATTATTGAAGAACCAAATGCAAAAAACCGCGTGCCAAAATATGGAACCGTTCCAAAGTTACAGATTTTTGATCACTCACACTACCAAAAAAACACACTGTGCGTCGGTCTGAGATATTAAGTGTCCCCCTAGATGTTGAAGTCTTCTACCAGTCAGTCTTCGGCATGTACAAAGTATATGTTCTGCTGTCTCCTCCTCTATCTCGCAGAATCTGCACGTGTCCGTGTCAGATAGATTTTTCTTTCTAACAAGGGAAGTCTCCCTAGTGTCACCCGCGGATCTTTATGGAATTGGTTTTATTTTGTAGATCAGAAAAAATAAAGGGACACGTATTTTTTCCTAGCGGCCCAAATTCATATTTAGGGGTAAAAAGGAGGGGGAAGACAAGGCCATTTTCCAGTTTTTCTCGTTTATCTCCTATACTATACAAAGAAACCTAGTCATGTTACATACCAAATGAAAGGTCTTTGGAAAACCTATCTACGTGTGCTAAGAACGTGTCCAAACATGCACAACTTTTCGTCATATTGAGTAAAATGCCAAAATTTTAGGACATTTTTGTTAATAATTCGAAAAATATTAACTTCTTTGGCCCGTTGTTAGCACCACGAGATAGGTATTTTAAATACCTTTAATCTGATATCACGCATGCCTATATTAATTTTGTTAAAATAGGCGTAAAGCGTAAAAAACTAAAAAAGGTCAATTTCCCCCCATACAGATCGACCCCCCCTAAAAATTAGTTTGGGCCGCTAAAAAAAAATACGTGTCGAATTAATTTTCGTTCTTAACAACATATCCAAATTTCACGAAGATCGGAGGGTGGCACCAGGGAGACTTCCCTTGTAAGTTGGATTCAAAGATACTTTTTGTCTAAAAACAGTAATCGTTTAGATACAGTGTTGGATGGAATTATGAATCTTTTTGCCTGCTGCTGCCCAGCGCAATAGTTCCAATGTTCAATGAACTTAAATTCACTCCATATTTTGAGTTTTTCCCTAACATGTCCCGATGGCAAACCAAAGAATGGTTCAGGGCCAATAAAGGGTTGCCTGGCACCGCAATTTGCCAAACAGTCAGCGCGTTCGTTTACCGTGTGACCCTCATGTCCCGGAATTCATACGAGTGTCAGGTCGATATGTCGTCCTCGTTCGATAAGTGACTCAATACAGTTCATGACCAGTCCGGATGTCACCTCATAAGCTATGAGAGCTTTTTGTGCAGCCGAACTCTCAATTACAAGTGTAATACCATATATTGAATATTCCACCATTTGGCGAAAATTCTGATTAATTTTTATTAAAAAATTAAAATTGTTTTATTCGACCATTAAAATATTATATTTTGAGTAGGTTTATTCTAGCTCGAGGTCATTTTACCCTTACTAACTAAAACTATAATATTCTCCACATTATTTTTTAAGGCTCACATCTTTCACTTGTTGCCATCATAGACAACTTGAGTGACCAAGAGTCCTCAGTACATATTGCAGAAATAATAAAAAAACGTATAAGAAAGCATCAAAATTTGAGAAATCTCTTCATGGATCGATTTTCCTTGTGCTGCACACATTTTATCTGATTATATTTACAAGTATTTCAGCAAAACTTCAGTCATCACGATCAACTGTTTTTTAACCCCAACATTTAGAATTTCTTTGTCCCGATCATGGGTGCAACCAAAAATTGAATTTTGTCGCACAGTGTAATAAGTAAGTAGTGGTAGTAGTGACATGCGATAGAGCCAAGCACTAGAATTTCATGCAAGAATAAGGAACTACCATCATCATCATCGCTATCGTCATCATCATCATCACCGTATACAACATTTGCTATAAGAAAAATGAAAACAACAAATACAAAAACATCAAATGTGATGACTCGAGCTAAAATATGTATGTAGTAATACTTTGTATAACTAAAAATAATAAAAAACAGGTAGAATACGAGTATAAAGCCAAGTTACACTAGCAACTCAACTAAAATAAACACACCAGCTGAGCGCTATGGCATGCGGCTGCTTTTCTTTTCGTAAATTGTCTTTTGCTGTGTTGTAGCAATCAACATGAGTTGTTAGCTGTTTTTTTTCTTACTACCAACTGCCTGCCAAATTCATAACCAACCTGTGCTACCAAATTCTTTATTTTTATCTTCACGTATGTGTGTGTGTGTGTAAAAATGTACGAATGTTTTGCCGTTACACAAAGCCCCTAAAAAAGCGCGATAAGGAATGGTTCCTGCGAAATAAGGAAAACAGAGAAAAATATGGGTAATAAAAATTTTATATGTTGACAGTTTCCAACACTACAATTCTATTTCTAGCAATCTCAACCTCACCTCATACTTTCTTTCAACTTTTTTGTCTCTTACATTATTTCGCAAGGGTTACCAATATGATCTGGAATTGCAGACACAAATGAAGGAATTTGCATTTTCTGTTTCGGAGACGTGCCTAATGGCGATCTGTACTTACAGAAAAAATCAAATAAAATTACTCACAAAATATGTCGCCATTAGGCACGTCTCCGAAACAGAAAATGCAAATTCCTTCATTTGTGTCTGCAATTCCAGATCATGTTGGTAACCCTTGCGAAATAATGTAAGAGACAAAAAAGTTGAAAGAAAGTATGAGGTGAGGTTGAGATTGCTAGAAATAGAATTGCAGTGTTGGAAACTGTCAAAATTTATTCTGTAGAAACTATAAATATTCACATATATAAAAAACTGTTTTTATTAACAAGACAAACCGACATTTAAAATCCTACTGATGATGACACTAACTGGGGTGTTTCAAACCGGTATAGGAAATACCAGAAATGTCTATAATTTTTAGAAATTCAATTTTTCTTCTGCATTTTTTCAACTTGAACCCTTATAACAAATATAATTAGAGCCCGTGCTCGATCTGTACTTACAGAAAAAATCAAATAAAATTTTATATAAATATAAATAAAAAGAAAATTCAGTAATTTTTAATTGGCACAAATTAAAATTTACTTACAAATTTTTAAAAAAGTTTGAGTTAATAACGCCGCTCATCAAGCTTTTTCCGGTTTGAAATCTGACCACTTATCTTAAAAGGCTTTGATTCCCTAAGTCCATATCTGGTCTCCAAATTTTTCATTCACTTCAAGTTATCGAGAAAATCGCTCTCAAATATAGGGAAAGTACGCTTTTTTGCATTTTGAAATTTATATCTTTGTATTAGAACGCTGCACAGTGGTTTATTATCGATTTTTTGGAAATAATTCAGCCATTCTGTAAGTACTGGACCGATTTTAGTTTAAGTTAGCTAGATAGATTAGTGATATTTTAAAACCATAACAAATAAAATATCTTTTTTGTTAAAAATTTACACTATTTTAAACTTTAAAAAAATGGGATTTTTTGTCCAAAGTGTTGGTACACTCTTTTGCTTCCAGCTTGAAAGTTTCGTTCAAAACATGTCAATTTTTTCAATTGACCTGAAAGGCAACAATATTTTGCAAGCAGGACAGGTTTAATTGACAACTAGTGGCATGTCAAAGAACTAATAAAAAATAAATAATATATCACAAAATAACCATTAATTGACGTTTCACTGAACTAACAGGAATGAACATGTTACTGATTTAAATTAATTACAATTTGGTTACCTAACAAATTAAGAAAATTCAGGGAAATTCAGGCAAATTCAGATATATAAAAGAATTACCAAAAGATTCGAAAAAATATCAAAGAAATTCAAACATCATATAAAAACTGCAAAAGGGAAAACATTTTTGAATTAAATGCAAAAAGTGCTAAGTGCAGATTTTGATTGAACCCCTTATAACTTTTTATTTTATATGTATGTGTGTTGGTAAGAAATTTAAAAAATTCTATCACTAACACTACTACAACTAAATATCCATATAATCTACCACCACTAACATCACTACCTACCACTACTAATGACTTTGCTTTTACCAATTTAAGTGGCAATTTCCCCGCGCATTTGCTTTCAGTTCACAGTATAATTTTTATTTAGTTAAAATGTGATTGTTGATAAAACAAAAAAAAAAAATTACAAACACACAACAAAGTCCCTACTGTCACTTATATTTTATTGTTAATGTAGTTTTTAGGCTGTTTTAGTATATTTTTTATTTATTTTTTTTGGTTTTGTTTTTAGCTTTTATTGTCAAATGTATCAATCTGACAGTAATGTTTGTCTAGGATCTATTGTTGTGTAATTTGGTTTTCGTGATATAATTTTTGTTTCTATGTATTGTGTTATGAATGTGTGAGTAAAACATACCTATACTTACCCAGGCAGAAACTGCCAATCATACAAACAAAGCACTTTATTTTTCAAAATTTGTAAAAAAAATTTTTTGCGGTATTTGGAACTTAAAACGCAAAAAAAATTTTAAAATGTTTGTGTCCGGACTTGAAATTTTTTTTCGGAACTTCGAATATTTTAATATATTTGTAAGAACATTTTGATAATTTTTCTATTTTTATACCATCCACTTAGTGATAGAGGGTATATATAAGTTCGTTTCTAACTCATCGAAATATCGGTCTAGGACCCCATAATGCATACATATGGGGCATTCCATGTGAAATCGGACACTTTGAAAAACTTTTTTTTTAGATTTTCCCAATTTGTTTACAGTTTTTAGTACCCTTCGAAAACTCCTTCGTGGTAAATTTTCAGATTTTTTTGATGACCCGTTCAAAAGATATCGAATTTTTAAAAATTGGTAGTTTGTTCCTTTGCTTAAATTTCTTTTAATCATAACTTCTTCAATAATGGTCCAAATTTCAAATTTTTTTTTTCAAAATTTTTGTTTTTTTACGTACTTTCTAAAAAAAAATCCCAAAAAATTCTTAAAAGCGCTCTAGTATGCGATTTTTAAGTTTTAAAAATCTCCACTCCCTAAGTAGGCTCCCATACAAAATTACATTTTTATAAAATTTGCTCCAACTGTTATTTGTATGGTAGCCTACTTAGGGAGTGGAGATAGGGCGTAGGTATGTTTTGAAAAAATGTTGTAGGGTAAAAATAAATGGGGGTCGGTCTCACTAATGACCCCTCTCGGACGCACCATTGGACCGGTAGAAGCTGATTAAATAAAACAAATTTACAAAAAATAAAAAAAAATGTATGGGGACCGCCTTAACAGTTAAAGATAGAGGCTAGGTGTGTTCAGAGAAAATGTTTAGACTAAAAAAATATTGTGGGTCGGTCATACATTTTGTTGCTCTATGGGCATTATTAGGGCAGTTAGAGCGGTTGGAACAAATTTTAAAAAAATGTCGTTTTGTGTGGGAGCCCCCTTAGAAGTTGGAGATAGGGTATTAGTTTGTTCCAAAGAAATGTTAAGACGTAAAAATTAATAGGGGCCGGTCTTATAAAGAACCCCTCTATGACGCACCATTGGAGCAGTAGAAATGATTTTAAGATTGGAAAATTACAATAAATTTTTTTAAAAAAATTAAAAAAAATAGTAACAATCGTTATCCCACGATCTTCCTGGGCAAAAAATTTGTAGAATTGATAGAAGTTTTACACAAAAAAATTTAAAAAAAATCGAAGAGTACAAACATTTTCAAAAATGAGATTTAAATTTTAAAACTTAAAAATCGCATACTAGAGCGCTTTTAAGAATTTTTTGGGATTTTTTTTTAGAAAGTACGTAAAAAAACAAAAATTTTGCAAAAAAAAAAATGAAATTTGGACCATTATTGAAGAAGTTATGATTAAAAGAAGTTTGAGTAAAGGAACAAACTACCAATTTTTAAAAATTCGCTATTTTTTGAACGGGTCATCAAAAAAATCTGAAAATTTACCACGAAGAAGTTTTCGAAGGGTACTAACAACTGTAAACAAATTGGGAAAATCTAAAAAAAAAGTTTTTCAAAGTGTCCGATTTTACATGGAATGCCCCATATATATCATTGATCAGTGATCTATTGTGAGACATTCTAGCAATGCCAGCCAATCTGTCCATCTGTGGAAATAGTGATCACTGTTCAAAAGTTATGAAAGAAAATGTAAGGACACCTCGAAAATTTTGGTACATAACTTTAAAAAACAAAATGCTTTAATTCGGCTGCTGGTTGACACATGTGAATTTAATGGATCACCGAATGGTGTTTAAACAAGTACAAACATATTTTTTTACAATATACCCATTGGATTTTAATACCAGGTTCTCTTTATTGGAGTGTCTTCTTTACATCTCTGCTTTGAACAGGAAAAGTTTTGCAAAATTCAGACATTTAAGGATAATACCGAAAAAATAATATTTTGAGATTCCTTTTAATATCCTGATCGTATCGAGTCCGGATTTCTTGCAAAAGTTAGGTAATTTTATTGGGTGTTCGAACAAAAAATATGAATAACTTTAACATATACTACTACTTTTCTAATTAAAAAAAAAAAATGGGTTTGAGCGCTTGGTACACACAAATTGAAAAATACCTATAAAAATATGAATAACTTTAACTTACACTTTCCAATATTAAAAAATTTTTTGGTGTTGAGGGCTTGGTCCACAAAAAATTAAAATGCCTATATCTCGGAGAAGGCGATTCTATACAACTTTTAGAAAATGTATTCAAATTGTCTGTGTAAAAACCGTGTAAAGTAGTGTTATTCCAATTAAAAATTTTTTATTATTTCAATATTGCAAATTTAAGTGTTAATCTAAATTAATCTTGCAACTATCTAGGTTAATGGGAATTATGCCTTAAATATAAAATGCGTCTAAAAACACAAAATATTCACTTGATAAGCCACATTAAATTTTCTGAGAGATTTTCTGAGAAACAGTAAGTTTTTCCTAGGTAAAAGTTAAAAGAAGTTTTTTTTTGTGAAGAAAATATTTTGAGTAATTTTTTACTTGACACAATTAAAAACTTAATTAAAAAAAAACGAAAAGTTTTGAGTAAAGTTTTAATTGTGTCAATTAAAAATTTACACAAATTGTTTGGCATACATTTAATAAATTTTTATTGAAAGTTTACTTAATACATTAAGAAAATAAAATATTTGAGCTCAGTTGATAATTAGACGATGGTGATAAAACACAATTAGAATTATTTTGTTTTTTGTGCGTAAATTTTCTAATTTAAAGCCCAGATGATTTTCTTCAACGAGGAACGAAATATTGGCAAATAATAAATGAAAAATTATTAAACAAAAACATTGAAAAAGGCCTCGAGCTCAAATATTTTATTTTCTTAATTTAAAAATTAAAAGGTCGAATAAAATAATAAATTAAGTTTACTTAATACTATTAAATTGCTTACTGGTGGAAAATTCAGTAATTTTTTACTCAATAGTATTAAAAATTACTCAACATTTATTTTTATTTTTTTCTGTGTATTTTTTTTTGTCCAAAAAAAAATTAATATTTTGTTACAATTTTTTCACCGAATTTCTTTATCTATCTATATAAATAAAAATCAATTGTCGTTCGTTGGTAACGGCATCAGTTGAGAACGGCTGGACCGATTTGAACAATTTTTTTTTTGAAATGTTCGTCATAGTCCAACTTAGGTTTTTACGAAAAGAAAAATTGACCACGCCCATTTTTACGCCCACTTTTTTCGATTTATCTAAAATCGGAAAACGGTTGCACCAATTTGGATAATGTTTTATTTAAATGTTTTGTTTTACTAAAAGAAAAATCGACCACGCCCACTTTTTCAATTTATCTAAAATCTGAGAATGGCTGGACCGATTTGACTAATTTTTTTTTTAAATGAATATTCATCATATTCCATCATTGTTTTTTACGAAAAAAGAAATTGACCACGCCCACTTCGGCTAATTATTGTTGAAAATGTTCGTCATAATTCAACTAAGGTTCTTACGGATAGTAAAATTTCCCAAGCCCACTTTTTTCTATGTACCGAAAGAACTATAACGGCTAGACCGATTTGGTTTTAGTCCGCAAAACATTTTTAAGGAAAGAAAAATTGTCAACGCCTACTTTAACGCTCACTTTTTACGATACATATATTTTAAATCATGTAAATGTCTAATTTTGATTTAAATGTTCGTCATAGTCCAACTAAGGTTTTTCAGAAGGAACATTTTTTCATTTCTACGCCCACTTTTGAATGGATGGACCGATTTGGTTAAATTCAAATAAGGTTTTTACGGTAATCGCATCACTTGAGACCTGACCGATTTGAATAATATTTTTTTAAATATTAGTCTTATTTTTTTTTTAAATGTTCGTCTTAGGTTTTTTCGGAAAACAAAATATTCATGCCCACTTTTACGCCTCCTTTTTCGATATATCTAAAATCGTAGAAGGTTGGATCGATTTGACTAAACTTTAAAATAGAAGAATGGCAGGGCCGAATTGGTTATTAGTAGTATTTGTTGACGTTCCTGATGGTAAACTAAGGTTTTTACGGAAAGAAAAATTGTCAACTCCCACTTTTTTCAATACATATAAAATCGGTGAACGACTGGCCTGATTTGGTAAATTTTTTCTTTAATGATCATTATAGTCGATGTTACGAAAATAATTATTGTCCTTCCCCACGTCAAAGCCCACATTTTTCAACATTCTTAAAATTTGCAACACTTGAGAACGCCTTGACTAATTTGGCTAATTTTTTTGTTTTAAATGATCGTAATAATCCATATAATTGTTCGGAAAGAAAAATTGTCCTAGCCCGCTTTTTTCGATATATCTAAAATTTAGTTTTACTCTAATTCGGTCTATTTAAAAAAAATATTTCTTAACAGATTCCGCTTAAACTTGGTACAAATGATTTTAAATCCTCGGGTGTTGTTACCATATGAACAAGTTTAACTTATGACACAAGTTTTACGACCACTTTTATCTAAATATGTCGACAACTAATGACCGGACCGATTTCTTTATGTTAATTTACAGTTCTAATTAGGTTTTTAAGAAAATGTAAATAAGAAAGTGTCCCGGAAAAATGAAAAATTCGGGAAAACTTTAAAGAAGTTTAAAATTTGTACAGTTCGCAAAGTCGAAGACATGGTAATTTTTATTTTAGTTCCTAAAATTAAATTCAGAGATGATTATCTACTTAATTGGGTCTTTAAAACCATGCCCACAAATTTTTCTAAGCCAAGAAATTCATTACATTTTTTGCAGGGCTATACTTATATTTGAAGCGAGACGAAATATAGCACTAATCTTATGTTTTGTCCAGCAACGCGGACCGGGGCAGCTAGTTTTTAAATAAATTTTTTTGTAATAATCTTTTTACCTTGTTTAATGTAGTATGCATATCATATTTCTCAAACTCGATGGAATTTCGACAGATTTTTCTACTGATTTGAAAGATATTTTATTTTTAATTCACAAGTCTTCAAGTTATCACTTTGGATTTACGTATTTGAATAGAAAATATACAATTGAAACAGCAAGTTCATTTTTATTGATAAAGGTTAATGGTAAAGGAATACTTACATACTTACGCCTTTAAAATAAAATTCCATATGTTTTGGCATCAAGTGCAAGGTGCATTATCCTTAATGACCTCAACAGAGCATATGCTCTTAATAAAAAAGTGTATGTCTGTATATTCATAAAACAAAACATACCAAATTGACTGACTGACACACTCGTGTAAACCAACAGAAATTGATCGAAAACATAATTTCAGTACCATTGAATGAATACGAACTACTACAATCAAATTAAACTTCGCTACCTGAGTTTAAAAATACAACTGACACTATTGTGTTAACCCTCTAATGTACAATTTTTCTGGCCTGTTTAATGTCCAGACAAATCGGAAAATTCTCAAAATACACCGTATATCGTCCATTCCACCAGACATTTGATGATTTTGGGCATTTTTTGACCGAGGGTCTTCCGATTTTTGTTATTTTTTTCATACAGATACTCTATGGAGCCAATTTCAAATTTCATCCATCAGATCGAAAATATTCGAAAAACTCGCGATTTTATTCACGATTTTCGTTTTTAAAAAAGTAAAAAAAATGCAAAATCTGTGTAACTTTGAGCAGCTGTATTTTCTAAGCTACTTATCGCATTTTAACAATCTATAGCGCATACGAATGGTATGTAAGTCTATTTTAATATCTAATAAACTGAAAAAATATTGGTGGTTTAAAAGTGCATTTTATATGCAAATGCAGTTTTGAAGTGCATTTTGCGAAACTTTTGCCCCTTTTAATTTTTTTATACCCTCCAACTACAGTATGGGGGTATACTCACTTTGTCATTCCGTGTGTAACGCATCGAAATATCGGTCGGGGACCCCATAAAGTATATATATTATTGATCAGTGATCGATTCTAAGACATTTTAGCGATGTCCGTCCGTCCGTCCGTACGTCCGTCTGTCCGTCCGTCCGTCCGTCCGTCCGTCCGTCCGTCTGTAGTTAACACGATGCAGTCCAAAATAAAAGAGCTAGGAACCTCAAGTTTTGCACAAATATGTCTTATGTTCCTAGGCAGGTTAAGTTCGGAAATTGGCCAAATCGGACCAGGGGGAAAAAAGTTCCCCCTTGAAGAACTAAACCAACCTCTAAAAAAATACACGTTTTTACAGTTTTTTTTGTATTTTTGTTAAATAAATGAAACATTTGGTATATTTATCGCGATGGGAAGGTGCTCTCAACGTGCCCCACTGACCCTATCAACTTCGCCCTCCCCCCCAAAAAAAAAGAAACGCCCCTGTCAATTTTTTTTTTACATTTTGGAGGGTATAAAAGATTCGGCACAGCCGAATTTAACACTCTCACTTGTTTTAATTAGCATATTTGGAAAATTTAGAATTTTTGCTACAAAAGAATGTTTTCATTACAATGGACCGAGAATGTATGCTATTTTTAATATTTGTTTTTAAAAAATACTTCCTTAAGTTTCCCTTATAAAAATTTTTATACCCTCCACTTAGTGATAGAGGGTATATATAAGTTTGTCATTCCGTTTGTAACTCATCGAAATATCGGTCTGGGACCCCATAAAGTAAATATATTCATGATGCCCGACCGATTTTAAGACATTCTAGCGATGTCCGTCTGTCCGTCTGTCTGTGGAAAATGCTGTACCGGACAAAATATTGCACAGAGATGACTGAAACTTAACATATTTATTGGAAGTTCTCCCGAGAAGTTTGGTATTGCATTTGAGCGATATCGGTTCAGCGGTTCAAAAGTTATGAACGAAAATGTAAGCACACCTCAAAAATTTCAGTACATTCAACATAACCTAAAAATACAAAATGCTTTAATTCGGCTTCTGGTTGACATATGTGAACATAATTGAACACCAAATGGTATTTAAACAAGTACGAACATATTTTTTGACAAAAAAAGAAAAAAATCGCGGATTTTTTTTTTACCAAAATTTTTTTTTCGCGGAAATTTTTTTTCAAAAAAATTTTTTTTTTTCGAAAGTAATTTCCTTTTAAATAAAGTTTTTTGCAATAATCTTTTTGAAATTGTGGAGGGTATCACTGCATTCGGCAAGGCCGAATTTAACTTTTTTACTTGTTATTTTTTAAATTATACCAAAATCATGTAAAAAGACATGTTTTAAAATCGTTATATTTTCAAAAGTACTAATCGTATCTAATTGTTTTTATTCAAATTAGAAAGGTATTTTTGTCCATTTTTTGCATTTTATGACCGCAAAAATATTGGTTTTTCACAAATGAATTTTAAATGCAAATGCAATTTTGAAGTGCATTTTTCAAAACTTTTACCCCTTTGAATTTTTTTTTTAATTATCATATTTGAAACGTTTACAATTTTTACTACAAAATAATGTCCTCATAATAATGGACCCACTGAGTGTGCTATTTTTAAAGAAATTTTAAAAATTTCCTTAAAACGAATTTTAATATGTTAAATTAAACCAAAAAAAATCTCAAATTATTTTTTAAAAAATTCTAAAAAATAGCACACACAGTGGGTCCATTATTAGGAGGACATTATTTTGTAGTAAAAATTGTAAACTTGAATATGATAATTAAAAAAAAAGTTAAAGGGGTAAAAGTTTTGGAAAATGCACTTTAAAACTGCATTTGCATTTAAAATGCATTTTCGAAACACCAAAATTTTTGCGGTCATTATATGCAAAAAATAGACAAAAATACCTTTCCAATGTGCATAAAAGCAATAATATACGATTCGTACTTTTGAAAATATAACGGTTTATAAACATGTCTTTTTTCATGATTTTGGTATAATTTAAAAAATTAAATTTTTTATAAGGAAAACTTAAGGAAGTATTTTTTAAAAAAAATATTAAAAATAGCATACATTCTCGGTACATTGTAATGAAAACATTTTTTTGTAGCAAAAATTCTAAATTTTCCAAATATGCTAATTAAAAAAAAATGAAAAGGGGTAAAAGTTTCGCAAAATGCACTTCAAAACTGCATTTGCATATAAAATGCACTTTTAAATTACCAATATTTTTTCAGTTTATTAAGTATTAAAGTAGACTTAAATACCATTCGTATGCGCTATAGATTGTTAAAATGCGATAAGTAGTTTAGGAAATACAGCAGCTCAAATTTATACAGTTTTTGCATTTTTTTGACTTTTTTAAAAACGAAAATCGTGAATAAAGTCGCGAGTTTTTCGAATATTTTCGATCTGATGGATGAAATTTGAAATTGGCTCCATAGAGAATCTGTATGAAAAATATAACAAAAATCGGAAGACCCTCGGTCAGATTTTTTAAAATGTCTCATGGAATGGACGATATATAACTTTTTTCAGCATCCTGGTTGTCGTTTTAAAAGTATTGCATACTTTCCAATAACTACTGTTAATTCTAACTGTGTTATTTATTATAACATACAGAAAAAAATATGGGGCTAAAATTTTTTGAGTAATCACTTGTTCAAATTTAAAAAAAAAAAATTGAGTAATTTTTTAATTGACACAATTAAAAATCTACTCAAAAGTTTTTAAAAAAAATTAATTTAATAATTTAATAAAAATTTAATATTTTGTTTATCTCTTTTTATTCTCCTAGTTTTTAGAATTCTCATTTAGTTTATAGTTTTTTGTATATGTATATAAAATTTTGAAATCATCTTTATGAAATATTTTTGTCTTTAAGACATAAATATATTTGGTAATAGTTAAAAAAGCTTTTTTTTGTAAAAAAATGTGAAATTTTTAAAAAAAATAAATTGATAAATTTTGAGTAAATTAGAAATTTGACACAATTAAACACTTAATTAAAAAAAATAACAAAAAATTTTGAGTAAAGTTTTAATTGTGTCAGTTAAAAATTTACTAAAATTTTTTGGCATACATTAATAAATTTTTATTAAAAGTTTACTCAATACTATTAAATCGTTTACTGGTGCCAAATTGAGTAATTTTTTACTCAATAGTATTAAAAATTTACTAAAAATTTGTTTTATTTTTTTTGTACACTACTGAACAATTTGAAAAAACTTGATCTGACTGGGACGCGACCTTACACTGTTAATTGTAATTGTTCTAGTGATCACAAATCTGGTCTCCAAACTTTTCATTCACATCCGGTTTTTTAGAAAATTGAGGTCAGAGTTAAAAAATTCCCGTTTTGCGATTTTTTGGCAACTGATAGCGGAAAAACCCGATGTGATAGCGAGTTGCTAAAAAATACCAAAACGGCGATTTTTTTGAACTTTGACCTCAATTTTCTCAAAAACTAGATGTGATTGAAAAGTTTTGGGACCGGATTTTTGATCGCCACAGCTTTTGTAATTAAGTGTATAAGGTTGCGTCCCAGTCACATTTTCGATATTTAGTAGTGTAATTAATGTTAACCTAACCTTTTTAAAAACTACTTATGTGATTTTATCATACAAAAAACAAGCTTTATGTTTATTTTCTAATTTTATCAAAAAAGTATGTAGCTTTAAAGAATGGCTCGCTTACACTCAAAAAATTATGCCATTAACTGTTTGTAGTTTATTTAAAAAGTTTTATATTTAGTCGTTTTTAAAATAAACAAGTAAGAGTGTTAAATTCGGCTGTGCCGAATCTATAATACCCTCCAACATATTAAAAAAAAAAAATAAAAAAAAAATTGCAGGGGCGTTTTTTTGGGGGGGGTCAGTAGGGGTTATTGGGGGACACATAAACCCATGATGTTAATGTTTAAAAATTCAGTTATAATGCTTTTTGAACTTAAGTAATACAATTTTATCATTATTTAAAAACATTTTTAATATCCACGCCCACAAGAGGGGGGCGGGCAAAAAAAAATAAATTTTTTTATTTCTTAAGTCCAAGTGCAGGATCTTGAACTTTTTCTGACATCAAATTGTTTCATTTGCTTATCTAAAATACAAAAAAACCTGCGAAAATATGGCGTTTGTCAGAGGTTATTTAAGTTCTTCAAGGGGGAACTTTTTTCCCCCTGGACAGATTTTGCCCATTTACGAACTTAAACTGCCTAGGACCAAAAGACATATTCCTGCCAAACTTAACGAGTCTATCTCTTTTATTTTGGACTGCATCGTGTCTTATACAGACGGACGGACGGACGGACGGACGGACATACGGACATTCTAGAAAAGTCTTAGGATCGATCATAGATCAATAATATATATACTTTATGGGGTCCCCGACCGCTATTTCGATGCGTTACAAACGGAATGACAAACTGAGTATACCCCCATACTGTAGTTGGAGGGTATAAAAACGTTTGTTTGATGTTCAGTTTTTATTAATGACTACTTCTGTCATTTGTTTCAAAAATAACACACTAAAAAATAAAGACTTTCATTTACATTTAATTTTTAGTCATTTTTTTTTTGTTCTGTAAGTTAAAACCAGGGTTGGCAACCGAAACGAATAACGGTATTGGTAACGGTATTGGTATTACGTATTTTTTATATCGGTAACGGTAAAGGTAACGGTATTTTCGATTATTTCGGTAACGATAAACCGTTACCGAAACATCGATACCGGTACGTACCGGTATTATGAAAAAATTTACCCAAAGTGTTAAAAAGTCACAAACACGTAAAAATCAAAAATGTATTTAATAAAATTAAAAAAACTGTTAAATTAAGTGCATTTTTAACTATACTAACTATTAATTACACTACTAAACATCGAAAATGCGACTGGGACGCGGCCTTATACACTTAATAACAATGGTTTTGCTGGTCAAAAATCCATTCTCCAAACTTTTCCATCACTTTAGGTTTTTTCTAGAAATTTGAGGTCAAAGTTAAAAAAAAATTGCCTTTTGGGTCATTTTTGGAAAGTCATAGCGGATGAACCCGCTGTGATGGCGGCTTCAAAAAAATCGAGGGTGAAGCTCTTTAAGATTCAGAACTCATTTGGTCAGTTGTCTTTCAATGACGCCTTATTACCCAGTATTAAAAAAAAAATTCGGGGAAAATACCTTACAATTAGTGCTCCAGCGGTTAAAGCTATTGACAAATGAGTTAAACATCTTAACGAGCAATCTTTATGATTTACCGTTGACTTATTTTTAAGTCGTCAGCACATCGAGTTCATCTGCTATGAGTTGTCAAAAAATTCCGAAGACGCGGTTTTTTGTGTCTAAAATTTCTCAAAAACCTGATGTAATGGATAAGATTGGAAATCGGATTTGTGACCAAAAAAATAATTGCAATCATGTGCATAAGGTGACGATCCATTCGCATAAAAGTTTTTTTTTATATGATTTGGAGCAGAAAAAATGGTTTTTGGAACTAAGACATCATTGATTGACAGTTGGTGCCCTAAGTGTTAAGGCGACTGTCCAAATGAGTTCAGCATCCTTAAGAGCAATGTTTAAGATTTACCCTTGACTTATTTTGAAGTCGCTATCACATCGGGTTCATCCGCTATGAGTTATCAAAAATGGCAGGGGGAAAACAGAGCAAAACAAATTAGCAACGCAATAATTTTACAGAAAGAAAATTTTCGATTTTTTTAAAGCGGCAATTATTTTTTCTGTTATGCCGTTTGTTTTTCAATAAAATTAAAAATTTTTTAATTTTTAAATTTTTAATTTAAATTAGAGAAAAATTATAAAAAATTGACATCAAAAAGTGTTTGTAAAATTACAAAATAATAAGTTTTGAACAAAAAATATTTTGAAGTTAGCAACCAGAGTCAGTAAAAGTACAAAAAAAATCTGTTATTTTTAAAATACAATTCAGGCTTGTCTCTTCTTTCATCATCCTACTAAAAAAATTTTACATTACGCGGCACTCACTTTTCTTGAATTGAGAATGTGATCATTGGTTGGACCGATTTTCACATATTCTTTGTCAAGATTTAGTTAATTGCGAATGTGACATTGGTTGGGCCGATTTCATAATTGTTTTTTGTCCATATAACAATGCGAATAGTAGATTAAAAATATTTTACTTTGTTTTTATTCGTATTTTATGACAACCGAAATAAAACCGATATAATACCGGTAAAAATCCGAATAAAGGTAATGGTTTTTTATCGGTAACGGTATTTAAATATTTTTATTTCGGTATTGGTAACGGTAACGGTAGTCAAAATTAAAGGGTTTTTAATCGGTAACGGTATTGAAAGGGTAACGGTAGCCAACACTGGTTAAAACTAATGATTATTCTTTAAATCTTAATAATTTGTGTAAGTAATTTTTTTTTAATTTTGTGGGTATTTTTTAATGAGATATCATTAGTTTTTACCTACACAAGTAGGTTATTTTTTGTAGAAAAAAAATCAAAAAATTATTTATAGAAATATAAAAACATGTTTGTATCAAGTGACTTTGGCACGATGGGTAGAGTTTCTGGCCAGAATGTAGTTGATTGCGGGATCGATTCCCTAAAATTTAAAAAAAAATATTTCAATAGAAAATTGTAAAAAATAACCTACAAAATCATTAATTTTTAATGTTTTCTTATGTTATGTTTTAGAAATTTGTTGGTGAAAATAACAGAACTATCATTAATTTTTAATGTTTTCGTAGGTTTTTTTTTCGAATTTGTTGGTAAAATAGAATGAAAAAACGTAATTTTTTAATGTTAATGTTATTTATTTTAGAAAATTTTGTCAACAGTAAAAAATAAATGTTGATGGTTGGTAAAACAAATTAATAATTACTGGGATGGTTTTCAATTGTTTATTCCCTGCACCGAAAAGAATTCCTACCTTATATGTACGAAAACGTTCGTACATTATACGAAAAATTTCGTTGTTTCGCACCACGAAATTCTTGCGTACAATGTACGATATGCACGAACTTTTTTCGTAAAATAAACAAAATTGTTTTTGTATTTTACAAAAAAATTTCGTAAAATAAACGTAATAAAATTTTGTGTTTTACGAAAATTTTCGTAAAATAAACAAAATATTTTTTTGTTTTGTTTTACGAAATTATTTCGTAAAATAAACGAAATATTTTTTTTACGAAAATCTTTTGTAAAATAAAAAAAAAATCGTTAAATAAACGAAATTACATGTAAAAATTCTTTCTTGAGAATAAGAACAAAGTTTTGACAGCATCATATCCAAGCAATTAATTGTTTCTTCTTAGCAGAGACTTATAAGAATTCATTCATTATTTATAGTGATTTCGTTTAAGGCTACGTTCACACTTCAAGAACTTATGATGATAAGTTGAGTTGATATTTTTGGAGGACCACCTCCCGACATGTAAAAAAAACTTATATCATCAAGCCTCAAATTTTATTTTATCCGATTAGCCTCAAATTTTAATTGATCCTTAACCCATTCCTGCCTAATGGGTATTTAAATACCCAAAAAAGTTTTGATACTTAAAAAAATTTAGCGCGGGCTAGATGGAAGATATCGGGCTAATTCTTTTTTCATAAAAAAGAGAAGAGATTAGGCTAAATAAGAACATTAAACAAGATTTTTTTTGTTTTGTTTAAATTTTGTTTTTCACTGACAAAAATCGAAGATTTTTCTTAATCGAAAATACTCAGGAAAAGTGCACCTAAAACGTGATGCAGGGGGGTAAGGACAATTTTGGTTTTCACGAAAATTTATTGGAGTTATTTTGACACCCAATAGAAACTTTTTAGACCCCTTTTAGCTCAAACAAAAAATAAAAGTAAAAAATTACACGGCCTAATACCCATGTCATATCTCAGGTCGGAGGTAACTTTTTTTTTATTTTTTCTAGCAACTTCTGTGGTCTTCCAGGTACACATGTCAAAATTTCATCAAAATAGTACGAGCCGATCTATGGGCAGGCAGTAATGGGTTAAAATAAATAAAAACCAAGTGAGAGCTTTAAATTTGGCTGTGCCGAATCTTTTATATCCCAAATATGTAAAAAAAAAATATCAGAGTTATCATTATTGAAATTATTGAAACAAGACATTTTCTAATCCCCTGGGTCGAAGCTCAGTACTTTAAATTTTTTTTGACATAAAAATGTTTCATTTGATAAACAAAAATGCCAAAAAGGCACTTTAAAAAAATTGCGTTTTTAGAGTTTGGTTTATTTCTTTAAGGTGGGTAAGTTTCTCGGTTTTCACGTGAAAATCTGTCAAACTCCATATAAAAAAAACATAAATTTCACACTAGCTTTACAAAAGCGTAAAAATTTCGCTGAAGAGGTATTCTGTTTACTGGTGAAAAACCGGCAAAATAACCCGGTATATGTTGCATCAATACGCAACAATACTATAAGCAACATTTTTTTAAATTGTACAGACCATTTAAAAAGCGGTGAAATTTAACATTCGGAAATAAAATGAAGTAATTATAAGTGTTTGGGACTGTAAACATTAATTATATCACATAAATAGACAAAAATTATCAACAAAATTTTAATTTAATTGTTTTGCGCTGATGCGCAAAACATAACCAAACATATGACTGTCAAATTTTCACTACAAATTAATTGATGTTTCGAAACATTTTTTTTCACTGGTGAACAACTTACTTAGCTTTAAGGGGAAACTTTTTTGTCCACATACGAACTTAACCTGCTGATAACCAAAAGACTTGTTCGTGCTAAACTTCAAGAGTCTAGCTTTCTTATTTTGGATGGTGTCCGTGTTTTATATAGACGGACATTAATAGAATGCCGTAGAATCTATCATGGATCAATAATACATATACTTTATGGGGTCCTCGACCGATATTTCGAAGCGTTACATACGGAATGACAAAGTGAGTATACCCCAATACTGTAGTTGGAGGGCATAAAAACACTCTTTAAGCATGCATTTAAAGATTACTTATTTTTTCATTAGTTTTGTAAAATTATAAAATTCTTGATTATTTTTTTTTTCGTAATATAAAGTCCACTTTCGTATATTTTACGAAAGAAGTTTTTACGAATTATTTTCGTAAAAAAACTAAAGTCTGTACACTTTTTTTTGTAATATATAGTCACCATTCGTATATTTTACGAAAGAAGCATTTACATTCTTTTTATACCCTCCAACTACAGTATGGGGGTATACTCACTTTGTCATTCCGTGTGTAACGCATCGAAATATCGGTCGGGGACCCCATAAAGTATATATATTATTGATCAGTGATCGATTCTAAGACATTTTAGCGATGTCCGTCCGTCCGTCCGTCTGTAGTTAACACGATACAGTCCAAAATAAAATAGCTAGACCCTTCAAATTTGGCACAAATATGTCTTATGTTCCTAGGCAGGTTAAGTTCGGAAATTGGCCAAATCGGACTAGGGGAAAAAAAGTTCCCCCTTGAAGAACTAAACCAACCTCTAAAAAAATACACTTTTTTACATGTTTTTTTTTGTATTTTTGTTAATTAAATGAAACATTTGGTATATTTATCGCCATGGGAAGGTGCTCTCAACGTCCCCCACTGACCCTATCAACCCCCCCCCCCCAAAAAAAAAAGAAACGCCCCTGACAAATTTTTGTTTTTAATTTTTTTTTACATTTTGGAGGGTATAATAGATTCGGCACAGCCGAATTTAACACTCTCACTTGTTTTCGTTACTTTCGTAAAATTACAAAAATTTTTACAACATTTTTTTCGTAATATGTAGTCAACATTCGTAAATATTACAAAAAAAATATTTACTAATCATTTTCGTTACTTTCGTAAAAATACGAAATTCAGTACTAAAGTTTTTCGTACTATGTAGTCAACTTTCGTGTATTTTACGAAAAAAAAAGTACGAAACTTTTTTTCGTAAAATGTTGCATGGATTTTTTTCGGTGTGGTTTTAAATGTGTTTTTCATTTGTTTTTGCCTACAAAATATTTTGAGTGTACAATCTTGGCGACTCATGTTCGTTATAACTTTTGAATGGAAGTATTCATTTTTATAAATTGTATATCAAATAAAAGGAAATTGGTAAAAAAGAATGAAAAAACGTAATTTGTTAATGTTTAAAAAAAATTATGTCATTAACTGTTTGTAGTTTATTTAAAAAGTTTTACGTTTAGTCGTTTTTAAAAGAAAAAACATTTGTTTGATGTTCAGATTTTATTAATAACTACTTCTGTCCTTTGTTTCAAAAATAACCCACTCAAAAATAAAGACTTTCTTTAACATTTGATTTTTAAAGTCATTTATTTTTTGTTCTGCAAGTAAAAACTACTGATTATTCTTTAAATTTTTAATGATTTGTGTAAGTAATTTTTTTTTAAATTGTTGGTATTTTTTAATGATATATCATTAGTTTTTACCGACACATTTTTTTTGGAGAAAAAAAAAAAATCAAAAAATTATTTATAGAAATATAAAAACATGTTTGTATCAAGTGACTTTGGCACGATGAGTATAGTGTCTGGCCAGAATGTAGTTGATTGCGGGATCGATTCCCCAAAATTTTATTTAAAATTTTTAAAAAAATATTTCAATCGAAAATTGT
Source organism: Pegoplata infirma (assembly GCA_963921195.1). Taxonomy (NCBI): domain Eukaryota; kingdom Metazoa; phylum Arthropoda; class Insecta; order Diptera; family Anthomyiidae; genus Pegoplata; species Pegoplata infirma. Next base: position 167,866,263 of record OY992539.1, on the reverse strand, counting down.
AGAACATTAAAAATTAATGATTTCGTAGGTTATTTTTTTGAAATTTGTTGGTAAAAATAACAGAACTATCATTAATTTTTAATGTTTTCGTAGGTTATTTTTTTCGAATTTGTTGGTAAAAAAGAATGAAAAAACCTAATTTTTGAATGTTTAATGTTATTTATTTTGGAAAATTTTGTCAACAGTAAAAAATAAATGTTGACGTTTGTTAAAACAAATGAATAATTACTGGGATAGTTTTCAATTGTTTATTTACTGGTTTTAAATGAGTTTTCATTTGTTTTACAAAATATTTTGAGTGTGTTATTTATTTTAGAAAATTTTGTCAACAGTAAAAAAGTAATGTTGATGTTTGTTAAAACAAAGGAATAATTACTGGGATGGTTTTCAATTGTTTATTCGCTGGTTTTAAATGTGTTTTTCATTTGTTTTTGCCTACAAAATATTTTGAGTGTACAATCTTGGCGACTCATGTTCGTTATAACTTTTGAATGGAAGTATTCATTTTTATAAATTATATATCAAATTAAAGGAAATTTTTTTAACTTTGTTTGGTAACGGTTTTAAGTCAAATTCGCTTTTCGCATATTTATAAACAAAAGAAAGTAGGTAATAAAGAAGAGGAACACAATATAAATCTGTGCAATGTTAGCTTTCAAAATCTGCCACTCTCTTGTTTGTAAATAAAGCCGTTCAAAAGTTGCAACCAAATCCAAGACAGTCTAAAAGCGGCGTTGTTTTCTCCCCTGGTGCGATTTTGCTCATATTCGTGCCAAACTTGAGGAGTCTAGCTCATTTATTTTGGACTACTTCGTGTTAACTACAGTCGGACGGAAGACGAACTTGGAAGGTATAAAATTTTACAGATCTTTTCCCCCTGGTGCGATTTTGCTCATATTCGTTGCCAAACGTGTTAACTACAGACGGACGGACAGGCGAACTTGGAGGGTATAAAAACGGTACTCAATTTTTCATAAAAATTACATATTATCGATTTATGCAGCTTACAAAAAATTGAAAAGTGAGAAAGTTTTTAAAAATGCATTCAAAAATTGCATTTGAATTAAAAAGTATCTTTTCTTAAAATATTTTTTTAACTGAATTTTTATTTAGTTCGGTTTAAGTCTATATTAATTATTTTGAGAAATAATAATTGTTTTTGTACAATGAAAAAATCTCAAAATTAACTGACAACACAGGCTAAGTGAAGATGTCGACAGCTTTCGGAAGATACCGCGTTTCCACCATCAGCACTTCTTCGATAGCCACTAGGGATGCCAAACGGGATTGACATTTCCAAATCCCGGGATTCGGGATTTTAAAATCCTAATCCCGGGATCCCGGGATTTTTCGGGATCCCGGGATTTTTCGGGATTTCGGGATTTTTCGGGATTTCGGGATTTATTAAAATTAAGCTTTTTCACGTTATGTTTTTAATATATTTTTTTATAATTAAATATTTAATTGATTCATATTTAGCACAGAAAAATAGAAAATTTAGGAATAACTAGGACCGATTTGAATAGATTCGAGCGACGTCCGTCTGTGAAAGACGCGATGCAGTCGAATTCAAAAGATCAGAAAATTATTTTTTTTTTCGGTCGGTCTCTTTTTTAGAAGTGGATATAAAATATTTGTTTAAATAATGATACAATTTAATTAATAAATTTGTTAATATTTCTCGCGAGGGGAAGGTGTCCCTCAATGTCCTCCGCCGATACAACATTTGGCGGGACTAGAAAAATGTCATTTTCTGGCTGGGTTTTACAAGGGGGAAATTTCCCCTTATCCGCTTTAACCCATTTACGAACTAAATCTGTTAAAAAGAAACTTTAGAGATGGATTACTTATGCCCCTTACAAATTTAACTCTCGGCAAATATTTAACTGCTTCTTAAAAGCAGCTAACTGTATATTAGGGTGAAGCAAATTTTCCTTTTTTCGAATTTCAAAATCTTTGGGGTTGCCCTTTAGGGTCAATATTTATACAAAAAATTATTGGGCCTGTAGGGTTCTATTTAATCATGAAAATCGGAAAGTTTCAAACAAAGTAAAGAATTGTTTAAATTTGTTCGGATTTTTCCGAGTTTCAAGTCAAAAAAGGAACCCTGACTCCGACGATTTTTAAATTCTAAAAAACGAAAATTTGCTCCACCATTCTGTATATTAAGTAATACGTCTTAAAAATTAAATTGTACTCCAAAAGAGTAATAAAAATTAAGCCCAATTTGCCTCATTTGAAAGATATTTCAAACAGCTTTCAAACGATATCCATATTGTCAACACCGGAAAACAAACACTGAAGAAATAGTCAATTTTGATTACAAAATTTGACAAAAAAATCCCGAAATCCCGGGATTTTTCGGGATTTGTGAGTCCCGGAAAATCCCGAAAAATCCCGGGATTGAAAAAAATAAATCCCGGGATTCGGGATTTGTCAATCCCGAAAAATCCCGGGATTTCGGGATTCGGGATTTCCCGTTTGGCATCCCTATTAGCCACACACTTGATGTTTGTCAGATTAAAATTAGCCATTCAAATGAAACTTTTAAATAAATCAAATTTACTGTAGTATATGGGGCATTCCATGTGAAATCGGACACTTTGAAAAACTTTTTTTTTAGATTTTCCCAATTTGTTTTCAGTACCCTTCGAAAACTCCTTCTTGGTAAATTTTCAGATTTTTTTGATGACCCGTTCAAAAGATATCGAATTTTGAAAAATTGGTAGTGTGTTCCTTTTCTCAAACTTCTTTTAATCATAACTTCTTCAATAATTGTCCAAATTTCAATTTTTTTTTTTCAAAATTTTTGTTTTTTTACGTACTTTTTTAAAAAAAATCCCAAAGAATTCTTAAAGGCGCTCTAGTATGCGATTTTTAAGTTTTGAAATTTAAATCTCATTTTTGAAAATGTTTGTACTCTTTGATTTTTTTGAAATTTTTCTGTGTAAAACTTCTATCAATTTTACAAATTTTTCGCCCAGGAGGATCGTGGGATAACGATTATAACTATTTTTTAAAATTTTTTGAAAAAATTTTATTGTAATTTTCCAATCTTAAAATCATTTCTACTGCTCCAATGGTGCGTTATAGAGGGGTCCTTTATAAAACCGACCCCCATTGATTTTTACGTCTTAACATTTCTTTGGAACAAACTAATACCCTATCTCCAATTTCTAAGGGGGCTCCCACACAAAACGACATTTTTTAAAATTTATTCCAACCGCTCTAACTGCCCTAATAATGCCCTTAGAACAACAAAATGTATGACCGACCCACAATATTTTTTTAGTCCAAACATTTGCTCTGAACACACCTACCCTCTATCTTTAACTGTTAAGGCGGTCCCCATACAATTTTTTTTATTTTTTGTAAATTTATTTTATTTAATCAGCTTCTACCGGTCCAATGGTGCGTCCAAGAGGGGTCATTAGTGAGACCGACCATACTAGAGCGCCTTTAAGAATTTTTTGGGATTTTTTTTTTAAAGTACGTAAAAAAACAAAAATTTTGAAAAAAAAATTTGAAATTTAGACCATTATTGAAGAAGTTATGATTAAAAGAAGTTTGAGTAAAGGAACAAACTACCAATTTTTAAAAATTCGATATCTTTTGAACGGGTCATCCAAAAAATCTGAAAATTTACCACGAAGGAGTTTTCGAAGGGTACTGAAAACTGTAAACAAATTGGGAAAATCTAAAAAAAAGTTTTTCAAAGTGTCCGATTTCACATGGAATGCCCCATATATATTAGAGTAGTCTAAAATGACACTTATTAATATCTTGACCTCCACAAGGCTGCCCCGCACTCTTGGTGCCTAAAAACCTGTGCAAAGTTTCACGCGAATTCGTTAAGGTTTAGAGGTCGCTCACTTTGACGACTTTCATAATTACATTTGTGTGGAGTTTTCACACCAAAAAATTGGGTTAACTTTAAAGTTAACCCAAGTTATTTTTTGTCGAAGTTGCCCTTAAAAAATAAAAAAAATTTGTAAAAAAAAAATAGAAACTTTAACATATCGTCACTATGTCTTGGTTCTATTCAATTTTGTATTTTATTTCATAATCTGTGCCAAAAAATATTTGTTTTAAATATCGGCACAGCCGAATTTAACTCTCACTTGTTTTTATTCGATTTGTATAAAAAACGTTCGTTTGAAGCAAATGCTTTTTGAATCGTGGGAATCTGCACGGTGAGCCTCAGCGATGTTTAGGTTGAACTTTAGTGTCGACGAAAAGTGTAAGCGCAGTTCGATTTCTACGAGAATAAATGTCACAAAACTGTTAACAGCGAAATCGTAGGTACACTGAAGTTGAACCTAAACATCGCTAAGGCTCACCGTGTCTGATTGATACTTTCAATGACATGACTATTTATTTCGACTTTTTTTAAATTTTTGAAGAAAATTCAAAATCGTGATTTTTTTGAAATTTGAAAAATTTGAAAATGGTTATGTTTATTTGGCTCTAGGACAAGGATCATAGAAGTAAATAGGATGTCCAGAACTTCAAGTTCCTGATAATCACGTTGCTCAGCCTGCTCAGCTTGCTCAGCTTGCTCTCCCAAAACAGGGGTCTTGTGGACTGTCCACAGGGGCCTTGTGGACTGTCCACAAGACCCCTGAACATTAACCATTAAAGCGTTCAAAACAAAGAAATCGAAATTTGGCAAATATTTTAAAAAATTTTCGATTTAAATTTTGAAAAAATGAGGAATATTAAGAAAAATTCCAAAAAAAATTATTGAAAATACTAGGAAGAACCAAAAATGAATATTTATTTTCTTATTTTTGAAAATTTAAAAAATTTTCATTCTTTTTAATTTTTTTCCCCATAAATATTCATTTTTGGTTCTTCTTAGTATTTTCAATAATTTTTTTGGAATTTTTCTTAATATTCCTCATTTTTTCAAAATTTAAATCGAAAATTTTTCAATATGTTTGCCAAATTTCAATTTCTTTGTTTTGAACGCTTTAATGGTTAAAGTTCAGGGGTCTTGTGGACAGTCCACAAGGCCCCTGTGGACAGTCCACAAGACCCCTGTTTTGGGAGAGCAAGCTGAGCAAGCTGAGCAGGCTGAGCAACGTGATTATCAGGAACTTGAAGTTCTGGACATCCTATTTACTTCTATGATCCTTGTCTAGGAGCGAATGTGTACGAAAACCTTCGTCCAGATTTTATAAAATCTCTGGTCGAATGAATGATAGTGTAAAACGTCGGCAAAGGGTTTTATTTTATGTTAAACCAGTGTTTTTCAGTTTTTTCGATTCAAAATTCTGCCTCGATTATACATAAAGTTGTAAAAGCATAGCAGGTGTCAGCAGAGAAAAAAAAAATAATATGTATATTAATGATACAAAATTAAACACCCATACATACAATACAACACCTTTGTATCCATAACGACGAATGTTTTCGTGTATGATATAATTTCTAAAATAAATAACTTGAATATTCCATTAAAAATTTTACAAAAAAAAAAAAAAAAACTAAAAGAATAGCAAAATGCGAAAAATTGTTCTTATATTTTCGATCTCAAAAATTATCTATATATAATTTTTGGTGACCGGTCATAATCCCAACGGACATCATCCCCATAACGAAAATAGCGACTATGACCGAATACATAACGTCATAATCCCTATAGTAGTTATGGAGACTATGACTGTTCCCAAAACGATTACAACCCCCAATGGGGATTATATCCATTCCCTGCTGGGACTACGACTAAAACTTTTTCGATCATAACCCCCCATTTATTTTATGCGGACTATGTCCACAACAGTTTCGGTAAAAATCCCTTTATTTTGCAGAGAGGGTGGTGTTAATGTACGGAGTTTTGTAATCCCTAAGCACGACTAAAGGGCGGCTACGCAGAAAAACTTTTAAGACAAATCTAGTGAGAGTGTAAAGTTCGGCTGTGTCGAATCTTGTATACCTTCCAACATGTTAAAAAATAAATATGAGTGTTTCTTCGTCAACCGGGCCACCCCTCTCTAAAAAATTGGTATGAGTTTAAACAATTTTTAAAAAATTTTGAAATTACCTAAAAATATTTGCTTTTGAATGCCGAGTGGCGGTTTTTGAATTTCAATATGGCGGATCCAATATGGCATCCAATTTTTTTAAAAAATATTACAAAAATGGTCGCCATGTTGAATTTTAAAATTCCAATTCAGATTCTTCTTAAGCGAAAAACCCACCTAAATTAAAAGCAAAAAAACTCAAAAATCGAAAAAAAATAATTTTTGGTTTGTATTGAAAAAATAGTTTTATGGCAAAACTTTAACCACCCTTTACAAGGAATTAAAAAAATCAATTTTTTGCGCTCCCGAAATTTGATTATGCGTACACACAAAAAATTATTGGCTAAAATTTTCAATTAAATCTATTGATCAACAAAATTTAAATGAGTCAATCACTGTTTTGATTAAAATTTTTGTTATTTTTTGTTACAAATGTTCAACATACCAGATTTTTTTCGCTTTAATTTATTTGAATAGATTAATTCAAAAATATACAAAATAATCGGGCTTTACCTTTTTTATTGTTGGCAACATATAGGAAAGCAAAAAAGATGAATTTTTTGATAATTTTGTCATAAGCTTACAATTCATTTGTTAAATCAATCATTATTTTGATTGACTTTAAATAAAAAATTTATCAAATTTTTGATAAAAATCGAAAAAATGTTTGATTGAAAACATTTTCAATCAATCACCTACAATTTGATGATTGGTATAACAATTTTTTTTATTGGAGGAATTTCAATCAAAAAATTGATTGAATCCGCGTTTTTGTTGATTGAAATTCGTTTCAAATTTTTTCTGTGTAAATAAGATTTTGAATATTAGCCCTCAATATGCAATAGTTATAGTTCCAACAAAAACTTGTAGTGTCCTTTGGTGTCAAATATAAACCTGTGACGCTTTTCTGTGCGTTTATGATAATGATCGATTTGATCCTTTCTAAATATAAACTGAGCGGGGGTAGTTAAATCCTTAGCATGGTTACTTATTTGTATATGTATTCATAATGTTCATAGATTTGCGGGTACAACCTGACTAACTATACGGTCTAATGATTTTAGAGTATGGGAAATGTCTAAAACATTAGCCATTACACATATTAACGCAACTAAAACAGTGTTTAGAAAAGAAGTGTTTCTTTGATATTTTAGTGTGGTGGTAGGCTACATACATATAAATATGATTGAATATAATTATAATTAACCCAGGAATGAGTTTAAGTTACATACTAGTTTCAGCTATCCTGAAATCATTCATTTAATGACCAGGCCAGATGGTAATTACAATTCATGGGAATACTCTTACGAATATTCAAAATAAATAAAAATAAATGTTGATAATTTGTATTAACAAAAACAAAAACATATAAAAATTTATCACTCATTTACTTGTATAGTGCCATAACTCAAAAAATGTGATTTTTGAAATAATAATGCAGAATTCTTTGTTATATCATACTCTATATTGTGTCAAAAATTCGTATTTATAACTTTTAAATTCACCGTTTGAGAAGAGAACACGTCATTATTACATTTTCTACACTCAAAATAATAACTCTGTAAAATACTCTGTAAAATAACTGTAATCTCAATTCAACAGATATTTGACAGAGTTTTCTGTCAAAATACAGATTTAAAGAAAATACTTTGTATTTTGTTGTGACAAAAAAAACAAAGTTTCCTCTGTTTTATTACTTTTTACTTTGTAATCTTAATTTTACAGATAACACTGTGCTACAAAAAACACAAAATCTAATATAAATGAGGTAGTTAAGGTTGTAGGTCGAAAAGATCACAAAAATGCCCATCAAACTTGCCAGACATCCTCAAATTTTAAAGTTATTGTCAAAAAACGTTTTTTTTTTACTTTTCTCACTAAACCACGTGTAACTTAAAAAGTTTTCAACCGACTTTCAATTTTTTAACTGTTTTGGATAGAAGAAATATAGGGCTTTTTATGTGTGTGAATTGGTCTATACATTTATGAAAGATATGTATTGATTTTTTCAACAATATCTAATTTTTTTGTTATTTTTTTTAAAAATTTTTGAGTTTATCGATTTTTTTCTGCTATAGTTCGTTCAACAATTTTTATATTTATAAAAATATTCTTAAAGAAAATTTTATTGTGAATACGATGAGCTTTATGCCGAAAAAATCGAATAACAATTGACAGAGTTGTGATAATTTTTCTAAAAAATAAAATTAAGATTTTGCATGAAATTGCCGTTCGGACAACCCAGGCAAAAAAATAAACGAACATACTGAGAGGTCGCGTATCATTATTTTAAAGGTTTTTGGCCCCCTGAATTCGAATTTGACCTTGAAATTGCGCTATCTTATTAAGTTTTTGATATATCAATTTATGTTTAATATCTCAAAAACCAGATAGAACAATTTAAAGGTCAGATTCGGATTCAGCGCGCCAAAAACCTTTAAAAATATTGTACATGACCTCTTATGATAAATTTATTTTTTTGCCTGGGTTGTCTGAACGGCGATTTCCTGAAAAATCTTAATTTTCGTTTTTAGAAAAATTTTCACAACTCTGTCAATTCTATTTTGATTTTTACAGGATAAAGCTAATCGAATTCAGAACTAAATTTTCTTTAAAAATATGTTTATAAATATAAAGGTTGTTAAACGAACTACAGCAGAACAAAATCGATAAACTCGAAAAATTTTCAAAAAATAACCAAAAAATTAGATATTATGGAAAAATTCAATAGATATCTTTCTTATATGTGTAGACCAATTCACACACATGAAAAGCCCTATCCTTCTTCTATCCAAAACAGTTAAAAAATTTAAAATCGGTTGAAAATTTTCTGAATTACACAAGGTTTAGTGAGCAAAGTCCAAAAAAACGTTTTTTGAAAATAACTCTAAAATTTGAGGGTGTCTGGCAAGTTTGACGGGCATTTTTGTGATCTACTCGACAAAACCAACATCGTATACCATGTCACATTAGAAGTATTTTTTCACTGTAGCACAGTGTAATTAACAGAGTTTTCTGCTAAAATACAGATCTAAGCAAAATACTTCGTATTTTTTATAACCAAAAAAGTTTTCTGTTTTGAGTAGTTTTTGTTTTTGTTACCGAACATCAAAATTTTATATGTATTTTTTCTTTTTTAAGAAAAAGTTGAAAAATAAGCAAAAAAAGTTATAAAAAAAATCTTTTCAGAAATCTTATAAACATTTTACAATATAACATGCATTTAACTCTGTAAATTTACAGAGCTTTTCTGTAATTTTTTTTTGTATCAAATGCATTTTACAAATATATGTAAATTGACATAGTTTTCTTTGCTAAATGGTGGTTTATTTAACCAATATTTTACTAGAAACTCTGTAAATTAACAGTTTTTTTTTGTATAAATCATTTTACAGAGTTTTAAAGTAAAATTACAGAGTTTTCTCTATCAAAAAGCTTTCATATATAACCAACATTTTACTATCAACTCTGTAAATTAACAGTTTTGTTTTGTCAAAATCATTTTACAGAGTTTTTTAGTAAAATTACCAAGAAATGTTGTTAGCTGGAAAAGTATGGTGTACTCTGTTAAATTAGCAGAGTTTTTCTGTAATTTAACAGAGTTATTATTTTGAGTGTATGTACCGGCCTTTTTCAATGGAAAGCTACACCATTTCCAATTGTATTTTAAAAATTTTCAAATGTATTTTAAAATTGTCCAAATATATTTTAAAATTGTAAAAATGAATTTTAAAATTATCCAAACGTATTTTAATATTGTCTAAATGAATGTGGGTGTGGAACAAGGTGCTATAATCCAAAAACCAAATTGTATAGGAGAAGCAAAAAACTAAATAAGTCGCGAAAAAAATTTAATTTCTTAATTTTCTTTTTGCAGATCGACAAAGATTGACCATTTGCATCTATGTACAAAATTTCATAAAAATAGAATGAGCGGAAGTAGCAAAAAATTGCATGTGAAATTTTGTTCTAGTGGAATAAGGTGCTATGTTACAATTTCTACTAGGAATTTCAGTACATTTGCCAAGTAGTTTTATGTTTTTTGTGTTATTTTTTAAAAATTAAAATTTGGCATGATGAATTCTGCAAATTTTAGACGGGGTCCAGCAATACTCATTTTTATATAAGAATAATAAAAGGTAGTTAATTCAACAAAAAACAAGTGGTTTATGGTTTATTTTGAACAGATTTTCGCGTAATGGGTTAAAAAAATGCACAATTTATAATATAAGTTACTAACCATTCAATTTTATAGTTTTAACTCAAAAATTGGATAGTTTATCTAAATCCGCCCTTATTATTTCGTAAAACAATATTGTGTTTTTGTATGGATATAGCACCTTTTTCCATATTCACACTTTAACTATAGATAGATTAGATATGAAAGCGTTTTTTGCCAAACCAATGGGCACATGTTAAAGCCTAGGATGTTTTCTACACGTTAACCATTTCACATGCAAGAATTTTGATGTACCACCTTTAGTTTAACTGCAAAATTCATGTTAGTATTCGGATGAAAAATGTAAAATATTTCCAAAAATAGTTAAAATTGAACTTTTAAGGTCAATTTTATGACAGAGAACGATCAAGTTTTTAACAAATTTGTTTGCAAATAGATCGAACTATTGAAGGAAGATAAGATTTTGCAAAAAAACGCGATTTCCAAAAATTGGATTTTAGCACCTTCTTCCACACACACATTCAAATGTATTTTAAAATTGTCCAAATATATTTTAAAACTGTCCAAACTAATTATAAAATTGTCCAAAGTTTACCATTTCCAATAGTTTACCATTTCCAATAGTATTTTAACATTTTCCAAATGTTTTTTAAAATTATCTTAATATATTTTAAAATTGTCCAAATGTATTTTAAAATTGTCCAACTGTATTTAAAATTGTATAAAATACATATGGATAATTTTAAAATACATTTGAACAATTTTAAAATACATTTGGACAATTTTAAAATACATTTGGACAATGCTGAAAATAAATTTGTAAAATTTTAAAATACATTTGGACAGTTTTAAAATACATTTGGACAGTTTTAAAATACATTTGGACAAATTTGAAAGTACATTTGGAAAATTTTAATATACATTTGGACCATTTTAGACAACTTTAAAATATATTTGGACAATTTTAAAATACATTTGGACAATTTTTTAATCCATTTGGACAGTTTTAAAAAACATTTGGACAATGTTGAAAGTACATTTGGACAATATTAAAAATACACTTGGAAAATTTTAAACTACATTTGTAAAATTTTAAAATACACTTGGACAATTTAAAAATACATTTGGACAGTTTTAAAATACATTTGGACAATTTTGAAAGTACATTTGGGAAATTTTAAAATACATTTGGACAATTTTAAAATTCATTTAGACAACTTTAAAATATATTTGGACAATTTTAAAATACATTTAAACAATTTTAAAAAACATTTGGACAATTTTTAAATACATTTGGACAATGCTGAAAATACACTTGGGAAATTTTAAAATACAATTGGACAATTTTAAAAAAATATTTGAACAATTTTAAAATACATTTGGAAAATTTTAAACTACATTTGGACAATTTTAAAATACATTTGGACAATTTTAAAATATATTTAGACTATTTTAAAATACATTTGGAAAATTTTAAACTACATTCGGACAATTTTAAAATACATTTTGACAATTTTAAACACATTTCGAAAATTTACTACTTAAAATACATTTGGACAATTTTAAACACATTTCGAAAATGTTAAACTACATTCGGACAATTTTAAAATACATTTGGACAATTTTAAATACATTTGGACAATTTAAAAATACATTTGGACAGTTTTAAAATACATTTAGACAATTTTAAAAAACATTTGGAAAATGTTAAAATACTATTGGAAATGGTAAATTTTAAACGTGTTTTCTGAAAAAATAATATATTTTAAGTTATACCTTTATGCAAGTAAATGAGCGATATGTAAAAGTTTATTCGGGGTCCTTTCGACCCATACCTGCATTTTAATATTCACATATTTCAAATATCTATGGATAAAAAAAGGGGAGAAAATCGATTTTTTTCGTATAAAGCCATTTAGAAAATGAACATGAATTTTTGATTTGTTTGTAGTTGTTGGCGCCCATGACCACTTAGTTGGTGAATAATTAAGGAAGTGTGCATGTAAACAATTACTTCAATCCGTACACGAAAACGATTTTTTAACAACTATAACTTTCAACTACAACACGAGAAATGGCAGCGAAAATAGTGTGATATACCCGTACCATTGAACTGTAATCAACGCCTGTCGCCATCCTCACACTTATTTTGGGTAGTAATAAATCCATAGTTATACATTGTTGCCTGTATTTCTGCACCATGGTTAAGAAATCTGGATCACTGGCCAAATGTTGATAGATCCAGAAAATTTTCTATCCTGCAATTGATTTTTAATATAATATCCTGCAATTGATTATATTTAATATTACAGAATCGTTAACACTGTAAGTATAATTTTAACTTTTGAAATGACACACCAAAACAACGAGACACGTAAACTTACTATTCTAACCGGCAGCCCCGGAAACAGGCATCGATGAGGAAATGACTTCAGGATAGCAGTATATTAAATTAGAATTTTAAATCTGGGCAACTCTTCAATTTCCAAGAAAAATATGGTAATATTATCGATTTATTCAAAATAAAATTAAAATCTTACAAGTAGTATAAAAGTAATAAATAGACAAACAATTTTGAAAATAAAGTTTGGAAGAAGTAGTTAGGTGTGGTACTAATAAACTGGAGGTTCCAGGTTCAAATCCAGTTGGGACTAAAACAAATGAAACGTTTTTTCTTAATATAAGAATTATAAAGTAAAAAGTAAACGAAATATGATTTTTTTGTATTTTCGTATTACCTATATCATATATTTCCCCAAAGAAGTCTTAGGTGACATGTCCCCAAAAAGTCAGCATGCCCTGACTTTCAGCTGCTGACTTTGAGTGAGGACATTTGGAAAATTTATATGAAACTGTCGTCAACTCAGTACATAGAGATGCCTTGTGGATGTCTGCAGTGACTCTGACATGACACCGCGCCGTTACTGAGAATGGCTCGAGGACGTGCCAACTGGTTATTGATCAACAATATTTATATGAGTCAATTATTGTTTTGATCAGCATTTTTGCTATTTTCTTTAACTACACTGCGTTAAAAGAAATCAAAAATTGTTTGTGACACGAGGTGATTGCTGATTTCAATGTTGAAGTTCGTTTTTGAATCAATGGAATAGTTTTCTTACAACTCTTTATCAAAGTTTTGCCCATTTTTTGGTGGCTTTTTATTTTTAAAAAAATCTGCTTTCACAAATCTAAATTTGTTTGATTTGGGAAATGTGGACTACCCATAGCAATGTACTAAACACGAAATTGGGTAAAACTGTTTGCGTTTTAAGGTGGGTAAGTTGCTCGGTTTTCACGTGAAAATCTGTCAAACTCCATATAAAAAAAACATAAATTTCACACTGGCTTTACAAAAGCGTAAAAATTTCGCTGAAGAGGTATTCTGTTCACTGGTGAAAAACCGGCAAAATAACCCGGTATATGTTGCATCAATACGCATCAACACTATAAGCAACATTTTTTTTAAATTGTACAGACCATTTAAAAAGCGGTGAAATTTAACATTCAGATGTAAAATGAAGTAATTATAAGTGTTTGGCACTGTAAACATTAATTATGTCACATAAATAGACAATAATTATCAACAAAATTTTAATTGAAGGTATTTTATGTATGCTGATGCAAAAATTTTAAATTTTTTAAGATATGTACGTACTTAAAACATTTTTCTATAGAAAAAGTCTCAGATTCTGAAATATTTTTCCTATAGAAAAAATCTCAGATTCTGAGATATTTTTCAAATAGAAAAAGTCTCAGATTCTGAGATATTTTTCCTATAGAAAAAGTCTCAGATTCTGAGATATTTTTCCAATATAAAAAGTCTCAGATTCTGAGATATTTTTCCTATAGAAAAAGTCTCAGATTCTGAAATATTTTTCCTATAGAAAAAATCTCAGATTCTGAGATATTTTTCAAATAGAAAAAGTCTCAGATTCTGAGATATTTTTCCTATAGAAAAAGTCTCAGATTCTGAGATATTTTTCCTATAGGAAAAGTGTCAGATTCTGAGATATTTTTCCTATAGAAAAAGTCTCAGATTCTGAGATATTTTTCCTATAGAAAAAGTCTCAGATTCTGAGATATTTTTCCTACACCGAAAAAAATTCATGCCTTATATAAACGAAATGTTTCGTACATTGTACGAAAAGTTTCGTAGTTTTTGCTTACGGAATTATTTCGTAAAAATTATAAGTTCTTACGAAAAAAATTACTACATTGTACGAAATATTTTTGTGTTTTTACGAAATAATTTTCTAAATTATACAAAATAAATTCGTAAATTACAAAATTAAATTAGTACATACTATATAAGTAAATTGTCACTTAAAAAGCAAAATAAAAGTAACAACATTTTTTTTTTTTAAATCGAGTTATTGATTGATTGTGATGCATTTTATAAAAATACATGTCCCTACAAATTTTTAGTTCTCTATGTTAAAAAAAAATACAAGCTTTACGTCAAAATTCAAAACTATTATATTTTTCAAAAGGTTTTCCCCTAAAAAATTATCAAAATGTGATTTTCTAGTTCTTTAAAATAAAAATAAAATTTTCGAAGTTCCGGAAAAAATATATATAAATTTTCTATGTCCTACGTATATTTATTTGAAAGGTGTAAAAGTTTGTAATAGGTCATATGGGTCCGTGTGACATGTCACGTGACCTATCAAGGACCGATCGCTTTTTCATCAGCGACATTAAAAATTTTCATGATTACGAAATATTTTCGTAGGTTTCGTAAATCTACGAAAATTCGGACTAATTTGTTTTTCGTAATATAAAGTAAATTTTCGTATATTTTACGAAACAAGCAAGTACGAAATTTTATTTCGTAAAATGTTGCATGGATTTTTTTCGGTGTATAGAAAAAGTCTCAGATTCTGAGATATTTTTCCTATAGAAAAAGTCTCAGATTCTGAGATATTTTTCCTATAGAAAAAGTCTCAGATTCTGAGATATTTTTCCTATAGAAAAAGTCTCAGATTCTGGGATATTTTTCCTATAGAAAAAGTCTCAGATTCTGAGATATTTTTTCTATAGAAAAAGTCTCAGATTCTGAGACATTTTTCCTATAGAAAAAGTCTCAGATTTTGAGACATTTTTCCTATAGAAAAAGTCTCAGATTATAAGACATTTTTTTCTATAGAAAAAGTCTGACATTCTGAGACATTTTTCTTATAGAAACAGTCCCAGATTCTGAGACATTTTTCCTATAGAAAAATTCCTAGATTCTGAGACATTTTTCCTATAGAAAAAGTCTCAGATTCTGAGAATTTTTTCCTATAGAAAAAGTCTCAGATTCTGACACACTTTTTCTATAGAAAGTCTCAGATTCTGAGATTTTTTTTTGTCTTAGATTCTGAGACATTTTTTCTATAAACAAAGTTTTAGATTCTGAGACATTTTTTCTATAGAAAAAGTCTAAGGTTCTGAGACATTTTTTCAATAGAAAAAGTCTCAAGTTCTGAGACATTTTTTTATAGAAAACGTTTTAAGTTCTGATACATTTTTTTATAGAAAAAGACTCAGATTCTGAGACATTTTTTCTACAGAAAAATTCCTATAAAAAAGTATTCGCCACTGATTAGGACCTAACAAAGTTTCCTGTTAGCAAATACTCTCAGAATCTGAGGATTTTTCTCATTTCTTCCACCTTTGATAAATAGGTATATTCTCAATACAAAAACCCTCAAAATGTACAATCTGGATATTTTTTAAAGAAAACATTCCACAGCGTGTTTAAAAAATCTTTGAGAAAAAAAGACCACAGCCGACGGATAGATCAAAACTGTTTCTGGTTTTAAGGAAAATATCCATATTCCTACAAAATTCTGGCGCTTTTTCATTGAATTTTATGTTTTTTCTATAGATGTTCACTTATTCAAACTTTCTTTTGATATTCGTTTTGGGAAACATGCATCCCATTGCACTTAAATTAATTTGCAGAGAAAAATAACCATTTATTTTATTTATTAAATGATTTAGTTTTTTTTGTAAATAAATAAAAAAATTGTCAATAATTTTTTTTTTGACATAAATTTTCCAATTACTCATTGAAATTTTCCTGGTAAATTGTAGCAAGGAGTATCAATACTAAAGAGATCTGAACTCGCTCTTCTTCTGTTAAAGCCGCTCTTAAATTCCCTTTGCTAAGTCCGCCATCGAACTGGACGTTTGATCAAACCAAAAAAAATCCCTTAAGTTTGATATAAACAAAAAAAAAAGTGTTGCAGTTTGGCGATTTTCAGACTAAAGCTAGCGTTTTTTTGCATCTAGCTGTAAAAAAAGTTTTTTTTGTGGATTATCGGGAAATCCAATGACTTTTTATTTGCTGACAATTTGTTTTAAACACTTTTAAAGGTATTTCCTAAATAATATTAACATAAAAATTATAAATTGATACATTTTTTTTAAATTGATTAAGCGCTTTTTCGATATAAAAAGTTAGCATTATTTGTCAAACCAACAATGTTAATTTAACATTATCGTATTTTCCTCGTCTAACAGTTTTCGTACCTTCTGTTAAAAAGTTTCAAAATATTAAGAGCGGGAGACAAAGAGCTTGATTGTAGCTGTTAAAAAGTTTCAAAATATTAAGAGCGGGAGACAAAGAGCTTGATTGTAGCAAGCTCTTTGTCTCCCGCTCTTAATATTTTGAAACTTTTTAACAGAAGGTACGAAAACTGTTAGACGAGGAAAATACGATAATGTTAAATTAACATTGTTGGTTTGACAAATAATGCTAACTTTTTATATCGAAAAAGCGCTTAATCAATTTAAAAAAAATGTATCAATTTATAATTTTTATGTTAATATTATTTAGGAAATACCTTTAAAAGTGTTTAAAACAAATTGTCAGCAAATAAAAAGTCATTGGATTTCCCGATAATCCACAAAAAAAACTTTTTTTACAGCTAGATGCAAAAAAACGCTAGCTTTAGTCTGAAAATCGCCAAACTGCAACACTTTTTTTTTTGTTTATATCAAACTTAAGGGATTTTTTTTGGTTTGATCAAACGTCCAGTTCGATGGCGGACTTAGCAAAGGGAATTTAAGAGCGGCTTTAACAGAAGAAGAGCGAGTTCAGATCTCTTTAGTATTGATACTCCTTGATTGTAGTAAAATTTTAGTAAAAGAGAAATACATTCTCTCTTAAATTGCTTACTACATTTACTATTTTTATGTGTACTCGAACGGTTTTTGAGCAAAAATAGTAAATTGAGTAAATACTAGTAAATTGTAGTAGGTAATCGAATGGAGCTAATTATATCACATAAATTACCAAAAAAATATTATTTAAAGTTATTTTATGTATTCTGACGCGTTTTATAACCAAACATATGACTGTCAAATTTTCGCTACAGATTAATTGATGTTTCGAAACATTTTTTTCACCGGTGAACAACTTACTTAGCTTTAGTGGTAAAAATCGCGATTTTTCTCATAATTTATTAATTTTGCGCTTTTTTTTAGAACTCCATAAATAATTTCAAGACCTGATCTAATTTATGTAAAAGATTAATATGAGTTTTTAATTTATGCAAAAAAAAAAAAACAAATTAGGTACATCTTAGTTTTTTTGCAAATCGCGTTAGGGGGCATCGATCAAACAAAACTAAACACTTGTTCGATTAATTTAAAAATTACGTTTTTCAAATAACGAATAAATCGATTAATTTATGTCAATTAATCGAACAATTTTTTTATACCCTCCAATTACAGTATCGAAATATCGGTATAGGACCCCATAAAGTATATATGTTATTGATCAGTGATCGATATTAAGACATAGTGATGTCCCTTTAGCATAGGCGTAGATAGCCATGTCCCCCCAGAATTTTAATCATTCACAATATTTTTTTTAATAATTTAATGATTTCATTAATTTTTGCAACAATAAATAATAATAATATGTAATGAGTCTTTAGGACTCGTTATGATTATTCAATGAGTCTTATGGACTCGTAATGGTTATTATATAAGATCTAATAGTTTTTCCCATTGAAAAATAGTCTGAATTATTGAAAAAAAGTTTTTATAAAGGTACCCACAGACGACGCAATATTATGTACAATATTCAATTATAATGATGGTGTGTGGGTAATATTGACGATTGTACAATGGTCAATCTTACCCACACACGATCAATATAATTGAATATTGTACATAATATTGCGTCGTCTGTAGGTACCTTAAGAATCTGATGTTTTTGTCAGTAATAAAAACTTTACCGAATCCTAGGGTTTTATCTACAGAAAAACATTTTAACTTCTTTGATTTAAAAAAGTTTCTAAATTCTAAGGGGGTTTTTTATAGACAAAAGTTATTGAAAGAAAGAATCTGAGAATTTTGACTAATAATCATCAACATTTGCAATCATTAGAACTTTTTCTTGAAAAAAAATCATAGTATGATGATTTTACTATAGGAAAAACATTAAAAATCTTTCATTCTCAAAACATATCTAGGAGTTCCAAATTTCCGAAAAATCTACAGAATCAAAATTTAAAAAAAAAAGTATGCATTTTTAACCGCTTTCGGGGGGCATTCGTTTCTAGGACACCTAGACGCATGTTAAAGGGAACGCTTCAGGAATAGGTCTGGGTTTTTCTATTAAAAAAAAAAATACCAAAAAATTAAAAAAAAAAATCTAGGTGGGCTTTAGCCCCCCCCCCCCAGAAATGTTGGTTTCCTACGCCAATGCCCTTTAGGGAGGGTCCAAAATAAAAGAGCTATAATCCTGAAGTTTGGCACAATTCTTATGATCATAGGCTGGATAAGTTCAAAGGCAAAATCGGACAAGGGGAAAATATTTCCCTTTAAAGAACTAAAACATCATCAGAAAACCACAATTTTTTTACAAGTTTTTTTTGTACATTTGTTCAACAAATGAAATATTTGTACGCAGGATGAAGTTCATTTGGACCAAGATGATTAGGAAATTGCTAGTTTTTCGTCCTGCCCACTATTAAGGGCGCGGTTATAGAAAATAATACAAAGTAATGATAAATGTTTTTTAGGCGTAAATATCGTAAAAATGAATTTGCAAACATTTATGAAGAGAAAAAAAGGTGTCCTCCAACGTCCCCAGCCGACTTCCCTCAACTTAAAACTTAAAATTATTCAAATTAACATCTGTATTGAAATACGAACCAACTTCTGCTGTTAGTTTGTCAAGCAGGGCGATAGCTCAGATGGTAGAGTACTTGCTTTGCAAACTGATGGAAAATTTCAAGAACGTGGGTTCTATTCCAATCAGAGTTAAGTCTGCTGATGAAAAAACATATAGAAAAAACAGTCTTACAAAAATCAAACAATTTAAATCTAATGTAATTTTCTCCACTGATGACGTAAAGGTGGCTACAGAAACCATGGTCTGGAATAAATCCACATTAAAAATAATCTTTAGAAATACAATGTTTTCTTCTTCAATCACAAACCCTTAATATTCAAATTTAAGTTTGTTACGCATTTGTTTATTTAAAAAAGTAAATTTTGTTATTAAATTTATAAGTTTTTCACTTATTTATTGTTAATAAAATATTAATTATTTTGTTTTTTTATGAATTATTTATTTTTTGGTTAGTAAAAATATTTTTTTATAACCACTTTTTTATTCGTTATTCTCGTCGATTAATCGAATAATTTTTAAGATTTAATCGTTTGATCGAACGAACAAAAACCATTACTTGAATTATTCGATCAAAGTTAAAAGGCGAATAATTATAATTGACAACTCTAGTACAAAAACAAATCCAGGGACGTCTTTTTTTGCGGCGGTGGGGGTTGGTGGGAGACGTTAGGGGGCACCTTCCCTTTGCGATTTTGAACTTCTTCTGAGATAAGAATGTTGCTTTTGCTTAGCAAAAGTACAAAAAACCCTGCAAAAAATGTGGTTTTTCTTAGGTTGGTTTAGTTCTCCAAGGGGGAACTTTTTTCCCCTTGGTCCAATTTTGCCCAATTCCGAACTTAACCTGCCTAGGAATATAAGACCAATTCGTGCCAAACTTTTGAAGTCTAGCTCTTTTATTTTGCGCTGTATCGTGTCCTCTACAGAAAGACAGATGGACGGACATCGCTAGAATGTCTTAGAATCGATCACTGACCAATAAAATATATACTTTATGGTGTCCTAGACCGATATTTCAATGCATTACACACGGAATGACAAAGTGAGTATACCCCAATACTGTGGTTGGAGGGTATAAAAATGTCCAATAGTATTTTAGAAACTCCAATCATATTTGAAAACAAGTGAGAGTGTTACAGTCGGCTGTGCCGAATCTTTTATACCCTCCAAAATGCACTTACAATTTTTTTGTATGATGTTTTCTTTTAGAGATGAAGAAGTACAGAGTACTCCGACATTGTCGAAGCCTTTAATATTTAAACAAAAAATGCACTCAAAAAAATATGTTTTTAACAAAAATTGGTAAAAAAAGTTTTTATAGTACTTTTTTTATCCGTTACTTGGCAATGCCGCCTCTAGACGGGGTACTATCAATTTCATTTGGATGGAAACCGATAAGTATTTTATATTTCTGAGTACATAAATAGACTTTTTATACCCTACACCACACTGTGGTACAGGGTATAATGAGTTTGTGCTGATGTTTGTAACTACCCGAAATATTGGTCCTAGACCCACTTTTAAGTATACCGATCGGCTTAGAATCACTTTTTGAGTCGATTTAGCGATGTCCGTCCGTCCGTCCGTCTGTCCGTCCGTCTGTCCATGTAAACGGTGTAAACACGATACAGGTCGCAATTCTTAATCAATTGACTTTAAATTTGAAACTTAAGCCTCTTTTGGCCCAAGGACGAAGCCTATTGAAATTGGAAAAAATCGGTCCATATTTAGACCTAGCCCCCATACAAAGGTCCTCTTTAGTTTTGGCTCAAATGACTCTAATAGACGCATTTTAACAGGTATCTATTCGAAATTTGGCAGGTAATCATGTTTTATCAACACAAATCACCATTCCAAATTTTAAAGAAATCGAACCAGTTCTTATTGTAGCCCCCATACAAACCACCTTCCCGATTTTCACATAAATCTCTCAAATTTCATGAAAATAGAAAATATTTAATTAAAATTCTGTTTGTGTATGTTAAACGCGTACTTTAATAACCTTATCAAATCTGATTATCATCGGACCATTTTTGGACTTAGGTCCCATGTGGAAATTTCGCCCGATATTCAGTTGAAGTGATTTATTGTCAACAAAAAGAAGCCTATTCCACTCAAATTTGATTAGTGAGTGCTTTTTACACTTATTAAAGATTTGACAAAATATAGATCTAATCAGTCCATGTTTGAACTTGGGACCCATTTTCCGGGAAACTCTGGTGTAGGGTATTTTATGGTCGGTCTTGACCGACTATAATTTTCTTACTTGTTTTATGTTGAAAATATTTTTATACCCTCCAACTACAGTATGGGGGTATACTCACTTTGTCATTCCGTTTGTAACGCATCGAAATATCGGTCGGGGACCCCATAAAGTATATATATTATTGATCTATGATCGATTCTAAGACTTTTCTAGAATGTCCGTATGTCCGTCCGTCCGTCCGTCTGTATAAGACACGATGCAGTCCAAAATAAAAGAGATAGGCTCGTTAAGTTTGACAAGAATATGTCTTTTGGTTCTAGGCAGTTTAAGTTCGTAAATGGGAAAAATCGGACCAAGGGGAAAAAAGTTCCCCCTTGAAGAACTTAACTAACCTCTGAAAAACGCCATATTTCCACAGTTTTTTTTGTATTTTTGTTTAGCAAATGAAACAATTTGATGCCAGAAAAAGTTCAAGGTCCTGCACTTGGACTTAGGAAATAAAAAAAAAATTTTTTTTTGCCCGCCCCCCTTTTGTGGACGTGGATATTAAAAATGTTTTTAAATAATGATAAAACTGTATTACTTAAGCTCAAAAAGCATAATAAATGAATTTTAAAACATTTATCGCATGGGTTTATATATCCGCCAATGACCCCTTCTGCCCCCCCCCCCCATCAAAAAAAAACGCCCCTGCAGTTTTTTTTTTATTTTTTTATATGTTGGAGGGTATTATAGATTCGGCACGGCCGAATTTAACACTCTCACTTGTTTTTATTGAAAAAGAAAAATGGGCGGTTAGAAGGTTAATTTTGGGTCGTGGAATCCATTGGAATTTTCCGCTTTGACAGATCAGCTTAGTAGAATTTATATGTACATTGGTTCTGTAACAACTTGCTCCCAGCTGGAGTAGCTGGAGCAAATTTGCGGTGTAAATTGTTGTTTTCAACATCAAGAGATACTCAATTCTTACACAAAAAAAACGCACCAGACAATTAATAACATCATTAACATATTTTTTTTTCTCAAAATATTTTCTTAAAAACTTTCAAGGATATTGAAGGATAAAGTTTTGAAAGGACATTATTCACATTCTTTTTCCTGATCTGGCAAAATAACAAAATAGAAAAAATAACCGAGATCCTTCTCTTTCATTTGCTATCCATAGCGGCATTCTAGGACAAGTACATATATTAAAAAAGTATTTTACAAAAACAAAGTCCTTTTAAAAGGAAACAGGATCACGACATGAAAAACTGTAAATGCAGTTTTACTACATTTGATCTATATATTCAGACGTATATCATCCGGTTCAGATTTAATATTGGCTGTCGGACGATGATATATAGAAATCTTGAATTATTTTTTCACAATAATATTATTCCTATGCCATAGTGTTATGCCTACAAAAGTTCAAATGAAAAAGAGCGGGGGCTCCTCCTGTAATGACTTTAGCAATGTACGTATGTGTTGCCGCAGTTATTAAGCAAATAGTTGCAAATCGTAAGTATGAAAAGAAAATAAACCATAATTACAGAGGTGGAATGAATGACTGAATGTATTTATTTGGCTTTGTTAATAATTTTTCATTTCACTTTAAGTATAGGGTTTTATTTATTGATGTTTGATTATACAATATGTCTGTAGAACGATAAATACATTATAAACCACTATGAAAACTTTAAAATTTTTTAATGAATAATTAAAATGCATTTTAGAGATTTAAATATCATGGTGATTAAATTTATGACAATCAATTTTTACATTCTTTAACATAATTATTTAAAGAAAACAAAATGTAACGTATTTTTTATAATAAAAATCCCGCCAAAAATTAAAAACCAAAGAACCACCACAGATATACCTACACATTTTCAATATCATTTGTATTCATTATTTAACATGTGTTTATGTGTGTAGGTATATTTTTGAATACAGGTAGTCTTAAAGAAATTGTAACAGATGAATTAACCCCGTGCTCTTTTTTTATTGCAGGTGCATGAATAATCATTGAATGGAACGAATTAATATAAAAAATATATAAAAAATTAAGCCTGTTTAAGAACAAATACAATAATATCGTACATATGTGCTCCTGGCGATGTAAATTGAAATAAACACTTGTCGCGCTCTTTCGACAATTTTAGACAAGTAGACAGGAAGAAATACTAAAAAACCAGTTATTAAAAGATAAATAGATTTATATTGCACTCAAAACAAATTTATATTACACTCGAAACAAGAAAAAAATCAAAAGTATTAAATTAAACATTGCACACTGGGACACAGAAGGTATTTTCCGGCCAAAAGTATTTCCACTTGTCGTAGCATGCCAAAAATATTAAGATTTTCGTGTTCAACGATTTCTAAACTGATTGTGAGCTCAAAAATACAATATGGCGTTGAAATTTTTTAAAAGTGGTGCGATCAAAAAGAAAATTTGTGGCTAAAAGGTTCCATAGCCGCAAATTCCAAATTCGATGCTTAAAAATACTAAATTTAAAATGGCGAATCCGATATGGCAGCTAAGACTTAAAAAAATTGTAAGATTCGAATAAAAATGTTTGAATTTGTAATCCTAAAGTTTTTGGGGTCCACAATTTCAAAAATGAGCTTAAAAATACAAAATTCAAAATGATTTCAAAGCAATAAATTTTTTAAAATTCTGGAAACAATCTTCAAATTTGCTGCTTGGGTCATATTTGCCCCCCTGCCAATATGGATTAACGATGTACAATAAAGTTAAAAGTTCATAACTGAATAACTTTGATCAAATGAAGCACCAAACAATATAAATTTGGTCAGTTTATTCGAAAGTCAATTTTCAGGAAAAAAAATATACACAAAATTCTAATTTCCTTGAAATCCGCAAAAATCAAACGGCTCCAAAAAAAGATTGAGTCGATGTATATCCCCAATTTTTTGAATATTTAGGCCTTTATTCATAATACTTAAAGTGTACTTAAAGTAGGTTTATTTGACAAATATTCATGCAATATCAGTCAAATAAACCTACATTAGATTTAATTTACTCATTATGAATAGCCCAGTTAATCTTTATGTTGTTTTTTTAAAAGTGACTTGTATAGAAATGTTGAATAAAATAATTTTGTGTAATAAAATTTTTAAAAAATCGAAAATACTCATTTGAAGTACCCCCATAAATTCATGGTAATTTTCAGCTTAAAATTTTGAAAGGGTTAATGAGGTCATAGAAAGTGGACATACTTTTTTCCAAGTAGTTTTGTGTATAAGCTAAATAAAAAAATGTATTTTAATTAATTTCATAAAATATTTATTTTTTATTTTTTTTTTTTCAAATCATAGTTCTTTTTCCCAAAAACTCGAAACTTTGACCTCAATGCGACACGGGTTAAAGTTATTCGAATTTCCTGAAATTTTTACACAATCATTTTTAGACGCAACTACACAATATTCCGACCCGCGCATTTTGAAATTCGAAAATTTAATTTTTTAGTGCCACTCTAATGGGCTTGTTTGACGATAACAACAAAAATAAAATTTGCACGTCCATCCAGAAAGTTGTTTTCTTAAAACTTAAATTTGAAAATGGCGAATCTAATATGTATGTAGGCGATTTTTATGTCGCTGAATACAATTCCGTTGCTAAAAACAATTGAATATGACGACGCACTTTTTTTATATACACGCCCTAAAAAGAAAGACGGGCCATAAAAAATAGTTTTTCCTTATTTTCTTAGTCCATGTAAAGGACACTGACGTTCTTCTCGTATAAAAATGTTTCATGTGTTTAAAAAAAAAAAACAGAAAAAATTGCCTTTTTTTGGAGGTTGTTTAAGTTCTAGAAGGGGGAACTTTTTTTCCCCATTGTAAGATTTTGCCCATTTTTGAACATACATACCGTGAGACCATAAGACTTATTCATGGCGCACTTTAGGGGTCTAGCTGAATTGGTTTGGATACAGTGCAGTCGAGTCTTCCGCAGACAGACGGGCAGATAGACGGAAAGACGGAAGGACATCGCTAGAATCTCCTAGAATCGATAATGGATCAATAATATATACCCTTAAAGGGGTCGTTCACCGATATTTCGATGCGTTACACAAAGTATGTTTGCTTCCACATTGAGGTTTGAGGATATAAAAAAATATCAAAAATTAATTCGCATCTACATAAATGGCTGCGGTTGCAAAAGTTATAATATCACTTGCGGTTTTTCGCAATCTGCATTCGGCGTCAGGTCTATGATGAAAAAAACAAAAAAATATCAACATCACAATGTTCATATTTAAATATATTTGAAAATTTTCAAATAGCTTTTCTGACTTTGGGGCTATGCAGCTTGAGCAGGTGTAATCGGAATATTAAAAAAAAATTTGGAGGAACTACTTCTAAGTGTGCCCAACATAATGACATTCGATTTTTTTGCGAAATGCAAAAAGTGACTTTTGGCCGGAAATGTTGTCTGTGTCGCTCTGTGCATTGGGCTAATTCAGCGGAAAACCCTGCTACCCAACAGTTGAGATGTAGCATGTTTTGATTAGTTGACTCTGCTGAACGTATTTTTTTAAAAATATGTTTAAAATATTTAAAAATATTGGAATATATTTTTTTTTTTTTGGTTTTCATTTATTTTTTTCTGTTAAAAATACTTTTACTGTTATGAATACCCAGGCAGAAATTACGACTCTTCTAAAAATACAATACCATTATAACATTGGATATACAAAAATACGACTTTAAAAATTCAATACCATGAAAACAAAAAAATCGATACCATTACAACATTGGACTTTAAAAGAACCAACGTTACATAAGAGTTTAAAATTAAAATCCGAAAAAGTTTACAATGGTAAACTTTTACAAATTTTCTGACTTTATTTTATTTAATTATTTCTTTATACCTTTTTTAACAATAGATAATTCTCAAATTTTGAACATACGACGTTAAACTAAAACAAATCGAAAAAATCGATATTTTTTTTGACAAAAAATATAAAATAAAAAAATTTAAAAAGCTTACACTCAAAAAAATACGTTAGTAGATTTACTAATTTTTTTTTGCTAATGCTAGTTAGCTAACTTTTAGTAAATTTTTAGTTGAGATTAGCATGTTAGCAAAAAATTCTTGTAAACTTCATTTAGCACATTAGCAATTTTAAACAAACTTTGAACTAATTTCTTTTGCTAAATTTGAAATTGAGTTGACAACATTTTTACAAGATTTTTTGCTAACATTAGCAAAAATAAATGGTAATTTTTTTTTTATTTTCAGAAAACTTAAAATGGCGCTATCTCGGAAACTAAGCCAGATAGAGCAAAATGGAGGGCATTTTTGGTTCTTAGAATCTCCATACTTTCGCGGGTCCTCTTCACATGTGTGGACCCTAACGGGACCTAACTTTGGATCCAAAAAAGTTAGCATTCCCGAAAATTTTAAAATGCTCATATCTCGGTAAATATTGCCGACACAACAAAAAGTCCAAAAGAATTTTTGTAGCTATCAACACGTAGAACAAGACCGCAAAATAACCAAAAGCTCTCCAAGTAATATTTTTGAAGTTATCGAGTTTTTTAATTCTCAAGACCCCAGTGATTCCCTAAAATCACGTATCTCAAAAACTAAGCAAGGTAGAGCGAAACGGACACAAATTTTGGATCAAAAACTATGACGATTTTTAAGGAACCCAACTAGGTCTAGGCCCATCGGGGTCTGGACCTATTGGGTCCGAACCCAATGGGGTCCTAAAATGTGTATGAACTAAGTTGAAATAAAAAAAATTTCAGTTAACTTATTTTTAGCAAAACGTTTTTGCTAACTTTACCAAAAAAATTGTGGGTTCAAAATCAGCAAATTTTCTTGTAAGTTTACAAGCTTTTTTTGCTAACTTTACAGTTTTTTTTTTTTTGAGTGTATTTATGATCAGTGATCGATTCTAAGACATTCTAGCGATGTCCGTCCGTCTGTAGTTAACACGATGCAGTCCCAAACAAAAGAGGTCGACTTCCAAAATTTGGCACGAATATGTCTTATGTTTCTAGGCAGGTTAAGTTCGTAAATCAGCAAAATCAGGCCAGGGGAAAAAAGTTTCCCCTTGAAGAACTTAACCAAACTCTGAAAAATACCGTGTTTCTACATGTTTTTTGGTGTTTCTGTTTAACAAATGCAAAACATTTTTATGCTACAAGAAGTTCAAAGTCCTGCATTTGGACCTAGAGGATTAGAAAATGTCGTTTTTTTGTCCGCCCCCCCCCCCCTTTGTGAGCGTAAATTAAAAAAAAAATTAAATAATGATAACCTTGTATTTCTTTAGTACAAAAAGCATAAGAATTAATTTTTCAACCTATATTTCGAAAGGAAATATAGGTTTTACCCCAATTACTACTACCGACCCCCCCCTCCCCCCAAAAAAAGGAAACGCACCTGAAATTTTTTCGCATGTTGGAGGGTATAAAAGATTCGTCACAGCCGTATTTAACGCTCTTGTTATTTCCGTTATTGAAATAAAGACTTCACCAATATTTCCGATTATCAAAGTACTGTTACTGATAATTCGGTTCTATAAATCAAAAATTTTCGATTTATTTTTACTTATTTTCGGTACACAATCTTGATAAAAATATTAAAATTTTAACTTACAAAAATATCGGCTTTTTACAGGTTGGAAAAAGTCGGCTTGTTAAAAAAGTCGAATTTTCGAAAAATGACCGTCAAATTTTTAGAAAAGTCGAATTTTTGTTGCGACTGTATAACCCGAATATTAAAAAAAAAATAAAATAAAAATTTATTTTGAAAAATTTGTATTTACCCAGCAAACAATCAGACTCATTTTAGACTCCAAAATGGGCTCCAAAAATATAACAAGAATTTCAAAATATCGTATGAAAGTGGTTCATCCAAAAGAGCCTTATTTTTGGATTCGAAAATGAGTCAGGGAAATTAATGTAGGAGGGGAAATTTCCCTCCTGCATTGGAGTCCTAATGTACTCATTTTTGAGCACCTTAGGAATAATTTTTGTGCACTTTTAGGATTGTTTATGGATAGTTTTCCGGTTTATAAATTTTCTAATTTAAAGTGATAAACAATAAATAAACAGACTTTTCTTATTTTTTCTCTCAAATTTTATTAAAATATTTAATAATACAAATTTATAATAAAAATTGTTAAGTAACACACAAAACCTAAGTAAAAGCCGGCAACAGCTACCGTTTATTTATTTAAATTTTATTTTCGTTACCGATACCGAACCAAACAAGAAAAACAAAGCACGAAAGCATCAAATATCCGAAAGGGTACCCTTTTATATCCGTCACAGTTTTTGTTGCCAGCCTTTTTTAAAAAAATTATACAAATTACAAATAATTAACAAATAAATAATTAAATAACGAATAAAATAAAAAATAACGATTGTTTGCAAAAGTAAATGTAAAAACTAAATAAATGTGGGCATAAATAACGAAATAGGTTAGTTTTCAGCCATTGGTTCTTGAGATTGATTATTCGATTTATTGCTGAGAACTTTAATCCTTTCTTTTGCACCTTGCAACCATTTGGCTGTGATGAGTTTTACTTATTCGCCAACTTTGAATAATTTATTAAAAGCTCCTATAGAAACAAAAGATAATTTTAAGTATTAGTAAACATTAAATTAAGGTTTTAAAATTAATAAATACTTCCAGCAAAGAATTGCTTTCTGCTGTTAATACCTATCCAAAGTATTCCCACTCTTTGGATGAACATTAAAATCTATTTTTTGCTGGGTTGTTTTATGTTTTTGTAGTAAGTACATACCCCTTATTGCAACCGTAACATTTGCACTTGAAATGTGGAATTTTCCATTTTGCTTTCCTTTCCATTTGCTCCTTTCTACCAAGACATCCACTTCCTCCACAGAATTTAAAAGGTTTTTTCAAGTTCTTTAAAATCTACGGCATTTTGGATCTCAAAAGCCGTAATAAAGCTATTAATGCCGGATTAGATACGTTATATTCTAGCGACCAACTCGCTAAACCGTGGTTTATGGTTTTTCCTGTAAAATTTGTAACGGACAAATTTATTTGGTCGACGTTATTTTCTACGTCGTTACAATTCTCACATTTTTTTTTAAATGATTTCGGCGATAATTAAGCGGCGTTTTAATTAACGCTATTTTTTGATTTTATTTTTTTGAGGATGGTATAATATTTTCACAATTATATCCCGAAACCAAATTACACGATTACGGAAAAAAGAATTTTATTAATTTTGAAAATTATTGACATAAAATTCTTTTTTCGTATCAAAAAAAATATTTTTTTTGGCTCCAAAAAGAATAACTTTTTGTAGTCTTTTTGGAAGGTAGATTTAACAGTTTTATTTTTTAACTTTTTAGATTCATTTTAGACACACATTTTTTAAAAACAAATTTCCCTTTTATTTTGGAGTCTTTTCGGACTCATTGTGGATGGCTCATTTTTCCATCAAAAAAAAGAGCGTTTTATGACAAACTAAATTTTAAATTCAAATAATAGTTTCATTTTTGAATCATTTTCGACTCTAAAATATGTGGGCTCCAAAAACAATCCATTTTTGGACTCATTTAAAAGGCATAAATATTGAGGGCTCAGAATTTTGTTAGCTGGGTTATTTAAAATTATTTTTATAAACTGTATTTCTAATACCCCAAAATAGCGGCAAAATATGTCGAAATAACGTTATCCAGTGTTGTCTTTGAACACCATTATAAGGTCATAAACTTATTATTACAATGTAATTTTAATCCAGTAAATTTAATTTTTTGGTGTTGTGACGACGTCGGAAACAAAAGTCAGGCGATTGTTTTTTGGCGTTATCATTTCAATGTTATAGTAACGCCATAAATTTTGTAAATAGGATCTCACTTTGGTGTTGGAATGCCCTCCGCCAACACTATTCTGACGTTATTCCGATTGCATTTTTCTGTCTGGGTAAGTTTTATTTACTTTCTTGAATAACGTTCAAAAAAATAAATCATTTCAATAAAACAGCTTGTGTATCAGTTTGTGATCAAATGTAGCATAAATTGTTTACGCTACTTGTAATGAGAAGCACTCACTCAACATGTTGACTGAAATGTCAAAAATCAAACCGTTCAGCAGAATGTTGAGGAGCAGTTGAGCAGCAGATTTCTCTTCTGAACGCCATCATTGTTGTTATACCCTCCTGCAAATGGAGTATACCTAAACTAACCAACACTTTTTTTCTGAAAAGAGGGATGAAAAGGTTGAAAAAGCGGGATTTTGACAGAGTATATATGTATATTAGGGGTGGGATAGTGCACGAGTTTTTGATTTCGACACGCTAGAACCGCTTATTTTGTGAGGTTCGTAAAAAAAATGCATGAGCCAAAAAATGGGGCAAGTCGGATAGGATCTAGGGGTCGCTCATCGGGGTCAAAGTTGGGCATAGAGGGGAAAAAATCCACAAAATGTCTTACAGCTCTCCTGGTTTTGCCCCAAGAGGGGTCAAATGTGAGACCGACCCCCATTATTTTTTCCCCCCAAACACTTTTCCCAAACATACCTAAGCCCTATCTCTACTCCGTAAAGGGGCTCCCATACAAAGGTTCAATTTTTAAAAATATTTGCTCCTACCTCTTTTGCTGTCTCAGAAGTGACCCTAGAGGAATCAAATGTATGACCGACCCCCAATATTTTTTCAACCCCATAATTTTCTTAGAACAAACCTACCCTCTATCTTCAACCCTTAGGGTGGTCCCCATACATTTTGTTATTTTTTTTTTAATTTGTTTTATTACATCAGCTCCTACCGGTCCAATGGTGCCTCCTAGAGGGGTCATTATCAAGACCAACCCCCATTTATTTTCCACCCCCAATACTTCTTCTGAATACACCACTTCCCTATCTCTAATTCCTAAGGGGTCTCCCACACAAAATGACATTTTTATAAAATTTGCTCCTACAGCTCTAACTGGCGCAGGGGTGACCCTAGAGAAGTTAAATGTATGAGTGACCCCCATTATTTTTTTAGCCCCAACATTTTTTCCAAACAAACCTACCCTCTATTTTTAAGCCTTAAGGGGGTCCCCTCACATTTTTTTATATTTTTTATAAAATCGGATGTTATCGCTCCCATGGTGCCTCTTAGGGATAGGGAATGCAGATTTACCCCCATAAGTTTTTTCCCCCCACATTTTTTCCGAACATACCTACGGCGTATTTCCACTTTATAAGTGTGCTCCCCTTAGGAAAACCAAAACGTCTGGACCAGGAGTTCCAATGTTTGAGTGTTTTAAAGAGTAATGGGAAAATATAAAACACAAACCATACAGTCCTGGCATAGAAGATTCGAAAGTGGCAGGCAACATACCAGCTCTAGTCCAACCTGCATCAAGTTGTTTTGTTGGGCTCAAATAAAGGAAAAGCGACCCAGAGACGACTTCAAGAAGTTTCTTGAAATTGTTGTATTATACCTTGGTGAAAATATTCCTAATAAACATTTTAGCCCACCAGGACCCATCAGTCATGCTCGATGGATGGCAAAAGGCATATATTGCCTAAAAATGTTATAGGTTTGACCAAAAACAATTTACGTGAAATTTTGGTTTAGCGCCACTAAAGCAATAGAACCTCCAAATAATGATTTGAAAATTTTTTAAAGCGATTGCTAATTATGCTTCAATTAATAAGATGTCTCAACGATTGGAGAAGAGATTCTCTGACATCTTTGGTATCTCAGTGGTGAAGCTGTTGCATTATTTGATCCGAATATCTATTGTGAAATAAAATGAAAAATAGCAAATGCAAGGAGGAAGAGTTATCAGACAGCGAAGAAAAATAAGACGATGATATCGGGGAAGATTATGACTCGGGGGATAGCGGCGAAGGTGGAAACAAAGATCGTGATCATCCAGTACAAGTGGTTGGATTCGAAGGTGTGAAAATAATTAACATCGAATCGAAACAAGTAAATCCAGAACTCATAATATAAAGAATGATTTAAGCCACTACGTCACAGTTGAGACACCAACATTTTTTTCACGCTTCGGATTAACAACAAATTTCATTGGTTCCGGTCCAAACACTTGGGAAAATTGTGAGGACTACCAGCAAGCGCTGCAAATATTACTTCAATTACATGTTTTCAACGACGCTGCCTAAAGAGGCGTAAAATTAATAGAGGACTATAACAACGTGTTGTGCCGTAATGGAGAGGAAAAATATTACCCTAACAAAGTGGAAATACGGCGTAGGTATGTTCGGACAAAAAGTAGGGGGCAAAAATTATTGGGGGTCAGTCTGCATTTCCCGTTCCTAAGAGGCACCATGGGAGCGGTAAGAGCTGATTTTATAAATAAAAATTATAAAAAATGTGTGGGAACCCCCTTAAGACTTAAAAATAAGGAGTAGGCTTGTTTGGGGAAAATTTTGGGGCTAAAAAAGTATTGGGGGTCAGTATAAGATCTGATATTTTAAAAAAAAAAAAAAAATGTGTGGGGACCCCCTTAAGGCTTAAAAATAAAGGGTAGGTTTGTTTGGGGAAAATGTTGGGGCTGAAAAAATATTGGGGGTCAGTCATACATTTAAATTCTCTATGGTCATCCCTGCGCCAGTTAGAGCGGTGGGAGCAAATTTTATAAAAATGTAATTTTGTGTGGGAGACCCCTTAGGAATTGGAGATAGGGGGTTAGTATGTTCAGATGAAATGTTGGGGGCTAAAAATAAATGGGGGTCGGTCTTACTAATGACCCCTCTAGGAAGCACCGTTGGACCGGTAGGAGGTAGTGTTGTAAAAGTATTGAGTATTTGAGTACTGAGTACTCAATACTGCCTTTTTTTCGAGTACTCAATACTCAAAAGTAACTCCTCAATACTTTCAGGGTTGTATTTTTTCATTAGAAACGCATAATTTAACCAACAAATATAACCATAAAATGCAACTCTGTGTATAAAAAATATTTCAGTTGTTTTTTTTCTAGAAAAATAATTTTTAAGTTGATTAAAAATAATCTAAAGATAAAAGCGAATCCATTGATATGCAAACACAAATAGGATTTTGATAAAAATTAATAAAATTGTAATTTATAAAGCTCTATTTCAAAATTTTTTAATTTCAAAAAAAGTATTGAGTAGTATCGAGTACTCAGTTGAAAAAGTATCGAGTAGTATTGAGTAGTCAAAAGTAACCACTATTTACAACACTAGTAGGAGGTGATTTAATAAAAAAAATTAAGGAAAAATAAAAAGAAATGTATGGGGACCACCCTAACGGTTGAAGATAAAGGGTAGGTATGTTATAAGAAAATGTTGGGGATGAAAAAATATTGGGGGTCGGTCAGACATTTGATTCCTCTAGAGTCACTTCTAGGACAGCTAGAGAGGTAGGAGCAAATATGTTTTCACATTCAACCTTTGTATGGGAGCCCCCTTAAGGAGAGGAGATAGGGCTTAGGGGAGTTGTGGGGCTTTTTGTGTATTTTTTCCCATGTACGCCTAACTTTGACCCCTATGAGCGACCCCTAGATCCTATCCGACCTCCCCCATTTTTTGGCTCATACACTTTTTTTATGAACCTCACAAAATGAGGGGTTCCCAGCAAAACTTACAAGGGAAGTCTCCCTGGTGTCACCCTCCGATCTTCACGAAATTTGGATATGTTGTTAAGAACGAAAATTAATTCGACACGTATTTTTTTATAGCGGCCCAAACTCATTTTTAGGGGGGGTCGATTTGTATGGGGGGAAATTGACCTTTTCAGTTTTTTACGATTTACGCCTATTTAAACCAAATTACTATAGGCATGTGTGGTATCAGATTAAAGGTATTAAAAATACCTATCTCGTGGTGCTACTAATGGGCCAAAGAAGTTAATATTTTTCGACTTATTAACAAAAATGTCCTAATATTTTGGTATTTTACTCAATATGATGAAAAGTTGTGCATGTTTGGACACGTTCTTAGCACACATAGATAGGTTTTCCAAAGACCTTTCATTTGGTATGTAACATGACTAGGTTTCTTTGCATAATATAGGAGATAAACGAAAAAAACTGAAAAATGGCCTTGTCTTCCCCCCTCCTTTTTACCCCCTAAATATGAATTTGGGCCGCTATAAAAAAATACGTGTCCCTTTATTTTTTCTGCTCTACAAAATAAAACCAATTCCATAAAGATCCGCGGGTGACACTAGGGAGACTTCCCTTGTTAGATTACCAAATAAGGTATAAAATAAGGTATAGGATCTCTTATTTTATACATTGCAGCATTGATGATTTTAACAGGCGATGAGACTCAAAGTAATGCATACACATTATCACAAAGAATACCAGTAAGGTATAAAATAAGTCATAAATTTATAACGAAGAATACGAGTAAGGTGTAAAATATATATGATATTTTATAGGTTACGAGAAATGAAATAATATAGCATACCAGAAGATAATATATAAGGTGTTACGAGTAATGAAAAAGTAATTGTGTATTAAATTTACACACGTGATTTTTTTTTTTTTTTATTTATTTATTTATTATATTCATCTTATGCAAGGTTGGCAATCGATACCCACCCAAAATAACGGTATTTGGCTATTGTACCGCAACCAATAAAGATATGGACATTTTTAAAAGCGATTATGAAAGTCAATTAAATTTCTAATATTTTTGATGTGTTACTTCGTGTTTGTACCGGTTGCTTTTCGAAATATAGGCCAATACCTTTTTAATACCGTTTGAAACGGTATTTTAAAGGTATTGGCCTATATAACGAAAATGAACCGGTACAAACACGAAGTAAGACATCAAAAATACTAGAAATTTCATCTACTTCATAATCGCTTTTAAAAATGTCCATATCTTCATTGGTTGCGGTACAATAGCCAAATACCGATATTCTGGGTGGGTATCGATTGCCAACCTTGATCTTATGTAATACTAGACAATCTTACATTCCAAATTTCCATCATAATTATTTCAGAAAATATAAAAGGTACCATAGTACTCGTTTTTATCCCCTTAGATCGGAATCGGAATTTCCAAAAAGTAAATTTTTCATAGTTTTTTTTCTGTTATTGGATCCTACATTCCTAATTTTAAGTTTTTATGACCTTTATTTAAGCATGGGATGCTACATTCCAAATTCCAAGCTAATAAAACCATTATTAAAGTATATATAAAAAGTACCAAAATACCTTTTTTACCCGTTTTATCCCCATAGATATATTCCAAATTTCAAGTCTCTAGCTTCGTTTAGTCCTATGTGGCTTTCATTCAGTTCCGAATATACATGCGCTAAAAACAAAAAGTTGTTTGCCTTCTTTAGAAATCTTTTTTCGCTAAATGACCCTGCATTCCAAATATAAAGTTTTCAGGACCATTATTTCAGGAATTATAATAAGTACCAAAATACACTTTACCCCCCTTAGAATCGGAATTTTGAAAAAGTACTTTTTCAGACTTTACAACTAACATTGTAATATTTTTTTGTAGGACCTTAATTTCAAAAAATTTTAAAAAGAACCAAAGTACATTTTTTACCCCTTTTTACCCTTAGGAATCCGAATTTCCAGAAAGTACTTTTTTTGGTAATGTTTCCCGTTAGAGGATCCTACATTCCAATTTTTGAATTAATAGGATTTTTTTTCAGAAAAAATAAAAAGTACCAAAGTACTCGCTTTTTTACCCCCCTTAGAATGGGAATTTCGGAAAAGTACGCTTTAAGAATTTTTCCGTTGTTGTAACCACCATTGCAAATTTTAATATTTTTGTAGGACCTTAATTTCAAAAAATAAAAAAAGTACCAAAGTACCATTTTTTACCCCTTTTTACACTTAGGAATTCGAATTTCCAGAAAGTCCTTTGGTTTGGGAATGTTTTTCCGTTAGAGAATCCTACATTTCAAATTTAATATTAATTGGATTTTTTTTTTTTCAGAAAAAAAAGTACCAAAGTACTGGCTTTTTCCCCCTTTTCAACCTTTCGTTTTTACCCCTTAAAATCAACATTTCTAAAAACCCAGCCTTAGTGGATATGTATTCCGGGAGGTGAAACTTCAATCCAAATTTCAAGACTCTAGCTTCAGTGGTTTGGGCTGTGGGATGATGCGTGATTAGTATGTCAGTCAGTCAGTCAGTCATCAGTAAGTCACGTAACTACTTTATATATATAGATTTACAAAGTTATGAGATTTACTTAAAGTACTACAACAATTGAGGTCATAATAATTGAATAAGAAAAACTTTTTAATATCACAGATTAAGGAAAAATAGTTTGAAAAAACCTTTTATGTACAAGAAAGAAAATAGTTTAAGGAATTTAAGAAACAAGCACATTCATACATTCTTTCATTATAAAAGAATTACGTGTGATTGCCAACCAAATTCCTTAATGTTTCAAATGAAGACATTCTGCATCGATCATTAAATGACAGCGTCAGTTCCCTTGTAACCGAACTGATTCGATTATGATTGAAGTTTTTGTGTAATAATTCAGTAGAATATCTTTGAGATAAGTTGTGTATTATTTTCAAATTTTTATTTTGAATAACTTGCAGTTTTTTAGTATGCGTTTTAGCAGCTCTGCTGTACCAGACTTGACAACCATAGGTCAAAATTGGACGAATACACATCTTATATAAAAGAATTTTGTTTTTTAAATTTAGATTTGATCTTCTGTTAAGTAGAGGATACAATGCCCGACCACATTTAATTGCTTTATCACGTACACTTTCTACATGTTTTTTGAAAGTAAGCTTCTTATCTAAAATTATTCCCAAATATTTGATATCATCTTTTAAATGAATTGTGTTTCCTTGTACTCTCAATGGAATGGTAGGAACACGTTTAGGAGACTTGTTAAATGGGAATAAAATTGCTTGAGTCTTTTCATCATTGACCTTTATTTTCCATTTATCAAAGTATTTTTGGGTAGATTTAATTGAATCTTGCATTCGTTTTATGATAGCATTTGAAACTTTACCACAACAGATAAGAGCACTATCATCCGCATAAAAAGCTGCATCAAAACTTTTACGGATGTTAATATCAGACGCAAAAATTGAATATAGAGTTGGCGATAACACAGAACCCTGTGGAAGACCTGCAGGAATTTGTCTATCTGTGGAAAAGTTGTTATTGACATTTACAATAAATGAACGGTTAGTCAAAAAAAGTTTTAATGATTTTCTGTAGATAAACTGGGAATTTAAAGATGTTAAGTTTAAAAACCATTCCATCATGCCAGATGGAGTCGAAGGCCTTTTCAATATTCAGAAATATAATGCCTGTACTTTTACGATTGGATTTGTTTATGTCAATAAATTTAACGACTCTCTTAACCTGGTGTGTGGTGGAGTGCTCCTTTCGGAAACCGAATTGCTCTTTATTAATAATATTGTTTTCATTGGCAAAATCTATAATTCTCTTGTGAATTATTTTCTCCAAGATTTTATCAAGTAAGCTTAAAATGCTTATAGGCCTGTAGCTTGATGGTAGTTTTCGATCCTTACCATTTTTGTGAATGGGGATCACTTTAGATTTTTTAAAAACTGAGGGGAAGTAACCATTTGATAAACACCAGTTAAATATCTTACATAAAATTTCAAATAATATATCCGGCATATTCTTAAGAATAATACTATTAACCCCACCAAGACCGGGGGCTTTGTTATTTTTTAATGTTAAAACCAATGATTTAACTTCATTGACGTCAGTAAGGACAACTTCAGAATTAATTATTGCTCTACGCATGAGACTATCAATATACTTTTTAACTCTTACTTCCAAAGGTGAAATATTATTGATGGTAATCATGTGTGCACCTTCAAAAACATCAGCAATTGCATTTGCTTTTTCATCACAAGTTTTTAAGACCTTACCATTTATATGAAGATCAGCAAGAGACGTGTTTTTACCTTTAATGGCTTTGGTTAATTTCCAAAACTTTTTGGAACCAGAAGGTAGCTTTGATATAAATTTAGACCAACTTTCGTTTCTGTCTTTATTGAGATGAAAATCAATTAGTTTGTTTAATTGTTGTAAAATAGCTTTTATATGAGCTTTACGGCTTATATCCTGGCATCTTTGGTATTTTCTTCTATATTTATTTCTTTGCTTTATTAACATTTTACTTAGCTCAGAAATTTCTCTTTGCCATGGATTTTTGCGGCCCTGTGGAATTTTATTAAAAACCTGTTTTATAATATTTATTAAACTATTTAAAGACAATTCAATGTTGTCTGTATTGATTTCCTGATTACTGATGTTTTGTGACCTGATTTCATTCTCCACCCACACCTTAATTGCAGGCCAGTTTGCCTGTTTATATAATGGAATTGAATGTTGTATGTTATGAATTTGTCCGTGAATTGTACAAGATATTGGAACATGGTCCGAATTAAGTGCGTTTGGATGAGTCTCAAGTGAAGAAAATGGAATACTAGAATTCGATAAGAGGATGTCAACTGTGGAAGGTTGCACCGTTTTTACACTCACAGCAAAATACGGTTGTCTCAACCGTAAAAGGTTCCAACCTCAGTTTGAGGTTGCGGCAACCGGTAAATTTACGGTTGTAGCAACCGACAATTTACAGTTGTGGCAACCGGCAAATTCCGGTTGCAGCAACCTCAAATAACGACATTTGCCGGTTGTAGCAACCGTATTGCCGGTTGCTCCAACCAGAGCTGTGTTTAATATATTTTCGATATTATGCCAAAATACAAAATAAAATTCCAAAAATAAAACACATTTTTTATTTTTATATTTTTTTATTGTTTGAAAAAAAAAATAGTTATATTAATGACTTATACTAAAAATACTAAACCAAATGTAACATTTTTAGGTGGTTTTAATTCGTTTGCTGAAAATCCGATACAAAGAATTCTTCTCAGAATCAGAGACTTTTTCTAAAGAAAAAATGTCTCAAAATCTGAGAATTTTTCTTTAGGAGAAATGTCTCAGAATCTGAGACTTTTTCTAAAGGAAAAGTATTTCAAAATCTGGTCTTTTTTCTTTGAGAAAAATAACTCTGAATCTGAGAATTTTTCTATAGGAAAAATCTGAATCTTTTTCTATAATAAGAATGTTACAGAAAAAGTCACAGATTCTGAGACAGTTTTTCTATAGAAAAAGTCGCAGATTCTGAGACATTTTTCTATAGAAAATTTCTCAGATTATGAGACATTTTTTCTATAGAAAAAGTCTCAGATTCTGATACATTTCTTCTATAGAAAAAGTCTCAGATTTTGAGACATTTTTTCTATAAAAAAATTCTCAGATTCTGAGACATTTTTCCTATAGAAAAAGTCTCAGATTCTGAGACATTTTTTCTATAGAAATTCTCAGATTCTGAGACATTTTGTCTATAGAAAAAGTCTCACATTCTGAGACATTTTTTCTATAGAAAAAGTCTCAGATTCTGAGACATTTTTTCTACAGAAAAAGTCTCAGATTCTGAGACATTTATTCTATAGAAAAAGTCTTAGATTCTGAGACATTTATTCTATAGAAAAAGTCTTAGATTCTGAGAATTTTTTCAATAGAAAATTTTTTTCTATAGAAAAAATTTCAGATTCTGAGACAGTTTTTCTATAGAAAAAGTCTCAGATTTTGAGACATTTTTTTCTATAGAAAAAGTCTTAGATTCTGAGACAATTTTTCTATAGTAAAAGTCTCAGATTCTGAGAGAGTATTTCTATAGAAAAAGTCTCAGATTCTGAGAGAGTATTTCTATAGAAAAGTCTCAGATTCTGAGACAGTTTTTCTGTAGAAAAAGTCTCAGATTCTGAGACAGTTTTTCTATAGAAAAAGTCTCAGATTCTGAGACAGTTTTTCTATAGAAAAAGTCTCAGATTCTGAGACAGTTTTTCTATAGAAAAAGTCTCAGATTCTGAGACAGTTTTTCTATAGAAAAAGTCTCAGATTCTGAGACAGTTTTTCTATAGAAAAAGTCTCAGATTCTGAGACAGTTTTTCTATAGAAAAAGTCTCAGATTCTGAGACAGTTTTTCTATAGAAAAAGTCTCAGATTCTGAGACAGTTTTTCTATAGAAAAAGTCTCAGATTCTGAGACAGTTTTTCTATAGAAAAAGTCTCAGATTCTGAGACAGTTTTTCTATAGAAAAAGTCTCAGATTCTGAGACAGTTTTTCTATAGAAAAAGTCTCAGATTCTGAGACAGTTTTTCTATAGAAAAAGTCTCAGATTCTGAGACAGTTTTTCTATAGAAAAAGTCTCAGATTCTGAGACAGTTTTTCTATAGAAAAAGTCTCAGATTCTGAGACAGTTTTTCTATAGAAAAAGTCTCAGATTCTGAGACAGTTTTTCTATAGAAAAAGTCTCAGATTCTGAGACAGTTTTTCTATAGAAAAAGTCTCAGATTCTGAGACAGTTTTTCTATAGAAAAAGTCTCAGATTCTGAGACAGTTTTTCTATAGAAAAAGTCTCAGATTCTGAGACAGTTTTTCTATAGAAAAAGTCTCAGATTCTGAGACAGTTTTTCTATAGAAAAAGTCTCAGATTCTGAGACAGTTTTTCTATAGAAAAAGTCTCAGATTCTGAGACAGTTTTTCTATAGAAAAAGTCTCAGATTCTGAGACAGTTTTTCTATAGAAAAAGTCTCAGATTCTGAGACAGTTTTTCTATAGAAAAAGTCTCAGATTCTGAGACAGTTTTTCTATAGAAAAAGTCTCAGATTCTGAGACAGTTTTCCTATAGAAAAAGTCTCAGATTCTGAGACAGTTTTTCTATAGAAAAAGTCTCAGATTCTGAGACAGTTTTTCTATAGAAAAAGTCTCAGATTCTGAGACAGTTTTTCTATAGAAAAAGTCTCAGATTCTGAGACAGTTTTTCTATAGAAAAAGTCTCAGATTCTGAGACAGTTTTTCTATAGAAAAAGTCTCAGATTCTGAGACAGTTTTTCTATAGAAAAAGTCTCAGATTCTGAGACAGTTTTTCTATAGAAAAAGTCTCAGATTCTGAGACAGTTTTTCTATAGAAAAAGTCTCAGATTCTGAGACAGTTTTTTTATAGAAAAAGTCTCAGATTCTGAGACAGTTTTTCTATAGAAAAAGTCTCAGATTCTGAGACAGTTTTTCTATAGAAAAAGTCTCAGATTCTGAGACAGTTTTTCTATAGAAAAAGTCTCAGATTCTGAGACAGTTTTTCTATAGAAAAAGTCTCAGATTCTGAGACAGTTTTTCTATAGAAAAAGTCTCAGATTCTGCGACAGTTTTTCTATAGAAAAAGTCTCAGATTCTGAGACAGTTTTTCTATAGAAAAAGTCTCAGATTCTGAGACAGTTTTTCTATAGAAAAAGTCTCAGATTCTGAGACAGTTTTTCTATAGAAAAAGTCTCAGATTCTGAGACAGTTTTTCTATAGAAAAAGTCTCAGATTCTGAGACAGTGATTCTGTAGAAAGTTTCAGATTCTGAAACAGTTTTTCTATAGAAAAAGTCTTAGATTCTGAGACAGTTTTTCTATAGAAAAAGTCTCAGATTCTGAGGCAGTTTTTCTATAGAAAAAGTCTCAGATTCTGAGACAGTGATTCTATAGAAAAACTGTTTCAGATTCTGAGACAGTTTTTCTATAGAAAAAGTCTCAGATTCTGAGACAGTTTTCTATAGAAAAAGTCTCAGATTCTGAGACAGTGATTCTGTAGAAAGTTTCAGATTCTGAAACAGTTTTTCTATAGAAAAAGTCTCAGATTCTGAGGCAGTTTTTCTATAGAAAAAGTCTCAGATTCTGAGACAGTGATTCTATAGAAAAACTGTTTCAGATTCTGAGACAGTTTTTCTATAGAAAAAGTCTCAGATTCTGAGACAGTTTTCTATAGAAAAAGTCTCAGATTCTGAGACAGTGATTCTGTAGAAAGTTTCAGATTCTGAAACAGTTTTTCTATAGAAAAAGTCTCAGATTCTGAGACAGTGATTCTATAGAAAGTCTCAGAATCTGAGACTTTTTCTATAGAAAAACTGTCTTAGAATCTGAGACTTTTTCTATAGAAAAATTGTTTCAGAATCTGAGATATTTTCTATAAAAAAACTGTCTCAGAATCTGAGACTTTTTCTATAAAAAAACTGACTCAGAATCTGAGACTTTCTATAGAATCACTGTCTCAGAATCTGAGAATTTTTCGATAGAAAAACTGTCTCAGAATCTGAGACTTTTTCTATAGAAAAACTGTTTTAGAATCTGAGACTTTTTTCATAGAAAAACTGTCTCAGAATCTGAGACCTTTTCTATAGAAAAACTGTTTCAGAATCTGAGACTTTTTCTATAGAAAAACTGTCTCAGAATCTGAGACTTTTTCTATAGAAAAACTGTCTCAGAATCTGAGACTTTTTCTATAGAAAAACTATCTCAGAATCTGAGACTTTTTCTATAGAAAAACTGTCTCAGAATCTGAGACTTTTTCTATAGAAAAACTGTCTCAGAATTTGAGACTTTTCTATAGAAATACTCTCTCAGAATCTGAGACTTTTTCTATAGAAATACTCTCTCAGAATCTGAGACTTTTACTATAGAAAAATTGTCTCAGAATCTAAGACTTTTTCTATAGAAAAAATGTCTCAAAATCTGAGACTTTTTCTATAGAAAAACTGTCTCAGAATCTGAAATTTTTTCTATAGAAAAAAATTTTCTATTGAAAAAATTCTCAGAATCTAAGACTTTTTCTATAGAATTAATGTCTCAGAATCTGAGACTTTTTCTGTAGAAAAAATGTCTCAGAATCTGAGACTTTTTCTATAGAAAAAATGTCTCAGAATCTGAGACTTTTTCTATAGACAAAATGTCTCAGAATCTGCGAATTTCTATAGAAAGAATGTCTCAGAATCTGAGACTTTTTCTATAGGAAAAATGTCTCAGAATCTGAGAATTTTCTATAGAAAAAATGTCTCAAAATCTGAGACTTTTTCTATAGAAGAAATGTATCAGAATCTGAGACTTTTTCTATAGAAAAAATGTCTCAGAATCTGAGACTTTTTCTATAGAAAAACTGTCTCAGAATCTGAGACTTTTTCTATAGAAAAACTGTCTCAGAATCTGAGACTTTTTCTATAGAAAAACTATCTCAGAATCTGAGACTTTTTATATTGAAAAAATGTCTCAGAATCTGAGACTTTTTCTATGGAAAAAATGTCTCAGAATCTCAGACTTTTTCTATAGAAAAACTTTTTCTATAAGACAGTTTTTGTATAGAAAAAGTCTCAGATTCTAAGACAGTTTTTGTATAGAAAAAGTCTCAAGATTCTGAGACAGTTTTTCTATAGAAAAAGTCTCAGATTCTGAGACAGTTTTTCTAT
Organism: Pegoplata infirma; assembly: GCA_963921195.1. Classification (NCBI taxonomy): domain Eukaryota; kingdom Metazoa; phylum Arthropoda; class Insecta; order Diptera; family Anthomyiidae; genus Pegoplata; species Pegoplata infirma. Next base: position 167,822,466 of record OY992539.1, on the reverse strand, counting down.
GAAAAAAGTCTCAGATTCTAAGACAGTTTTTCTATAGAAAATGTCTCAGAGTATAAGACAGTTTTTTTACAGAAAAAGTTCGAGATTATGAGTCTGTTTTCTATAGAAAAAGTTCTCGGATTCTTAGCCATAATAATTGAAAGTTTTTCTAACATTTATCTTACAAAAGGGGTTTTGGATTTTGAGAAGCTTTTCTGGGAAATTTGTTCCAAATGAAATAACTTTATTCGTTGACTGCCGTGATGAATTTTAAGAGGAGATTTTGAAGATTTCGAATTTGAGGATATTGAACTTCACGTTGAGTAAATTTTTGGTCCGTATCCCGAATTTTGCTGGGGGTTTAACAAAAAAAAACATGATAATCTCATGCTTTGAGTTTAAGATTGTAGATTATATTCTTACATACCTTATGCGGAGAAGATACGTATTTCCTCCAGTCATTTTATGTATTTGACCACAACTGTTCCTTTATTTCTGTTTTTATTTTCTTAATTTCACGAAAAATATTTAAATAAATAAAAGTTCTCCTTAAATTTATTTTTTATTTTATGACAAAATAAAATTTTTTGAAGTTTTGTTTTTTTAAATTATCAGCTGAGGGAACCGACAATATGAGTTTGTGGCAACCGGTAAATGCCGTTATTTACGGTTGCTACAACCGGGGTTTACAGTTGTAGCAACTTTTTGTGGCAACTAGCACAAAAATATTTTAAAAAAGTAATAACAACCTCAATTTACGGTTGCTGCAACCGCGTACAGTTGGGACAACCGCAAGCCGGTTACGACAACCGTACACTCACATAAAAATTCGGTTGGAATGAGGTTGCCACAACCGCAATACGGTTGTCGTAACCGGCTTGCGGTTGTCCCAACTGTACGCGGTTGCAGCAACCGTAAATTGAGGTTGTTATTACTTTTTTAAAATATTTTTGTGCTAGTTGCCACAAAAAGTTGCTACAACTGTAAACCCCGGTTGTAGCAACCGTAAATAACGGCATTTACCGGTTGCCACAAACTCATATTGTCGGTTCCCTCAGCTGATAATTTAAAAAAACAAAACTTCAAAAAATTTTATTTTGTCATAAAATAAAAAATAAATTTAAGGAGAACTTTTATTTATTTAAATATTTTTCGTGAAATTAAGAAAATAAAAACAGAAATAAAGGAACAGTTGTGGTCAAATACATAAAATGACTGGAGGAAATACGTATCTTCTCCGCATAAGGTATGTAAGAATATAATCTACAATCTTAAACTCAAAGCATGAGATTATCATGTTTTTTTTTGTTAAACCCCCAGCAAAATTCGGGATACGGACCAAAAATTTACTCAACGTGAAGTTCAATATCCTCAAATTCGAAATCTTCAAAATCTCCTCTTAAAATTCATCACGGCAGTCAACGAATAAAGTTATTTCATTTGGAACAAATTTCCCAGAAAAGCTTCTCAAAATCCAAAACCCCTTTTGTAAGATAAATGTTAGAAAAACTTTCAATTATTATGGCTAAGAATCCGAGAACTTTTTCTATAGAAAACAGACTCATAATCTCGAACTTTTTCTGTAAAAAAACTGTCTTATACTCTGAGACATTTTCTATAGAAAAACTGTCTTAGAATCTGAGACTTTTTTCATAGAAAAACTGTCTCAGAATCTGAGACTTTTTCTATAGAAAAACTGTCTCAGAATCTTGAGACTTTTTCTATACAAAAACTGTCTTAGAATCTGAGACTTTTTCTATACAAAAACTGTCTTATAGAAAAAGTTTTTCTATAGAAAAAGTCTGAGATTCTGAGACATTTTTTCCATAGAAAAAGTCTCAGATTCTGAGACATTTTTTCAATATAAAAAGTCTCAGATTCTGAGATAGTTTTTCTATAGAAAAAGTCTCAGATTCTGAGACAGTTTTTCTATAGAAAAAGTCTCAGATTCTGAGACAGTTTTTCTATAGAAAAAGTCTCAGATTCTGAGACATTTTTTCTATAGAAAAAGTCTCAGATTCTGATACATTTCTTCTATAGAAAAAGTCTCAGATTTTGAGACATTTTTTCTATAGAAAATTCTCAGATTCTGAGACATTTTTCCTATAGAAAAAGTCTCAGATTCTGAGACATTCTTTCTATAGAAATTCGCAGATTCTGAGACATTTTGTCTATAGAAAAAGTCTCAGATTCTGAGACATTTTTTCTATAGAAAAAGTCTCAGATTCTGAGACATTTTTTCTACAGAAAAAGTCTCAGATTCTGAGACATTAATTCTATAGAAAAAGTCTTAGATTCTGAGAATTTTTTCAATAGAAAATTTTTTTCTATAGAAAAAATTTCAGATTCTGAGACAGTTTTTCTATAGAAAAAGTCTCAGATTTTGAGACATTTTTTCTATAGAAAAAGTCTTAGATTCTGAGACAATTTTTCTATAGTAAAAGTCTCAGATTCTGAGAGAGTATTTCTATAGAAAAAGTCTCAGATTCTGAGAGAGTATTTCTATAGAAAAGTCTCAAATTCTGAGACAGTTTTTCTATAGAAAAAGTCTCAGATTCTGAGACAGTTTTTCTATAGAAAAAGTCTCAGATTCTGAGATAGTTTTTCTATAGAAAAAGTCTCAGATTCTGAGACAGTTTTTCTATAGAAAAAGTCTCAGATTCTGAGACAGTTTTTCTATAGAAAAAGTCTCAGATTCTGAAACAGTTTTTCTATAGAAAAGGTCTCAGATTCTGAGACAGTTTTTCTATGAAAAAAGTCTCAGATTCTAAAACAGTTTTTCTATAGAAAAAGTCTCAGATTCTGAGACAGTTTTTCTATCGAAAAATTCTCAGATTCTGAGACAGTGATTCTATAGAAAGTCTCAGATTCTGAGTCAGTTTTTTTATAGAAAAAGTCTCAGATTCTGAGACAGTTTTTTTATAGAAAATATCTCAGATTCTGAAACAATTTTTCTATAGAAAAAGTCTCAGATTCTAAGACAGTTTTTCTATAGAAAAAGTCTCAGATTCTGAGACTTTCTATAGAATCACTGTCTCAGAATCTGAGACTTTTTCTATAGAAAAACTGTTTCAGAATCTGAAACTTTCTACAGAATCACTGTCTCAGAATCTGAGACTTTTTCTATAGAAAACTGTCTCAGAATCTGAGACTTTTTCTATAGAAAAACTGTCTCAGAATCTGAAACAGTTTTTCTATAGAATCACTGTCTCAGAATCTGAGACTTTTTCTATAGAAAAACTGCCTCAGAATCTGAGACTTTTTCTATAGAAAAACTGTTTCAGAATCTGAAACTTTCTACAGAATCACTGTCTCAGAATCTGAGACTTTTTCTATAGAAAACTGTCTCAGAATCTGAGACTTTTTCTATAGAAAAACTGTCTCAGAATCTGAAACAGTTTTTCTATAGAATCACTGTCTCAGAATCTGAGACTTTTTCTATAGAAAAACTGCCTCAGAATCTGAGACTTTTTCTATAGAAAAACTGTCTCAGAATCTAAGACTTTTTCTATAGAAAAACTGTTTCAGAATCTGAAACTTTCTACAGAATCACTGTCTCAGAATCTGAGACTTTTTCTATAGAAAAACTGTCTCAGAATCTGAGACTTTTTCTATAGAAAAACTGTCTCAGAATCTGAGACTTTTTCTATAGAAAAACTGTCTCAGAATCTGAGACTTTTTCTATAGAAAAACTGTCTCAGAATCTGAGACTTTTTCTATAGAAAAACTGTCTCAGAATCTGAGACTTTTTCTATAGAAAAACTGTCTCAGAATCTGAGACTTTTTCTATAGAAAAACTGTCTCAGAATCTGAGACTTTTTCTATAGAAAAACTGTCTCAGAATCTGAGACTTTTTCTATAGAAAAACTGTCTCAGAATCTGAGACTTTTTCTATAGAAAAACTGTCTCAGAATCTGAGACTTTTTCTATAGAAAAACTGTCTCAGAATCTGAGACTTTTTCTATAGAAAAACTGTCTCAGAATCTGAGACTTTTTCTATAGAAAAACTGTCTCAGAATCTGAGACTTTTTCTATAGAAAAACTGTCTCAGAATCTGAGACTTTTTCTATAGAAAAACTGTCTCAGAATCTGAGACTTTTTCTATAGAAAAACTGTCTCAGAATCTGAGACTTTTTCTATAGAAAAACTGTCTCAGAATCTGAGACTTTTTCTATAGAAAAACTGTCTCAGAATCTGAGACTTTTTCTATAGAAAAACTGTCTCAGAATCTGAGACTTTTTCTATAGAAAAACTGTCTCAGAATCTGAGACTTTTTCTATAGAAAAACTGTCTCAGAATCTGAGACTTTTTCTATAGAAAAACTGTCTCAGAATCTGAGACTTTTTCTATAGAAAAACTGTCTCAGAATCTGAGACTTTTTCTATAGGAAAACTGTCTCAGAATCTGAGACTTTTTCTATAGAAAAACTGTCTCAGAATCTGAGACTTTTTCTATAGAAAAACTGTCTCAGAATCTGAGACTTTTTCTATAGAAAAACTGTCTCAGAATCTGAGACTTTTTCTATAGAAAAACTGTCTCAGAATCTGAGACTTTTTCTATAGAAAAACTGTCTCAGAATCTGAGACTTTTTCTATAGAAAAACTGTCTCAGAATCTGAGACTTTTTCTATAGAAAAACTGTCTCAGAATCTGAGACTTTTTCTATAGAAAAACTGTCTCAGAATCTGAGACTTTTTCTATAGAAAAACTGTCTCAGAATCTGAGACTTTTTCTATAGAAAAACTGTCTCAGAATCTGAGACTTTTTCTATAGAAAAACTGTCTCAGAATCTGAGACTTTTTCTATAGAAAAACTGTCTCAGAATCTGAGACTTTTTCTATAGAAAAACTGTCTCAGAATCTGAGACTTTTTCTATAGAAAAACTGTCTCAGAATCTGAGACTTTTTCTATAGAAAAACTGTGTCAGAATCTGAGACTTTTTCTATAGAAAAACTGTCTCAGAATCTGAGACTTTTTCTATAGAAAAACTGTCTCAGAATCTGAGACTTTTTCTATAGAAAAACTGTCTCAGAATCTGAGACTTTTTCTATAGAAAAACTGTCTCAGAATCTGAGACTTTTTCTATAGAAAAACTGTCTCAGAATCTGAGACTTTTTCTATAGAAAAACTGTCTCAGAATCTGAGACTTTTTCTATAGAAAAACTGTCTCAGAATCTGAGACTTTTTCTATAGAAAAACTGTCTCAGAATCTGAGACTTTTTCTATAGAAAAACTGTCTCAGAATCTGAGACTTTTTCTATAGAAAAACTGTCTCAGAATCTGAGACTTTTTCTATAGAAAAACTGTCTCAGAATCTGAGACTTTTTCTACAGAAAAACTGTCTCAGAATCTGAGACTTTTCTATAGAAATACTCTCTCAGAATCTGAGACTTTTTCTATAGAAATACTCTCTCAGAATCTGAGACTTTTACTATAGAAAAATTGTCTCAGAATCTAAGACTTTTTCTATAGAAAAAAATGTCTCAAAATCTGAGACTTTTTCTATAGAAAAACTGTCTCAGAATCTGAAATTTTTTCTATAGAAAAAAATTTTCTATTGAAAAAATTCTCAGAATCTAAGACTTTTTCTATAGAATAAATGTCTCAGAATCTAAGACTTTTTCTATAGAATAAATGTCTCAGAATCTGAGACTTTTTCTGTAGAAAAAATGTCTCAGAATCTGAGACTTTTTCTATAGAAAAAATGTCTCAGAATGTGAGACTTTTTCTATAGACAAAATGTCTCAGAATCTGAGAATTTCTATAGAAAAAATGTCTCAGAATCTGAGACTTTTTCTATAGGAAAAATGTCTCAGAATCTGAGAATTTTTTTATAGAAAAAATGTCTCAAAATCTGAGACTTTTTCTATAGAAGAAATGTATCAGAATCTGAGACTTTTTCTATAGAAAAAATGTCTCATAATCTGAGAAATTTTCTATAGAAAAATGTCTCAGAATCTGCGACTTTTTCTATAGAAAAACTGTCTCAGAATCTGTGACTTTTTCTGTAACATTCTTATTATAGAAAAAGATTCAGATTTTTCCTATAGAAAAATTCTCAGATTCAGAGTTATTTTTCTCAAAGAAAAAAGACCAGATTTTGAAATACTTTTCCTTTAGAAAAAGTCTCAGATTCTGAGACATTTCTCCTAAAGAAAAATTCTCAGATTTTGAGACATTTTTTCTTTAGAAAAAGTCTCTGATTCTGAGAAGAATTCTTTGTATCGGATTTTCAGCAAACGAATTAAAACCACCTAAAAATGTTACATTTGGTTTAGTATTTTTAGTATAAGTCATTAATATAACTATTTTTTTTTTCAAACAATAAAAAAATATAAAAATAAAAAATGTGTTTTATTTTTGGAATTTTATTTTGTATTTTGGCATAATATCGAAAATATATTAAACACAGCTCTGGTTGGAGCAACCGGCAATACGGTTGCTACAACCGGCAAATGTCGTTATTTGAGGTTGCTGCAACCGGAATTTGCCGGTTGCCACAACTGTAAATTGTCGGTTGCTACAACCGTAAATTTACCGGTTGCCGCAACCTCAAACTGAGGTTGGAACCTTTTACGGTTGAGACAACCGTATTTTGCTGTGAGTGTATTGCGGTTGTGGCAACCTCATTCCAACCGAATTTTTATGTGAGTGTACGTTTTGTCCAAATCGAGTATGAGCATTAGTATAATATATATAATAGTTTGATTGTAGACTATGACGATAAAGACATTTTCCAGCTGAATTATTAGAAACACAATTCCAACTGGTGTGATGAGCATTCAGATCCCCAAATATAAAAAAGTCTTTTGTAGAGCTGGTTAAAGTGTCTATATCTTGAATAAATTTATTATTATACTCAGGAATATAAGCTGAAGTAAAAACTAGAGCCCGATTGTTAACAACAACTTCGATGGAAATATTTTCTGCTTTAAAAGTTTTTAATTTCGGTAAAAGCTTATGCTTAATATTATTTTTTATGGCGATGAGTACCCCTCCACCATGGGTGGGTCGGTCCTCTCTATATATTTTATAACTCCCAATTCGAAATTTATGATACGGCTTCAAAAAGGTTTCATTTAGAAGAAGAATATCTATTTTTTTAAAATGCAAAAATTGTTCGAGCTGCGAAACAGCTGATTCAGTCGTTATGCCTTGAGCATTCCAGTGCATAACATGAACATCTTGATTGACAGTTGATTTATATGGCATTTTTGAGAATCATGCCTAACACTCTTAATTTGTCATATTTGTTACGACATTTTTCAAGAGCATCAATTGCATCGAAAAATATTTCCAATAATCTCTCATTGGAAATGTCATCTTCATTGTTTTCTTTGTTATGTTTCTTCTTTGAAACATCTGAGTACAATTTTTTGCCATGAGAGTGAGAATCATATGTTTTTGACACATTATCAATGTGTGATACATGTGGAAAATCATTTTCGTTTAAGTTAAAACCAACTTTGTCAACATTTTTACGAGGGTTTACACGAGATCTTGATGTTATTCTTTGTCGAATTTCTAAATAATCTTGCCGGCAGGGGCACCGAGGATCATCCGCTCTATGGTTTACATTTCTTAGATTCTTTTTTGTGCAATTATGACATTTGTATATAACACTACCATCAAGGGAGGTTTTGTTTAAAGTGCAAACCGAATAATCGTGATTACCTGCACAAGCTGGACAAACATTCACTCGGTTACAGTTCTTACCACCATGGCTATACATGGAACACTTGCTACATTGTGTTGGACCTTTGCTTCCCTTAAGAGGACTTCTCCAGTACACAGAAATGCCGTAAAAGAACCTTATTTTTAAAACTTCTCTTTTCAATATATGTTCTCGATTAAATTCAATCAAATATAATGCATCGTCAACATTTGTTCTCTTTGTTTGAATTTCTTTAACACTAACAGGATGTATATTGTGTGAGCTAGCAAATTCTTCACTGATTGTTTTGATATCTAGCTGGGGTAGTCCAAACAATACCATTTTAAAATTTTTGGAATTTTTTAACTGGTGTGTAAAATAGTTCATGTTATTACTTTTAAGTGTTCTTTGAGCTTCTTCATACAGAGTCAGGGATTCAGACATTATTTTAGTGCCAATCGAAATTCTTTTAAAAGTATATCTATTTCCAATCAGACTAAAAACTTTAGTAAATCCATGTGAACTATCCACAATTATAGGTGGAACCTTTTCCTTATATGGCCTTATCTCTCCTTCCTCATCACTTGATTCGTCGAAATCAGATAACAACTGGAACCTATTAGCACTAGTGCTAGGACCATTAGTGGTTTTACGAATTTTGTATTTGGGACTATTACCCCCAAATCTTTTTCTCTTTTGTTTATTCATCGCAAACGTTCAAGAAAATTAAATTAACTTGAAAAAAGCTTTATCGAATAATTTTATTAGAAAATCACGCGAGCGCAAAAATATGACACGTTGCCGGGTCAGCTGATTGCACTGAACTGTGATACTCACGTGATTGTAAGTGAGTGTAAGTAGATAAAATATGCTCGTGAGTGTGTGTGGTTAGAAATTTCCTGTCGTGAGCCCATATCTAGTTTTAACTTATGCATTTTTTTATAAAATATTTATTTTTTATGTTATTGTAATGCGTTATGCATCCAATTATAAATAATACATTATTTCAAACTTTCAAATAATACATAATGTAACCAAATATAAGTCATCCATGATTTAATGTTTAGAAATAACAAATATGAAATACATTTGTTCCAATAATCATGCATTACGTAGCAAATTATTAGTAATGCATTATTTTTCATTTGAAAATAATACGTTGTGGAACAAATGTTTGGTAAGACATCATAAAATAATGCTACAAATAAGTTATATGCATTACCTGGTAATGTGTTATATAATCACTACCCATTACCAAAGTTTTGCTGGGTTCTAGCGATTCCAAATACTGCTGGTTAAAATCTCACACAACACTATCCCACCCTTAATGTATATGCATTAGTTTTTCATTCCGTTTGTAACTAATCGCAAATAGGTCCTAGGACCCCATGATACATAAATTAATGATTTTTAATCGAATTTAAGTCAACTTATTGTTAGCGATGTCGACCCGTCTCTCTGACTATTTCTGTGTTTTTCAATAAGTGGATTAGTCTTATTTAGTTTAAAATAAATATTTGAACATGACAAAACAAATTTGGAATATTTTTTCCGTAATCTACAATAAATAAACAATTAAAAAAAAAAAAAGTCTGGAAAATGAAAAAAGTTATAAATAAATCAAAATTAATCCAACTAAATTTTAGGATTTAATAAGTCCATTTTGGGTTAATTTTGTTTTATTCATAACTTTTTTCATTTTTCTAAAAAAGTGGTTTTACTTAAATTAAAATATCTCCGAAACAAATTGATGGATTTTATTGTTTTTGGTTTTAAATTAAAACAATGTTTCCATTTAGATCAAAACACTTGAATTGAGCAAAACACTTGATTTGAGCAAAACGAGCTGTTTCCACTCAAGTTGAAGTGATTTGCAACGGCAAACTAATTATGAATTTTCGTAATAAATTTGACGTTTTCTCAACAAAATGAATAAAACAACAAAATTCAGAAAATAATTACCAAAAATAATTAATTTTGCAGTTTATTATAATTAAATTAAAAATTTTTAACAACAAATTTTAAATTATTTTAATAATAAAAAAATAAAATGTCTTCTTCTTCTAACGAACACTCACTATATATAAAACACAGTCACAGACTAAATACAGACTCGACAGTAGAGTTTTATAAGAAAAAATGGGGAAAAACTAAGCGATTTTAGGAGAAAACACAGCGGTTTTTAGTCCGTTTTACGCTAACATGGCAACACTTTCTACGACTTAGGAGTGAGTGAAACAACAAAAACCGATCTGGCATTAATTTTTCTTATGGCGCGTTATATCAGCTTTCTCTTTCTAACCTAATTCGTAGAATAATTTGAAAATATTAACCATATGGTTCAAGAATACTTTTTTGACACATGTCACTTATGTCGAGTCTGTATTAGTCTGTGACACAGTGTTGCACTGACCAAAACAAGTGGTGAATTTAATAAGTCGTCATGTTTTGTAGCAATCACCAAATTTGAGATGTTTGGCTCATATGAAAAATGTATGCCATGCCACTGGAAACATACTATACAGCATAGAGAAACATAGAGGCGAAGGTGAAAGAAAAAATAATATCACTATCTTTTTTTAATTTCTCACACGTACGTTGTCGATGTGAATTCAAAACACAATACATGTTTACAAGTCGTACTTTATCAACAAATACATGTATACAAGTTGTACTTTGACAACTCAATTTTTGACGCCTTCGCCTCTATGTATACTCTATGCTATACAGGTAGTTTAGTTATCTATCAACCCTTTATACAAAATTTTTCAATCTGATTTTCGGCTTAGAAGCTATTAATCGATATAACGACAATTTTACTTAAATTTTAGCGAAATTTGGGGAAAAGAGTAAATCCTTATATATATATAAAAATGACATGTTAGTTTGTTTGTTTGTTTGTTTGTGTCGCTTTCAGAAGAAAACTACTGAACCGATTGAAATGAAATTTGGCATGTAGATAGAGAATTTTCTGGAATGAAAAATGCGACCAATGGCATCTCGATTGGATGCCCCGCCCCCTTTTACGCCCAATTTTTGTGAATTTCAGATTTTTCAATATATTTGATTGTTTGTTACTGTATTTGGATGTTTGTTACAGATTAGCATGAAATTTGGTATATTAATATGGTGTTTTTTGCAAGGAAATCCCGCGTCTTGATTGGAAGCCACGCCTTCTTTTACGCCCACTTTTTGTAAATATAATATCCTCACAAAGGGGCGTGGCATCCTTTGGTTTTTCATTCTATCTGGTTCACAACCACGGATAAACGGCTAAACCGATTCACATGAAATTTTAACCACAGATAGTACTAGCTGAGGCGGGAACTATAGGTCAAAAGAGAGACCGATCGGCCAAGTGGGCGTAAAATGCCACGCCCCTTTGTATTACATTGAACGTTATTTCTGCCTTTTCAGCAATTATGTTTAAACGGCTGAATCAATTTTAAAGAAATTTTCACCACATATAGTACTAATACAAACGGGAAATATAGTTCATAATAGGACGGGGACAGACAAAGGGGTGGAAATGCCACGCCCATTTGTATTACATGGAAAGTTATTTCTACCTGTTCCGTAATCACGCTTAATCGTCTGAACCGGTTGTAATTAAAATTTCACCACACATAGTACTAACCCAGGCGGGCACTATAGGGTATATTAGGAGGGCGCTCTGACGGATGGGCGTATAAGTCCACTCCCCTTTGTTCTACATTGGAAGTTATTTCTGCATATTCTGTAATCTCTCTTAAACGTCTGAACAGATTTTATTGAAATTTTTAACACAGATAGTACTAACCGAAGCGGGAACAATATGCCATTTCAGCACGTGATTGGGCAAAGGCGTTGTACTAATTCAAAATTACTATTGCTGCTATAATAAAGCGCGTTTAGACAAAGAGGCATTAGTTGCAACGCTTCTTTGTGCTATACTAAAAGTTGTTTCTGTCAGTTCCGCAATGACGCATCAACGGCTGAACCAATTAACACAAAATTTTTGCAACAAATAGTAAACGAGGCGGGAACTATAGGACAGAAAATGAGCGATCAGACAAAGAGGCATTAAATGACACCCCTGTTAAACTTATTGCACATTCTTTTCGCCTTTTTCACAATCACGCTTTTTCGGCTTAACTGGTTTAGAAGAAATTTCCACACACAGATAGTACTAACCGAGGCGGGAACTAAAGCCCGTAAATGAGTGCGATTTGACAAAGAGGAGTAAAATCCCACGCTCTTTTGTATTACATTGAAAGTTATTTCTGCCTGTTCCATAATCATGCTTAAACGCCTTAACCGATTTTAATGGAATATTCATCACATATAGTACTTCCGAAGCGGGAACTATAAACCATAATAGATCGCGAGGCGTAAGTTGCCACGCTTCTTTGCACCACACTAAAAGTTTTTTCTGTCTGTTCCGTAATAACGCTTAAGCGCCTAAACTGATTTTAACAAAACTTCCACAACATATAGTACTAACCGAGGCGGTAACAGTATGCCATATTAGCGCGTGATTGGGCAAAGGCGTTGTAGAATGCTGCAACCCCTTGCACTATTTGAAAATAATTTTTGACAGTTCCGCAATCACGCAAAAATGGCTGAGCCGATTTTTACAACTGACTAACCGATGCGGGGCCATATCAGCATGCGATTGAACAAAGGGACGTAAATTACCACACGCCTCTGTAATATATTGAAAGTTATTTCTGCCTATTGGGTAATCACGCTTAAAAGCCGAGTACTAACCGAAGCGGGAACAATGGGCCATATCAGCGCGCGATCGGACAGAGGTGTTGTAAAATGATGCGAAATTTAAATTTCACCAGATGTAGTGCTAACCGATGATGGAACCATAGGGCATTACTAACTATCATTCATTGTATAATATTTTTTCAACCCGGGCAACGCCGGGTGCAAAACAGCTAGTTCTATTGTAAATTTTAGAAATTAAAAAAAAAAAAATAATAAAATTTATTTCTCTCTTTACAGTTCAAGTCTGATTATGAAGAAAATAAGATGGTTTTTAAGAAAATCCCTTAAAAATTGTATAAGTTACATGCATTTGTGTAAAAATGCGAAATTCAGTTTCTATACATTTTTAGTTTATTGAGTGCAACACCAGTTTACAAATTTTGAAATATTGTTCGATTCACGATAGTTGACATTTATTTTCCATGTAAAATCGCGCACTGAATCCGAAAATGAAGTCAAAAAGTTAAAATGTAGAACAGTTTTTAATATATTGCCAAATTCCACATTTACAAAAGTGGTTTTACATAAATAAAAATATCTCCGGACAAAATCAGAGGATTTGATTTTTTTACTTTTAAATTAAAGCTTAATAAATATTTTATCATCTATATACAACATTTTTCAATCTGATAATCGCCTTAGAGTCTATTCATCGATATATCGACCATTTTACTTCAATTTAAACGAAATTTAGAAAAACAAGTAAAAAAGTTAAATTCGGCCTTGCCGAATGTAGTGATACCCTCCACAATTTCAAAAAGATTATTGCAAAAAACTATATTTAAAAGGAAATTACTTAAAAAAAAAATTAAAAAAAAATATAAAAAAAAATTTCCGCGAAAAAAATTTTTGGTTAAAAAAAAAATCCGCGATTTTTTTCTTTTTTGTCAAAAAATATGTTCGTACATGTTTAAATACCATTTGGTGTTCAATTATGTTCACATATGTCAACCAGCAGCCGAATTAAAGCATTTTGTATTTTTAGGTTATGTTAAATGTACTAAAATTTTTGAGGTGTCCTTACATTTTCGTTCATAACTTTTAAACCGCTGAACCGATATCGCTCAAATGCAATACCAAACTTCTCAGGAGAACTTTCAATAAATGTGTTAAGTTTCAGTCGTATCCGTGTAGTATTTTGGTCGTGATCACCATTTCCACAGACAGACGGACCGACGGACAGACGGACATCGTTAGAATGTCTTAAAATCTATCGGGGATCATGAATATATATACTTTATGGGGTCCCAGACCGATATTTCGATGAGTTACAAACGGAATGACAAACTTATATATACCCTCTATCACTAAGTGGAGGGTATAAAAAGATTATTGCAAAAAACTTTATTTAAAAGGAAATTACTTTTGAAAAAAAACAATTTTTTTTGAAAAAAAAAATTCCGCGAAAAAAAATTTTGTTAAAAAAAAAACCGCGATTTTTTTCCTTTTTTTGTCAAAAAATATGTTCGTACTTGTTTAAATACCATTTGGTGTTCAATTATGTTCACATATGCCAACCAGAAGCCGAATTAAAGCATTTTGTATTTTTAGGTTATGTTGAATGTACCGACATTTCTGAGGTGTGCTTACATTTTCGTTCATAACTTTTGAACCGCTGAACCGATATCGCTCAAATGCAATACCAAACTTCTCGGGAGAACTTCCAATAAATATGTTAAGTTTCAGTCATCTCTGTGCAATATTTTGTCCGCGACAGCATTTTCCACAGACAGACGGACAGACGGACAGACGGACAGACGGACAGACGGACATCGCTAGAATGTCTTAAAATCGATCGGGCATCATGAATATATATACTTTATGGGGTCCCAGATCGATATTTCGATAAGTTACAAACAGAATGACAAACTTATATATACCCTCTATCACTAAGTGGAGGGTATAAAAATAAATTCTATTGTTAATTTAACTTACAAGGGAAGTATCTCAACCCTTATCAACCGATTTGCCTGAAACTTAAAATATATATCAAAAAGACAATTCTAAGGTTGGGGTGTCTCGGCTTATCGGCCATATCGGGGATTTAGGGGTTCAAAACATGGGTCAAAAAATGGCGAAAAAATGTTTTTTTTTGGATTTTTCAGCCATTTCTTTTTAAGAAACTGTATGATGTTTTCATATGAGAAGAATGGTTTTTTTAATGCCTACCCAATGGTGGCATAGCCTTGTAAAAATTCGGCTTCTTTAAATATTTTTTTCAGGAAAATTTGTAAATTTTGGGGGGTACTTATGTGAAGACAAAGACCTACGATATCCATATGGATAAGAAATAATCTTTATTAGATTTAAGTCGACCCGTATATTTGCCCTAGATGATATTCCTGTTAGTTCGGAAGTGATCAACATTTTCCCGAAGGTCCACATGGTTTCAACGAAATTTTTAAACACCGATATGGCCGATAAGCCGAGACACCCCAACCTTAAAATCGTCTCTTTAATATATATTTTAAGTTTCAGGCAAATCGGTTCATAAGGGTTTAGATACTTCCCTTGTTAGTTAAAAATTATTTTAAATTAAATTTTTTTACGTAAATTTCAAGACTTATTTATTGTGAAGAATAAAATCCGTCAAAAATTGTAAAAGTTACAAGTTTTTGAACAAAAAAGCATAAATTAAGTTTTATACAAGACAGTTGTATTTGTTTATTTCGTGTGTGCCAAATATAAAAACACACAACTATAACTGTATTTGTATAAAAATGGAATTTCTGCATTTTTACTCATATAACTTTAACAACTTTTAGCGGATTTTTTTAAAAACAAACCATCCTTCATTTGTGTCTGCAATTCCAGATCATGTTGGTAACCCTTGCGAAATAATGTAAGAGACAAAAAAGTTGAAAGAAAGTATGAGGTGAGGTTGAGATTACTAGAAATAGAATTGTAGTGTTGGAAACTGTCAAAATTTATTCTGTAGAAACTATAAATATTCACATATATAAAAAACAGTTTTCATTAACAAGACAAACCGACATTTAAAATCCTACTGAAGATGACACTAACTGGGGTGTTTGAAACCGGTATAGGAAATACCAGAAATGTCTATAATTTTTAGAAATTCAATTTTTCTTCTGCATTTTTTCAACTTGAACCCTTATAACTAGGGATGAGATTTCCATGCAAATGCATGTTTTTTGTCAGTGGTCTAAAAACGATATCGACCAATTATCTTTCCGAATCAAGAAATTTGCGTTAAAATGGCATCGATTTGTTTTTGCATATTTTTGCATATTTTGGTGAAAATGCATATTTTTGCATATTTTTGTTTTAAATGCATATTTTGTGCATATTTCCAACTTTTAATTGCATATTGTTGCATATTTTGGCATAAGTGAGAAAAAACACAAATTAAAATTTAAATGTTTCAAAAACTTTTTCAAATTTTTTTTTTTTTGAAAATAATAAAAATTATTTTTTTTCTTTAATTTTTTTTTAAGATTGTCTTAATTTCTAAAAAATCTTACTTATATAAAGTTTTAAATGTAGCTATTTAAACCCGACATTACTTTTTGCTTTTTAAGAAGTTTTTTTCTATGAAAACAAGACTTTCATAGCACACATTTTATTTTTTAGTGCATATTTTTATGTTTTTTGGTGCATATTTTGAATTTTTTAGCGCATGTTTTAAGCGCATATTTTCGATTTTTTAGTGCATGAAAATCTCATCCCTACTTATAATAAATATAATTAGAGCCCGTGCTCGATCTGTACTTACAGAAAAAATCAAATAAAATTACTGACAAAATATGTCGCCATTAGGCACGTCTCCGAAACAGAAAATGCAAATTCCTTCATTTGTGTCTGCAATTCCAGATCATGTTGGTAACCCTTGCAAAATAATGTAAGAGACAAAAAAGTTGAAAGAAAGTATGAGGTGAGGTTGAGATTACTAGAAATAGAATTGTAGTGTTGGAAACTGTCAAAATTTATTCTGTAGAAACTATAAATATTCACATATATAAAAAACAGTTTTCATTAACAAGACAAACCGACATTTAAAATCCTACTGAAGATGACACTAACTGGGGTGTTTGAAACCGGTATAGGAAATACCAGAAATGTCTATAATTTTTAGAAATTCAATTTTTCTTCTGCATTTTTTCAACTTGAACCCTTTTTTTTTTTTTTTTATTCAAGGGGTGATCTAGCCCTAACGGCCGGCACTGCGACCCTTATGGGTCTTTTGTGCCAAGATCCATTAATCTAATTCAAACTCTGTTCAATGTTCCTAATGAACATTATAACAGAGGATGGAGAAGCTAGCTTTATATCCGCAGAATTAAGCAATTCTTTGTCTAAAAACCGTTTTCTGATCCTACATATTGCGACGCACTCACATAATATGTGTTGCGTTGTTTCTACTTCCTCAAGACAAAGTCGACACAAAGACGATGCACAAAGGTTTAAATTATGCAAGTGATAATTTACCTTATAATGCCCGGTGAGAAAACCTGTCAGTAACCTAATGTCACCTTTGGTGTGATTAAGTATACTTCCATATGACAATGGCGCGATTAGTGCTTTGGATTGGCGTAGACCTCCTGAATTTTCCCACAAGTTTAAGAAGTCGGTTCTTTCCAAACCCTTAATCATGTTCGAGAAGGTGGACCAGTTTACCCCACAATAGGGTTCGGGTCCGGTCATAGGAGTAGCGGAGGCATTTCCAGCAAGCTCATCCGCTATCTCATTACCCTCAAAACCTCTATGACCAGGGATTCAAAATAGAGTAATTTTGTTTCTCCCGGCCAGCTGTTGAAGGGTATCAAAACATTCCAGTGTCAATTTGGATTTAAATTCCCAAGAAGACAACGCCTGAAGTGCTGCCTGGCTATCAGAGAAGATTGAAATATGAGTACCCTTCATACCCTTTGCAATATTAACTCTAGCGCATATTGCAATAGCCTGAATTTCAGCCTGAAAAACTGTAGGCCACCTACCCATTGGTTCGGAGATCCGCGTGTTTGGACCGTAGACACCAGCGCCAACTCCAGAGGACATTTTGGATCCGTCAGTATACCAGTTTAGGCTTCTAGTATCCACATATGGACCACCTTCATCCCACTCTGGTCTACTCGGTATCACGATCTCAAATTTCCTTCCAAAGCGAAGCACAGTGTTTATTCTATCCGTCGGCATATCTAGATTTTCCCTAATTCCTATTGAAGAAAGAATATTGGAGTGGCCGTTCGAGTTGCGAGGGTCAGAGTAATCGATATTCATTCTACGCGCAGCCATAGCTGCCGTAGATCTAATAAAGATGTCGAGAGGTGTGAGACCCAAAATGGCTTCTTGGGCCAAAGTTGGGCAGGTTTTCATAGCACCCGTGATTAGAGTACAAGCCAGACGCTGTACCTTGCCTAGCCTTACGGTGGCATCCCTCTGCATAGTCTTCGGCCACCATACTATTGCAGCGTACGTCATGATCGGTCTTACAATCATCTTGTAGATCCACATGACCATTTTGGGGCTCAATCCCCAGGTCCTACCAACAATCCTATTCGCTGCCCATAATGCCGCAATAGCCTTTTTGATAGTGCCGTCTAAATGTGAATTCCAAGTAAGTTTCGTATCTAAGATAACTCCTAAATATTTAACCTCCTTAGAGAGTTGGATAATAGTATTCCCTACGGAAATTATACCTAAACTAGTCGAATAGCCTGTCCCTGCCAGGCGGAAACCAAATCACTTTTCTCAATAATTCTAATTTTTTACCAAACTTTATAAAAAATTATGTTTATGCATCAAAAACTTAATATTGCTAGATTGAGTTACAATTCCTAAAGTGGAAAAAAATTTAGTGAGTAAGTTTAGCACGCCCATTTCGTCTCTCCGTCCTTAAACCAGATATCAAAAATCCATCGTGTGGATCTGTCACATGGTCACTCCTATATACATGGCAATTTTTATCTTTCTTAGTCATGAAGGGTTTTAAATTAGATAAAATGTTAAAAAAACACAATTTTTTCTCTTAAATTCTTCCTTATAATTCTCCGTACACAGTTTAAATATTAAATTCATAAGGACATGATCCATTGTCAATAATTTATGCTTTACAACTTTTAGCTTCCTTAGTCATTAGGGGTTTCAGAAATAGTTTAAATGTTTAAAAACTAAATTTTGCCGACTTCCGCCACTCCCCCTGCCTTAAAGGCTGAATTGCGGCTACGTTACAGATCATATATATAAACTAAACAAAATTCACAAAGGATTTTTTTTGTATCTCCGCCCTTTCACTGGATATTCAGGTCAGTGTTGATCTTTGCCATAGTCCGTACCATTTGCATTCTAATTTTTATCTTTTAAGGTCATAAGGTGACTTCAATATTAGGTGAGATGTAAAAACATAATTTTTCCACGCCCATTTCTTCTCCTAATTCTCCGTCCATATTCCAAAATTTTTAAATTTGACTACTTTCGGATAAGCTCCATCGTTAGTAATATACTCGTATCCACGCCCCTTTTCCCTTTTAATTCTACTTCCACAGTCCAACAATTTTAAGTCTGACTACTTTAGGATATGCTCCAGTGCTAGGACAATATCAGGCACCGGATTTTAAAAACCGAAAACACAAAATTTTAAGTTTTTATCAAAATTAAAAATTTTTATTGTGTTCAAAATAAAATATTTTTCTATAATAATTTTTTTATTTTCATCGAAAGATGAAAATATATTTTTCTTTCAAAAAAAATTAAAACAAAAAAAAACAAAAGAAACTTTTTCCAAAGATATTTAAAATGATATTTTTCAAAAAAAAAACCAAAAAAAAAAAAAAAAAACAAAAATAAAAAGTTTTTTTGTAAAATTTAAAGTTGGAACAAATGTTGTTGTTATTTTTGTAACAAATTTTGTATGTGTTTGTATGTATTTTGTATTTATTTTTCAAATGCCAAATATTTAAATACAAAAATTACCAGAACAAATTTGAATATTGAAAACAATAAAAAACTTTTTATTTTTCGATCCTTTTATATTTTTCTTTTCTTCTAAAAAGTTTTTTTTTTTGGTTTTGATTTTTATTTTCATAACGAAAAATATTTTGAAATAGATATTTATTTTAATTTTTTTTTTCTTTGAAATTTAAATTTTATTCAACTTCTACGATAAATATATTTGATAAAAACCAAAAATAAAAAGTTTTCCGGTCCTTGGACAATATGCTTGTCAATTTTCGGCTTCGTAGGTCATTAGGGCTTTAAAGTTAGTTAAACTAAAAAAAATAAAACACAATATTGCCTTGCCCCTTTTTCCTCTCAACTCTCCGTCTACATTCCAAAAATGTAAAATCGGACTACTTTAGAATATGCTTCATAGTTAGGAGTGTATGTTAGACATTTTCTGCTTCCTAATTCATTGGGGGGCGAAGCTTAAAAATACTCTAAAATGTTAAAAAATAATAACTTTGCCAAGGCCCATTTTTCTCGTAATTCGCCGCCCACAGTCAAAAATCCGGCTTCGTAAGAATCTATCCCTGCTGTTTTACTATATACATGCCAATTTTAAGCTTTTAAGGGCGGATTACACAACGAAAAGTTAGCTGCCGATTTAACGGAGCCTTCTGCCAAAATTTTTATGAAAAAGTTAAATTTAACGAAGAGTTATTTTATAACGGAACATTGAGTAATCCAGCCTAAGTCCATCAATGAGATTCAAAAGGGCTGAATACACAAAAAATAAGAGAAACACAAAAAAAAAATTATAAATTTACCACGCCCTTTTGCCTTTGTTATTCTCCACCCATACACTGGATATCAAAAATCCAGATTCGTGTTGATCTTCCTCATGAAACCTACTATATACATGCCAATTTTCATCTTCCTAAATCGTTGGGGGTCTTCAAATAGAAATTTTAAATCGGATTACTTCAGAATATTCTACATCGTAAGGACTATTCGCTATGCATTTTCCGCTTCCTTTGAAGGCTTCAAAAGAAGTTAAAATGTTAAATATCCCAATTTTGTGACTCCCTGTTTTCCTTTCAATTCTCCGCCCACTGTAAAAAAAAATTAAAATTCGACTACTTCAGGATATGCTTAATCGATAGGACTATAGTATATGCTAGGAAATTTTCAGCTTCCTAAGTCATTAGAGGACTTTAAAATAAGCCAAAAATGTCAATTTTTATCTTTATAGGTCATTGGGGGTCTTCAAATTAGTTAAAATATTAAAAAACACAGTTTTGCCTCGCCCAATTTTTCTCTTAGTTCTCCTTCCATAGTCTAAAAAATTTAAATCCAATTACTTCAGGATATGGTTCATTGTTAGGAAAAAATGCTATGCAATTTTCCGCTTCCTAAGTCATTTGGGGGCTTCAAAAGAAGTAAAAATTTTAAAAAATCCCAATTTTGCCACGACACTTTTCTCCTCAATTCTCCGCCCATATTGCGAAAATTTTTAATCCGACTACGTCGGGATATGAGCTATCGTTAGGACTATATTCTAGGAAGTCTTCAGCTTCCTAAGTCATTAAGGGGCTTTAAATTAAGCAAAAATGTCAAAAAATTGAATTTTGCCACGCCCACTTTTCCGCTTATTTCTCCGCCCACAGGCAAAAAATCGAAAATCCGGCTACGTTAGGATCTGCCCCAGCTGTTTTACTATATGCATGCCAATTTTCAGCTTTGTAGCTCATCAGTGGGCTTCAAAAAGCTCTGGATAGACAAAAAAAGAGGAACACACAAATAGGGAAATTATATATATAGATTGAGATTTCTTCTCCTAGTAAACGGGACTATAATAGTCTTGTTAGGGTTAATGGAAAGACCCTGTTCAGTGCACCAGCCCATTATCAAACGTAGAGCGTTGCACATAATATCCGAGATGATATTGTCGAATTTACCAGTTACTATAACTACTAAATCGTCCGCGTAACCGATTGCTTGATAACCCATATTATCTAGCCTCTGAAGCAAGTCATCTATCACCAGGGACCATAGTAGTGGAGATAGGACGCCG
Source organism: Pegoplata infirma (assembly GCA_963921195.1). Taxonomy (NCBI): domain Eukaryota; kingdom Metazoa; phylum Arthropoda; class Insecta; order Diptera; family Anthomyiidae; genus Pegoplata; species Pegoplata infirma. Next base: position 167,801,105 of record OY992539.1, on the reverse strand, counting down.
CCCTGAGGACAGCTTTTAACGGCATTCACTGTGACTCGAGTGCAACCCATAGATGCGGTTATTTCCCTGCTCTCTAGCATGTTCTTAATCCATCTACATGTACCCTGATCTACACCTCTACACCGAAGTGCAGATTCAATTGAGTCATAACCAGTATTATCAAAGGCTCCCTCAATATCCAAAAAGGCACAAAGAGCTATTTCCTTGTCCTTATGGGCTTTTTCTATAACTGTCACCAGATGATGTAAAGCCGAATCAGTAGATTTGCCTTTTGCATATGCATACTGATTCCTGTGTAAAGGATATTGGTCCAAGTACGTGGATCTTAAGTGAAGATCCAGTAATCTTTCCATAGTCTTCAGTAGGAAGGATGTAAGACTTATGGGTCTATACGATTTTGGCAATTCAGCCGGTCTATTTCCAGCCTTAGGTATAAATACAACATTTACCTTCCTCCAAAGAGAAGGGATGTGTCCAAATATAAAGCTAGATCTAAAAACAGATACTAATGTATCCAAAAGAAAGTCTAACCCATTCTGCAAAAGAGCGGGGAAGATTTCGTCCCCCCCAGGGGACTTAAACGGATCAAAGGACTTAATGGCCCATCTAACCTTATTCGGGTCGAAGATGACGCCTGAAAGATTAGATGTTCTCCTACAAAATCTTATGGGGTTGTATATAATATTATTTCCTGAAGGATCACAAATGATCGAATCAGGAAAGTGAATCTGTAATAACAACTCCAAAGTCTCCTTTCGGTCCTTGGTATAGATACCGTTATTTCCCCTTAAGAGACCCATCTCGTTGGTAGAGGATTTCACTAACGTTTTATGTAGTCTTGCGACTGTAGGAGTATCTTCTATGCTTTCACAGAATTTCCTCCAAGATGCCCTTTTGGATCTTCTAATTTCCTTGTTGTACTCAGTCAGTGAACTTCTATAAGTATCCCAGTTCCCAGTACGTTTGGCCTCATTAAAAAGTTTTCTAACTTTCTTCCGCATATCATCGAGAGCACCACTCCACCATGGGACCTTACGTCGTACCTTTTGTTGACGTATTGTGCTGCTTTCATGATACGAGGATTTAATCACTTGATCAAGCTGTCCTGCTGCCACTTCTAGGTCCCCTATGGAACCAATATCGGTGATCAGCAGGTCAGCTTTAGAAGCGATAGATTCCCTATAAGAAATCCAGTTAGTATTTTTTCTCGATATAAACTCTTGAGTGAGTGACAGATTGCCAGGAATGTCAAATCGAATGTGCTGATGATCAGACATTGAGACTTCATCTGACACCCTCCAATTGTTTACATAAGTGGATATGAATGGACTAGCTAGAGTGAGATCTAATACCTCCTCCCTAATAACATTAATAAAAGTAGGTTTGGATCCCTTGTTCAAAATATCTATCTGATTAAAACCTAAATAATCAAGAAGATCCCTACCTCTATCATTTATGTTGCTACTCCCCCATATGGTATGATGTGCGTTGGCATCACACCCAATTATAAACTGAAAGTTGTTTTTCTGACAGTAACTTACCAGCTTTGTGACCTCCACCGGAGGTATCGGTCCCTCACCTGCAAAGTATGCTGAGGCACAGACTACTTCCCTCGTTCCCTTCTCCGTTGGAACCTCAATAATGGCCGACACCAAATCCCTCTGGATGAATTCTGGAATAGGGAGAAAATTAATGTGTTTATCTATTAAGATCGCCGTTCTTGGCGGAACATCGATACAATCGCTACGATGATAAATCAATTTACCTGATTCATGTTGAAGGCCCATTATCTTACCCTTGACAGCCCATGGTTCCTGGAGTAGAGCCATGGCTATCTGTTCGCAGGCGAAGGTCTTGCACAATGTAGCCGACGCTCCTTTAGCGTGGTGCAAGTTCGCCTGCAGCAGCTTAAGGGTGCTCATCATCCTGGAAAATCGGATTTGGAGATTGCCGCTAACTTTTGTAACCGCGCTCTCCGTGGCCCCTTTTGTTTATGGTTGTTCTGTGGGGGCGTTCCTTTTGGAGCTTTTTAGCTTCTACCGGTGGTAGCGTAGAAGTTGTTGATTTTTGTTGAGCAGCACGACTGGTGGAAGGACTCTCGTCCATTGGAGCAACTACTGCTTTGCCGCCATCTTCTGCGTTAACAACGTTTGGCTTTGTAATCTTGCCGATTGCTGGTTTTTTCTGTGGTACGGAATCACGGTTGACATCCTTCAACATCAATTTGACTCGACCGTACCGGTATGCAATTTTACCATTTAGCTCACATAGCTTAGTCCAAGACAGGTCATCGACCGCGAAAAGAAGTTGGAGAAGTTGACCCTCATTGGCCCTCTTCACCACCTTCCAGTCTTTGGCCCTAATGCCGTTTTGAACTGCTATCGTTGCAAGAACCTTCTCATTTGAAAAATCCACGCTGTGAGGGAAGTAGCCTCTAACGTAGTGCGAGCGTGGGAAACAAGATTCCTCCACAATCGCCACGCTGAACCCACAAGCGGTCCTCACAGCCTCGACATTCCCAATGAGAAAGTCCGCAGTTTTCCGGTTTGCGCATACGACCATAAGCCATCCCGTTCTCGGAAAGCAGCCATCATATTGGGGCTGGACCTCTTCACCAAGAGCTATCGTTACGTCGATAATCGCTTCCTGCAAGACAGCTATCTGTTCACTTGTCAGTGGATTCTTCGACGTGTCGTCTGTAACGAAGCCAACTTTAACTGTGCCAACAACTTGGCTAAAAGATGGTTTGGTTGACTGGGGTAAAGCGACGTATGATGAGTTGGCGTTGGATTTAGTTTTCTTCTCCATTGAGACTACCTTTCATCGGACAACCCACGTTTATTAGTGGCTCTTTTTTGTGGTGGAGCTTTGGCAATCACTAAAGCCTGCTCCCGTGTTTGCCCTTCGGCTAAGGCTTTCTTAAAAAGTCGTCTTTCGGCAGAGTTAAATTTAACAAATGGCGTGCCCGTTTGTACTCCCAGTTTGTCAAGGCTGCTGCCTATGATTGTAGCTCCTGATCTGTCGGAGCATATACTTTTAAGATCGGATTCTATGGTCTCCGTGTCGGTTTCAGAATTCGCAGATTCAAGTTCCTGCGACACGTCTTCGATCTGCCTTTGTTGATCCTTACCTGTGCGCACAATTGCATCACTTGGGTTAGAATCAGTGCATGTAAGTGGTACTTCAATATCACTATTTTGTGGATGACCTTGGGTTTGCACTGTTGCAGTTAGGTCATCCATTAAATGGTGCTCTATAGCGCCCATAATATTTTGTGTATTGTCGGACAGCCCAGTGGCATTTCCGACAGAGGATGCAGCTGCATCGATTAAAATTTTTTTGTTGTTTGTTGTATCCATAAATATTTTTTTCAATATAAGGGGAAGTATAAAGGTCACCCTTGAACCCTTATAACAAACCATCTTAACTTCTTCGTATTAGATCAGACTTGAACGTCAATTAGAAAAACGAATTTTGATAAATTTTTTTCTTTGTGAAATTTACAATGCAATTTTCGTTTTTTGCCAAATTTAGGTGAAATTGAGGCAAAATTGTCGATATATTGATTAATTGATTCTAATGTGATAATCTGATGTTGTATGTAGGGTTAATAGAATATTTAATTACCTTTAATTTAAAACCAAAAACAATGAAATCGATTAATTTGTTTTGGAGATATTTTATTTTAAGTAAAACCACTTTGTTAAAAAGATGAACATTTAAAAAGTTGGAAATATCTGGAAAACTGTTCTACATAAAAAATTTTGGAATTGGATTTTTGGATTCAACGTAAGATTTTATATAAAAAATAAATTCAAAATGTCGTGTATCGCAAATTTTTTTTATTTTGTAAACTAATGTTATTATCCAAGTTACAAATCGAAGTTAATTTAATGAAGAGAAAAAATTTTTGACGAACAAAAAAATTTATATTTATTTTTTTTAAACGGTAACTTATATTGACTTACTGAGGTGGCGTCCTTCATCATTTTTAAAATATATTAATTAAAAAAATTAAAATTTTTACTTTCAAAAATTTTTGGAATTGAAATGTTATTTGCGACACATTTTATTTAAAATTTTAATTTTAAATTATCATCACCATCCTTATTATATGCTAAAGAGTTGGGCATAGGAGGAAACGAAAAATCATGTTTTGCGGATAAATTGTTTCTTCATACCAAAGTATACTGTTAGGCATGTGTAAAACAAAAATATATTTTAAAAACTCTGAACCACCCTACAGGGTTGTGGACCATAGTAAACATATTCATATGTGACTATTGTCCTCAAGATGGCGCTTACAACGAAAAAATTAGTTGATGAAAAATTCAGGCAACGGAAGAGAAAAAACACCATCTAGTGAATAAAAATAAAAATTTATGGAATTCCACGCCATCTAACAAAATATTTTGTAACTATAGAATTTCGATGTTACTATTGACCACTGGATGGCGTGGATAAACGAAGAGCAAATCTTTTTTCTTTTTACTGTTCAATAGATGGCGTTAAATTTTTGATGATTTTTTTTTATAAAAATGGTAACGCAAACGCAAATTTTTTTTTGCGGAAATTTTTTCCATTTTTTTTGTTTACATTGCACATTAGGGTTGCCAGACGACCGGGAATGGCCTGGATTTTCCAGTTATTTTAGGTCTGGTCCAGTTTCCAGTTAAAATACAAATTTTCCAGTTAAAAAAGAATTTCTTTAATTTTAACAATATTTTTTTTTTATTTAATATATTTTACATTTTTTGGACTACTTTTTGAATAAAACATAAATTTTTTCACTGCTTTTATATGTGCTCTTTTCGTTGCATTTTCACTACTTTTTTTATAACTTTTTCGAGCATCTCGCATTCGAATTTTGATTTCAGCATGAATGTTTTCCTTGTGTTTTTCGATGATCTGAAGATTGTTTGGTGAAAATTTTGCTTTTCAAATAAACCCAAAAAAATAAGTCCGGAGCGGTCAAGCCTGCAGATGAGGGCCAGTTATAGCCGCCCTTTGCTGATATCGCACGTCCAGGGAATTTTAACGAAGACCACTTCGACTTATTTTTGTGGGGTTATTTGAAAAGGAAAATCTACGCTAATCCTTAGATCACTGACGAGCTCAACATCAACATTTCGAGATGATTGAATATATAGAGGAAATGCTTAAAAAGGGGCACATTTTGCCGTGGCCAATAAATGCAGCCATTTGATTGATGTTATATTCGAAAAGAAGTCAAAAATATTTTACTTTTAAAAATCGGTCGATTTGTTTTAAGTTATTAAAAAAAAAATCCAGTTATTTTTTTAAAATCCAGCTGAGTTTTTTCCATTCTCCAGTTATTTGACTTCTAGTATCTGGCAACCCTATTGCACATAGAGGTAATTAATTAAAATGATTTCAGTTTCCTACTATAAATTGGGTAAATTTACACGAAATGTGTAGTTGTACCAAAAAATTATTGGAAATTTACACATTTATAGTAGTATATTATTTGAATTTGTTGAAATTTACCCAAATTATAGTAGGAAACTGGACTCATTTGTTTAGAGTGTAGCTATATGAGGCTTCTTGCCAACAATTCATTTTTTAAAACAGCGATTTTGCTAACACCGTCCAACACACTTTTGTACCAGGCAAATTCTTAAAGTAGGGCGGAAAATAATATACGCGTGTCTCTCAGTTTTTCAACATCAATTTGAGTTTTCGCAAAGTAGAGTGAAATAAGTCGAAAAATATATTAAATCTACTTGCGAGCTAAATAATGTTTAAACATGTCTTTTGTGAAATTTAAAGAGGGGCTTTTTGTAGAATATATTAACATATTAACCCTATATCTCCCATTTTAGGGGTAATTTTTGTCATCATTTCTAATGCTCTCCTAGAAAACCATTAAATTGAGGATTTAAAGGGTTAAAATGTGCTACAAAAATGCTTTGCATCAAATTTCACTAGGTTAGTAAAGGCCAATAATTTGTGCAATACTTGGAAAATGCTCAAAAAAGTAAAATTGTAAAGTATCTTTGGCAAAACACAAGTTAATAAAATATGATACTTTACAATTTTACTTTTTTAAGCATTTTGCTAACATCCCACGAACTTTTGACCTTTATCAACCCCTAGGGAAATTTGATACAAAACATTTTTGTGGAATATTTTAACCCTTTAAACGCACGATTTGATGGTTTTCTAGGAGAGGAAAATAAGGAAAAAATTACCCCTAAAATTGGAGATATAGTGTTAATATGTTGCAAGAAAAGACCCAAGTAAAAATGTGAAGGATCAGTACTGATCTTTCAAATTTCGGATCAGTACTGATCCGAGTAAGATCTTTTAAATCTCGAATAAGACCTGATATATAAAAATATATCTAAACATTTTTACTCGGGGAACCGTCATTAAATTTTACATCTATTAACAATATTTTTTTCAGAAGTATATTTGCTACATTTTTTCGACTTATTTCACACTTCTTTTGTGAAACACAATTTAACATCATATTTTGTTTGCGTTTTTCGCTAAAAACCCTAATTTTCCTGAGAGACACGGGAATGTTATTTTTATTGCCCTTTCTGACTGCAGTGAATTTTTTCAATAGTGCAAAATGTTTGTTTTACATATTTCGCGAAAACGAGAATTGATCTAGAAAAACTGGGAGACACGGGGATTTTATTTTCGGCCATACTCTCAAAATTTTTTGGTCCGGTTCATGTGTACAGCCAAAATTTGAAATTTGTCGGATGGTGTAATATATCGAAAGCCTATTCTACGCTTGTCTGCATTTTAACTTTTTTGATTTATCAGTTTTTCGTTTCTAGGCACTGTGTTAAATTTAGTAAAAGTTAAAAAAAAAATATATTTTTAAAAGTCTTAAGTTGAAAACTCAAAATGAAAGGTAAACCAATAAAAAATGTTGCAACTAAACACATGAATTAAAAAATAATTTTTGCACAAAATATTTGCATTCATTCTGACCAAATTGCATTGAATATTTTAGTAGTTGTAGCCGTTCTAAGAACATTATTTTTATGAAGTTTTTTAAAACATAAGTTCAAAGGTCAAAAAATCAGAACTTATCCTGCATTGTCCTTAGATATTTTTATACAATGGTAAGTGATATAATTCTTAACTAGAATCAGTCATAGAAATTTGCACCAAAAGCGCCCGCTTTGTGCAACTGAACTAAAACAAGTAGAAAAGTTAAATTCGACTTTGCCGAATCTATGAATACCCTCCACAATGCATTTTTTTAAAGGGTAGTACATTTTTTAACGTGAAAAAATTAACAATTTTATTAGAAATATTTTATTTTGAGTAAAAACTCTTTTTTTGTCATTTTTTTAAAAAAAAAAAAGAAAAATTACAAATTTTTTTTTTTTGAGTGTAAAATTTTTTTCGAGCGTAATGTTTTTTTACTGTAAAAATATTTCTGAGTGAATGCACGTACGTTTGTACACAAAATATTGTCATTTTTGTAAAAAAAAAAAAAAACTATTTTTTTTTGTGTAAATTTTTTTTTGAGTGTAAAATTTTTTTTGAGTGTAAAATTTTTTTCGAGTGTAATTTTTAAGTTACCAATGCTTTTAAAACTAAACAAGTTTAAAAAGCATTGCTTTAAAATTAACCAAGTTAGAAAAGCATTGTTTAGTTACCACCAATGCTTTTAAAACTTTTAAAAACACGTGGCATTTTAGATGAAACTAATCGGAAATTCGGGGTTTTGCTTATAACTTTTGAACCACTGGACCGATTGAGCTGAAATTTAATACCAAACAGACCCGTGGAACGGCAAAGATTTATGCCAAGCTTCAGTATTGCCTCATTATTGTCTCTCGAAAGTTATCGTGTTTTTTATCTCGTAAATTCGAAATTTACTCTTTTGCTTATAACTTTTGAACCACTCGACCGATTTGGCTGGATTGCAATACCAACCTGACCAGGTCAATGACAAACATATATGCCAAACTTCAGCAGCCTCTGTAAAGTCTTTCAAAAGTTAGCGTGTTTTCTACGGACGGACAGACAGACAGACGGACGGACGGACGGACGGACGGACGGACGAACATCGCTAGATCGACTTAAAATCGATCGAGGATCATAAATATATATACTTTATGGGGTCCTAGACCAATATTTCGAGGTGTTACAAACGCAATGACAAACTTATATATACCCTCTATCACTAGAGTGGAGGGTATAAAAATATGACTTATTTTACACTCAAAATGATACATTAGTAGATTTACTAATTTTTTTTGCTAATGCTGGTTAGCTAACTTTTAGCAAATTTTTAGTTGAGATTAGCATGTTAGCAAAAATATCTTGTAAACTTCATTTAGCGCATTAGCAATTTTAAACAAAATTTGAACTAATTTTTTTTGCTAAATTTAAAATTGAGTTGACCAAATTTTTACAAGCTTTTTTGCTAATATTAGCAAAAATAAATGGTAATTTTTTTTTATTTTCAGAAAATTTAAAATGGCGCTATCTCGGAAACTAAGCCAGATAGAGCAAAACGGAGGCCATTTTTGGTTCTCGAGTTCTCCATAGTATCGCCGGTCCTCTTCACATGTGTGGACCCTAATGGGTCCTAACTTTGGATCCAAAAAAGTTAGCATTCCCGAAAATTTTAAAATGCTCATATCTCGGTAAATATTGCCGACACAACAAAAAGTCCAAAAGCATTTTTGTAGCTCTCAACACGTAGAACAAGACCGCAAAATAATCAAAACCTCTCCGAGTAATATTTTTGAAGTTATCGAGTTTTGTAATTCTCAAAAGTCTCCTAAAATCACGTATATCAAAAACTAAGCAAGGCAGAGCGAAACGGACACAAATTTTGGATCAAAAACTATGCCGATTTTTAAGGAACCCAACTAGGTCTAGGCCCATCGGGGTCTGGACCTATCGCGTCCGAACCCAATGGGGTCCACAAATGTGTATGAACTAAGTTGAAATAAAAATAATTTCAGTTAACTAATTTTTAGCAAAACATTTTTGCTAACTTTACTAAAAAAATTGTGGGTTCAAAATCAGCAAATTTTCTTGTAGGTTTACAAGCTTTTTTTGCTAACTTTACAGTTTTTTTTTTTTTGAGTGTATACTATTAAACCACGTGCAGCCCAAAAATGCTGGACCCCTTAAATTTGGCACGAATATATCTAATAACCATAGGCTGATTAGATTCCTAAATTGTCAAAATCGGACCAGGGGGAAAAAAGTTTCCCCTTGAAGAACTAAAAAATCTTGGAAAACACGATTTTTTTTACAAGTTTTTCTTACATGTGTTCAACACATCAAAAATGTTTATGACATAAGAAGTTCTTTGACCTACCAAATAAATAAAGTGAACAGCAAATGCCATTTTATTCGACCAGCCCACTTTTGGGGGCGTGGATATGAAAATGATAAAAAATGAATAAATTTGATAAAATTGTATTATTTAAGCATAAATATCATCCCAGTCGGCAAAAAAAATCACACCTGACATACTGCTGACTCTCTCCTTATAAAATTGCTGACATCTTCATACAATTTTTCAATGACATGTCAGCAGTTGGTCAGCTGTTGTTTAAACGAATTGTTAGTGGCCACCGATACTGGTGGACACTGCTGACATGTCATTGATGACATTTTGAAAAATTGTATGAAGATGTCAGCGATTTCATAAAGGGAGGGTCAGCAGTGTGTCAGGTGTGATTTTATTTTGCCAACTGGGATACTAAATCAGTTTGTAAATACTTATCCTAGTGTTTCCTAGCTCGAAAATGCGCACCGACTTTTTGTTATTAGTTAACGAAATATGCAAATCATCGACCCACACTAGTGATCTTATATTAGTCCATCCTTAACATAAATTACACTAGTTTACTAGTTTAGCTGAATCCGAAAATCCACTCCAAAATTTTTAAGTAAACAGTTTTCGAGACATTGGCAACTTTTAAAATTGTCATCTTTTTAAAAAAGTGGTTTTACTTAAACTAAAATATCTCCGGAACAAATTGAGTGATTTCATTGTTTTTATATTAAAGGAAATTAAATGATCTATCAACCCTCCATACAACATATTTCAATTAGAAGCTATTAATCGATATATCGACAATTTTGCTTCAATTTTACCTAAATTTCCCAAAAAAGAAAATTGCAAAAATTGTAATTTTACAAAGAAAAAAAAAAAAAATAAAATTCGTTTTTCTATTTGACGTTGAAGTCTGATCTTATACGAAGAAATTAAGATGGCTTTTTAACAAATCCGTTGAAAATTGTAAAAGTTACATGCATTTTCAATTAAATCTATTGATCAACAAAATTTAAATGAGTCTTTAACTGTCGAATTACAAATTTTCAACTTACCAACATTTTTTTCGCTTTGATTTATTTGAATACGCCCTAAAACGATGAGTTCAGTTTCCTACTATAAATTGGGTAAATTTCAACAAATTCAAAAAAATACTACTTTAAATTGAGTAAATTTCCAATATTTTTAAGTAGAATTACGCAATTTGTGTAAATTTACCCAATTTATAGTAGGAAACTGAAATCATTTTAATTAGAGTGTAGATTAATTCAAAAATTACAAAATAATCGGGTTTTACTTTTTTATTGTTGGCAACATATTGGAAAGCAAAAAAGATGAATTTTTTGTCATAAGATTACAAATCATTTGTTAAATCAATCATTATTTTGATTGACTATAAATAAAAAACAAATTTTTGATCAAAATCGAAAAAATCTTTGATTGAAAAAAACATCAATCAATCACCTACAATTTGATAATTGGTATAACAATTTTTTTAATTGAAGGAATTTCAATTAAAAATTGATTGAATCCACGTTTTTGTTGATTGAAATTCGTTTCAAATTTTTTCTGTGCAGTTATATTGGTGTGTTTTTATATTTGGCACACCCCAGTTGGCTCTGTCTTCAAGACATCTTAGACGACGGGTGCACGACCCTTGTAAATCGTTGAAGACAGATGGAGGACAGTCCACACAAGTCGTGAACGACACGCTCACACAAAAGATCCAAAAATCATACAAGACGAGATGAGCGACACTGTCGCTCAGAGTGTCATGAATTTTTACGACGACGATGTTAGCGATTATGCCCTCAAATTATCGTGTACGACCTTTTGATCGACTGTGTCCTTCACTTTATCGTTGACGACCATATAGGTGACCTTATCTTCTATATAATCGTTGACGACCGTCCAGGCGAAACATTCCCTCATAGGGTCATCGACGACTACTTGAGCGACACTTGCGCCCATACAGTCGTACACGACCGTATAAGAGACATTTTCTTCAACAAAAAAATATTATACATATTTTTTTTATTAATTTTTATTTAAATTCATTTATTTAGGCTGAGTTTTTGAGTTGTAAAATTTATTGGTTTAAGGTTTAAACTGAGTTAAAACCACAAATTCTGTTTTTGGGATGTGGTTTATTTTAAGTTTAACTCACCAATGTTGGAGAGTTAAACTAAGGTACACAAACGTCAAAAAAACACCTCTGATTTTCAAATGAACTGGTTTTTGCTGGCATGTTGTAGTATTTTAATGGAAAGAATGTGCGATGATGGCAACTATTCTAATTAGAAATGCGATATTTGTTATGGCAATACCGCGTTAATCGACATTTGCTAAACTTGAACTGAAAAACAGAATGCTTGGTTAAACTTGGTTTTATTTTTATAAAGTTTAATAAAACTCCCGGTTAAACTAAGTTAAAGCGATATGTCAAAAACGCAGCCTTAATTTTTAAGAACATTATTTTTTATAATTAAATTTAACTTTTTTTATGTTAAAAATGACGTAAAGTAATAAGAAAATATTAAGTATTATTAAAATAATGAAAAAATACATACATTAATATGTTAATACATAATTTTCCAAATTAATTTAAAAAAAAAAGCAATAAACAAGTTGAAGATTCCATTTACAATTTGATGATCCATGTAAAATTTTGTATGTTCTACTTAAAACTTTTTTAACATATCACGACTCACAAAATGCACCTTTTTCGATTAATTTTTATGAACAACTAACTATTTTACTTATATACATTTTATATTTTTTATTGCCGCTATTATGGTCCCGTTATTTGGTTTGTTTCTCGCAAAACAGAGTTAAGGCAAGTAAGCACACGACAAATATTAAATATCGTCGACCACACACAAAAAAAAAAAATTTCAATTTCAATAAAAAAATTCACGAATTCAATAAATAAATTAACTAAAAAAGCCGCGGTGAAGATTTTCACGAATTCAATAAACGCATTTGTAAGTCGTTTGCTGAAAATAATTTCAATAAACAAATTTCAAGATTCAATAAAAAAGTTTATTGATTTATATTTTTTTTAGAACTAAAGAAAAAAAATTTTTTTTTTATTTATTTTTATTTTATTATTTAATTGTTTTCTTTATTTCTTACTTTTTCTCAATTTATTGTTTCCATTGAGCTTTGAACAGCATACCTCCTGTTTAGAATGCTGGCCGTCTAACTAACTGAGCTACAGCATGAGAACAAGTTTTAACGCATAAAATCAATTTGGTTTTAAATAAAAGTAAACAAGAATTCTGAAACACTCACATAATTTTGTCAGTAATGGTAACAGAAAAAAATCTCAATTGAAAATAACAAAAGAAAAAAATACTGACTAATTTAGTTGAGTGCATCACTTTCATTCTCTAACTTATAACAGTAAAAATATTTAACACACAACTATACACACACACACGCATTCACAAACAAATTGTGTTTTTATTTCTATTTTGTTCTTGCTTGTAAGTAGATGACAGAATTTAGCCGACAAAACTATAACACTGTTTTGGCGTTATGCGCTAAGCGGTGGATAATCTTATTACTTTTTTTGGGGGTCGTTGGTTCGAATCCCCATCAGACCCAACTTTTTTTTTTTTTTTTTTTAATATTTTTTTTTTTTTTTAAGTTATTACTTTATTTGAAATTACTATGTGTGAAAAAAAGAAACACAACAAAACTTGCCGACGAAATGAGTTGAACATAGTTTTTTTTTTAATTTCAATAAATTTTTTTATTGATACAATAAAAAATTTTATTAAAAATATTTTTATTTTTAATAAACGTGTTTATTAAAATTTTCTAAAATATTTTTTTTCTGTGCAGTATGTCGTAAACAAAGAGCATTAAATAACAATTTAACGAAATTGTCGCCTATATTGTCGTCAACGGAGAGTGCGATTGACGATAGTCCTTATATATTGTCGGTCAGCCTGTCGTAAACCAAGAGCAATAGATGACAACTAAAAGAAGTTGTCGTTCATATTGTCATCAACATAGTTTGGCTGACGACAACATTAAGATATTGTCGCTCATATTGTCTTCAATCGGCTTTAACTGACGACATATTTAAGACATAATCGCTCATCTTGTCGTTAGCGGAATTTAAATACACGACACATAAGAGAGATTGTCGCTTGTTTTGTCGTGAACCAAATTGGGCCGAAGACAACTTAAAGACATTTTCGGTCATCTTGTCTTCAATATATTTTCTATACACGACAAGTACTAGATTTTGTCGCTTAACTTGTCTTCAACTGGATGTAACACAAGACCAGTTGAGTATTTTGTCATGCAGCTAGTCGTTAGCGAATATTTCCGTTGCATTGTCGTTAGAGAAAATTCAATCGACACATGTCTTGAACGACAAATTCTTAACTATCACTGACGAAATCGTTGAAGACAGCGTCGTCTACGACGTTTTGGCCAACTGGGACACGAAATAAACAAATACATACATCTGTTTTTGTATAAAACTGAATTTATGCTTTTTTGTTTAAATGCATGTAACTTTTACAATTTTTGACGGATTTTTTTCAAAGACCTCTCTTTTCTTTGCAATAAATCAGTCTTGAAATTTACATACAAAAATATTTAAAAAAAAATTTTAAAAATTTGTAACTAATTTAAATTTACAATAGCATTTATTTTTTTTTCTAAATTGAAGTAAAATTGTCGATATATCGATTAATAGATTCTAAGGCGATTGAAAAATATTGTATAGAGAATTGATAAAGTAATTATTGAGCTTTAATTTAAAAGTAAAAAAATTCAAATCCACCGATTTTGTCCGAAGATTTTTTTATTTATGTAAAACCACTTTAATAAATGTAGAATTTGGCAATATCTTTTCTACTTTTTAACTTTTTGACTTAATTTTCGGATTAAGCGCGCGATTTTACATGGAAAATAAATGTCAAATATCGTGAATCGAACAATATTTCAAAATTTGTAAACTGGCTGGTGTTACACTCAATAAACTAAAAATGTATAAAAACTGAATTTCGCATTTTTACTCAATGCATGTAACTTATGCAATTTTTAACGGATTTTCTTAAAAACCATCTTATTTTCTTCGTAATAGATTAGAGTTAAACTAGTGCCCCCTATTTCCCGGTTCTCGGTATTCCCGGGAATACCGGTATTCCCGGTTCTGGAACCGGTTTCCCGGTTCTAGATATATTCCCGGGAATACCGGTATTCCCGGTTCTGATGTTGGTACCGGTTCTCAAAAAACAAAAAAATACAATACCATAAAATATTTAAATTACACCATTTAATCAGTATTTCAGAAATATTTAGTTGTGTTTGTAAAATTATTTAAAAATCATTAACTATATTTTTCTTAAATTCATACAAAAAATGGAAATGGTGTTTTTAACATGTTTTATATTTTTTTTTTGGTAAAAGCGAAGAAAAAATTTTAATTCTACACAATTTTACAAAATATACATACCGGTAGTCCCGGGAATACCGGTAACACCGTCAGAATCGGAACCGGGAATACCGGTATTCCCGGGAATACCGGGAATAATTCAAGAACCGGGAAACCGGTACCATTTCCCGGGAATACCGAGAACCGGGAATACCGGTATTCCCGGTACTACGGTACTGACCGCAGGCACTAAGTTAAACTGTAAAGATAGAAATCAATTTTTAAATTTTGTATACAAACTAGTGTTTGTATTATTTTTTTCCCGTTTCCCGGGAAATTGAAAAGTCCGGGAATTCCCAAACACTAATACAAACCAAATTTTTCTTCTTCGATTTTTTACACTTTAATAAAATTTTAAAAATGCAATATTTTTTATTTCAAAAAATTAATTAACAGAAAAATTAGGTCAATTACAAAATA
This sequence comes from Pegoplata infirma, assembly GCA_963921195.1. Classification (NCBI taxonomy): domain Eukaryota; kingdom Metazoa; phylum Arthropoda; class Insecta; order Diptera; family Anthomyiidae; genus Pegoplata; species Pegoplata infirma. The sequence goes on along the minus strand of OY992539.1, from coordinate 167,785,935 downwards.
ATATATAATAAATAAATTAAATTCAGGGTTGATGAAAAATAAAAATCATGTAATATTACAAGTTTGTTATCAATGCATAAATTTTTATGGGTAAACGAAATTCAGAAATACAAATAATATTAATCTCAGTTTTAATTAGGAATATATTTTAATATTTATATTAAAAAAATAATAAAGTAAGTTCTTTTTAAGCAAACTTTCTTAATTTAAAAACACAAATGTTTGCTAGAGTTCGTTTTGAAATACACTCAGAAAGTCATTTGTTTTTGTATGAAAAATATCAATCAACTATTTATGTTAGTTATTTTAAGTAGTTTTTTTGAACAACTAACAAAAAAGTACTGTTCTGTAGTAACCAGACAAGGGAAAAATTCGAATTTTATTTAAAATTCATAAGGTATTTGAAATATAATTTTTGTTTAAATAAATTTCTTAAAAACATTTGAATTTTATTATTTCCAAAAATAAAATTCTCAAAAAAATAGAATTTTATTTTCCTATAAATAAAATTCAAAAAAATTAAAGATTTTTATTTTTGATTTGAATTTCATTTTGTAAAACAAATAATAATAAAACAAAGTAATAACTGTTAGTTTATACTAATGTGGTAAACTAAAATTTTTAAATACTATGTATGCTAATTAATGGTAAATTTTGATTAAAAAGAAGTTAATAAATCCATATTACAATGAATGTTAACATAGATAGAATGCAAAAGTTTGTCTCTACATAATAAATTTTTTACATCCTTAAGATGAAATATTTCAGAATTAAAATCTTGCATATAAAAAATTTAAATGGCATTATAGTCGTGGACATTTTCTAACTGAATCTAACACCTATTTTCATCATTTTCTAAGGGAAAACAAATATCTCAAATATGTTTTATAGAAAAATGTCTCAGAATTCCAGACATTATCTTTACAAAATATTTAAATGCTTATTTGACTGTGAATAAAAGAGTTTTTTTATTGAAACATTTTCCACAATTTTAAAAATTTTTCTGTAGGAAAAATATATTAAAGGTTATAACTTCTATAGAAAAAAATCTATGAAAAATAATCCCTCAGAAACTGGGAATTTTTCCTAAAAAATACTGTTTCAGAATCCCAAGAATCTTTCTGCAAAAAAGATTTCTCAGGATCGGATAACTTTTCAATAGGAAAAACGTTTAAGAATCTGAGCTTTTCTATGAGTAGGGTTGCCATTTCCATTTTGAGAAAAAGAGGACGCCAACCTCAAAAAAGGAGGACATTTGACCCAAAAAAGAGGACAATTTTTTTTAATAAATTAATTTAAAAAAAGTAAACTGCGCGACACAATATGCAAAAAAAATGCATTTTTTTAAGGAAACAATTTTCATTTCCACTAAAAAAATCACAAAAATACATAAAAGAAAATCTTCCAATTTTATTTCAGAAAGTACCAATTATATTTCAAAAATTTTCAATTTTAAAAAATGTTTAACTATATTTCCAATTATATATGAGAAATATTCATTTTTAATTCAAAAATGTTTGGTTAATTTAAAAAAATGCCCAATTATAATTCAAAAATTTTAATTGTATATCAGAATTTTCTATTTGTAATTCAAAATTTCCTCAATGGATTTCAGAAAATTCCATTTGTATTTTAAACATTTCCATTTCAAAATTTTCTCAATGATTTTAAGAAAATTACTATTGAATTTAAATAAATTCAATTGGAATTTTAGATAATTCAATTGTATTTCAGAAATGTCCATTTTTATTTCAAAATGATCTAAATGTTCAAATTCTGATTAATTTTTATTAAAAAATAAAAATTGTTGTACTCGACCTTTAAAATATTATATTTTGAGTAGGTTTTTTTCTAGCTCGAGGTCATTATTTCCTTTACTAATTAAAACTATGATATTCTCATATAATAATTTTCAAGAAAATTATTTTTCTGTTTTAAATTTATTATGTTGGTAATTTTTTGAAAGACTTTGTCGACACGTGTTTCGGGATGATGATCGTGACCTTACTACGATGGTACAATTTTCGTCTTCTAATTCCCAATGGCAATAGAGTCGAATATGTATTTTTATTTTAGTTTGATCATTAACGATTGTCATTAAAGACCCTTTGCTACTTGTAGTACAGGGTTTTTATTTTTTGCTAAATAATCTTGACAATGGGATTAGACAAATCCCGAAACACGTGTCGATTAAGTCTTGCAAAAAATGACCAACATAAATAAATTTAAAACAGAAAATTTTTTTCTTGAAAATTATTATATGAGATTATCATAGTTTTAATGACCTCGAGCTAGAAAAAAACCTACTCAAAATATAATTAACTAAATGCTTTTAAAAAAAATTTATTTGTATATCAAAATTTTCTGCAAAGCATTTGAAAAATTTTTAATAGAAATATAAATTTTTGAAATATATTTAATTGGAATTTTCTGAAAAGCATTTCGACATTTTTGAAACATAAATGGACATTTTTTAAATTTAATTGGAAATTTCTGAAACGGATTTTTCTGAAAAGCATTTAGAAAATTTTAAAATACAACTGGAAACTTTTGAAATACAATTGGAAATTTCTGAAATACAAATGGAATTTTTGGAAATTCAAAGGAATTTTCTTCCAATTTTTTATTTTTTTTTTAATTTGTAATGGAAATTTTTGATATACAAATCTTTTTTCGAAGAGCAAACTTTAAGACACAACAGCTGATAAGAATTGATGCTAACGTAGTTATTTTCGCACTACCTAGAGTGAATTTTTACTCGAAATATAATTAATTTGAAGCGTTTTTTTTTTAATTTTTGTGCGTTTTGTTCTCAAAAAGTTGACATTACTGCTGATAAGCGAAAATATGGCGATGAAAATAATTCAAAAGTTTAAAAGTAATAAAAAAAATGTTATAGGGTAAAGTGCAAAAAGTAGGACAACCCCGGACACTTTCTAAAAAAGAAGTAGGACTGCCCCGGACGCCCTAAAAAAGAGGACGGTGTCCGGGAAAAAGAGGACGGATGGCAACCCTATCTATGAGAAATATATTTTCAAATTTAAGAATTTTTGTTATGGAAATATTTTTAAGAATATGATTTTTTTTAATCTTTTTCTTCTTTTAATCTTTTTCTTTTTTTAATCTTGAGAATTTTTATATAGGAAAATTTTATAAAAATCATTGATCCAAACTTTTCTATAGAAAACTATATTAGATGTGAGATTTTTTGGAACGAAAAAAAATACTCTGAATCTAAACATTTTTCTGTTTGTAAGAATTTTCTATAGAAAATTTATCTCTAAATCTTCAAATTTTCTGTTTAAATAGTGTCTTAAAATATTTCTTTAGAAAAATGTCAAAGACCCTAATAATTTTCTATATGAAAAATGTTTCAGAATCTGAAAAACTGCCTCAGAAAACATCTTTTATAGAAAATTGCTATAAAATTAAATTCTATTTTTAGAAAAGTGTACAAAATTTCTTTATAAAGTTTCTGTTCGAAAAAGCTTTCAGAATCAGAGAATTACATTAAAATATGTAAATTTTTTAAGAGGTTTTCTTTAAATAAGTGGATCAGAATTCGGAAATTGCTAAAAAATACTATTGCATTATAAGTTTGAACTAACAATAAGTAAATCATTAAATTACGTTAAATTAGAAGATAGTGGCAATTTACTATCATATGAGGATGTATTTAGCTAATTAAGTTACCTTAATATATAGAAATACTCGAACATTATTAAAATATTTACTTGTTTGAAATCTATTTATTTGTATGAAAATAAAATTCTTTTCTTTATTAATAAAATTCTTTTAAGAATTTTAAATAAAATTTTTTAGAATTTTATTTCTTTTAAGAATTTAAAATAAAATTCTTTAGAATTTTATTTAAAATTCAAAATTGAATTTTTTGAAAAATTCAAAATTGAATTTTATCAATAACGAATTTTAATTTTTATTGTTTTTCCTTGCCTGGTAGTAACAGTTATTTAATGTACTTAATCTTATTTTTTTATCTCTGAAAAATTTATGAAGTATTTTTCCAAAAAATAAAAATAAATTTTGTTTTTTTTTTTTTTTATTTTTCATAACTTTTTTTTTAAAAAAAAAAAAACTTGGAAAAAATTTGCTCTTCAATTTTTTTCTAAAAAATTTTTTGAAAAAAAAAAAATAAAATATTTATTGATTATTTTATTTTTACTACATTTTAGTTGTTTTGACTACAAATGTTAGTAGTTTTTACTACATAAGTCAGTTGTTTTTTGTCAGTTAAAATAACTGACATTGTTAGTTGATTTAACTGAAAAAGTAGTTGACCCCAAAACACCTTACAAAGTAGTATTTTTAACTGACATTTTCAGTTGATTTTACTAACATAATTTTTTGAGTGTAGTTTCTTTCTTTGGATTTTTGATGTCATTACTTTTTAGAAGATTTTTGCATAAATAAAAATAATGTCGTATTTTTTTTTAATTCGAACTCCTTTCCGTGCCTCTTCGCGGTTAAAAATCCGGTTTTTGTTCCCACTTTCCTGAAAAATAATGGCGTAGCTTTTTTGAAAAATCCAACTCCTTTTCGTGCCTCTTCTGCTACGCAAAAACGGCCGAACTTATTGCAAATTTTATTTCACCATTCGACTCTACAGTGTTTTGATATTTTTCGCAATCTTTCAGAAGGAGTTTTAACCGCGGAGAAGATGTTGGAATTAAGGTGTTGGAATTTAAAAACTAATTTCGCCATGATTTTGATTAATGCAAAAACCTTGTAAAAAGTGATGATATAAAAAATCTAAATTTCAAGTTTACTCTAACGTTTACACCTAAATAACGATTTTCAAGACCCTCGGTCGCAAAGGTCTCGCAAACGACAAAATTTTGTATATTATTTTTCAGATATATAGTATGATTCTTGATGATATATACTGCATACAAAAAAAATACAAATTTTAGAAATTTTCAATCTTGGCTAGATTTAGCATATTTTACAGTTTAAAACTTTATTTTGTTGGCCAGTGTATATAGTACATGTTAGTGTAGTGAATAGTTAGGAATAATTAAATGTGTTTTTTTATTTTTACAAATAGTTGATGCACAAAAAATAATTAAACCTTCTCTTGAAAAAGGTTCATTTGTGCATAAACCATAATTGGCAAGTTCTCTTAACCCTTTCACTACTACCATTTTAAATTTTAGTGCTTAAATTAATATAAATGTTTAAAATATGTATGAACAATAGAGTGACATTTTTTAAAGTTTTGATTTTCCCAATTGTCATGACAAATGTTTATTCTACTACACCATTTATAGATGTAATTCGAAAAAGATCAATTGTAATTCGAAAATTCTACTTGTATTTTGAAAATTCCATTTGAAATTCGAAGATTCCATTTGTAATTCAAAAATTCTAATTGTAGTTTGAAAAATATCGATTGTAATTCACAATAAATCAATTGTAATTCAAAAAATATGAATTCGAAAAAGATCAATTGTAATTCAAAGAGAATCAATTGTAATTAAAAAAAAAAACCATTGTAATTCGAAAAAGATGAATTGTAATTCGAAAAAAATCAATTGTAATTCGAAAAAAGTTTAATTGCAATTGAAATAGATCAATTATAATTCGAAGATTCCAATTGTAATTAGAACAAGTAAGAAAATTATACTCGGTCAAGACCGACCATATAATACCCTACACCAGTGTTTTTCGGAGTATGGATCCCAAGTTCAACATGGACCGATTGGATCTATCTTTTGCCAAATCTTTAATGAGTGTAAAAAACACTCAAAAAACTTGCGAATAAACCGCTTTAACTGAATATCGGACGAAATTTTCATATGGGGCCTTTTGAATTACAATTGATCTTTTTCTATCTGATGATGGGGAAATTGTAAAATCCTCGAATCGATCAACTCATTCCTGAAAATTATCAAATTTTTTGAAAGCAGAAAATGTATGACGATTTAACGGAATATCTCCTAATAAAGAAAGTAGAGTTAAGGTAAGTGCTTATTTTAAATCATTATAGGAAACATAAAAATGACCTCGAGCACAATTAAAATGTCAATAAGTAGCTAATTTTTAATATTATCAAAAATTAAACAAACAAACTAATTCTAAACAAATAATTAAAATTTACGGTAAAAAGGTAGTAGTGAAAGGATCAAATCTAAATTCATTGAAATTAAAATTTTTTGCAAATTTTAAAAAAGAAATGAATTTAATACACTGTGATAGTAAAAAACTTTAACAAGTTGGACATGAAGTTGATCAACTTAATTCGATTATGGTTTTCGAGATATTTTAGATTTCAAAATTACAATCCAGTTATTTAAATTATTGTGCAGACTTCATTAGTATTAGTGTTCATAATAAAGGGCCATTGTGGCAAAATACATATGAGGATTTCTTCGTCAACCGGGCCACCCCTTTCTCCAAAATTGGTGTGAGCTTAAACATTTTTTAAAAAATTTCGAAATTACTTAAAAATATTTGCTTTTTGAATGCCGAGTTGCGGTTTTTGAATTTTAATAAGTCGGATCCATATTGAATCCGCCATTTTGAATTTTAAAATTCCAATTTCAGATTCTTCTAAAATTCTAAGCGATCACAAAAATCCGTGTATAAAGAGTTTTAAGCGAATCTTTAATGTTTTAAAAAATTGTGCGACATATTGGATCCGCCATATTGAAATTCAAAAACCGCTACTCGGCATTCAAAAGTAAATATTTTTAAGTAATTTCGAATTTTTTAAGAAAATGTTAAATCCATACCAGTTTTGGAGAGAGAGGTGGCCCGGTTGAAGAAGAAACCCTCATATATTTCTTTCATAAACACCTTATAAATTAGTTAATTAGGTTCACACTATTGTGCCCAACTTGTTGAAAAAAATTACCAATTTGAGTACTGTGATACTTTTACTCACAAATATTAATAAAAAAACCTATTTCTAAAGAGTATCCAAGGCGGAAGGGCCATTTGGACTTCCTTCAAGTTTTCGCCAAACAACATTACACATCTCACGTACTAATGCTTTTTCACCATCATCCATTTGATCTAGTGTATGACCGGTTAGATTGCCCAATCTATCACGTTCTAGTTGTTCTCTAACTTCTAGAACTTGTAAGGCACGTACAACTGCTTCTGGTCGGCCAGAAATGGGATCGACTGAATCATCGTTTAATGCGGATGACTGCTGAGTTAGTTTTTGGTTGTGAGATGTTGTTGTCGGTTGCTGATGTTGCTGTTTATGCTGCTGTTGACTTACTATATTTGCGGTTGGAACAGCTGTTGTTGCTGTTGGTATCACTGTGGTGTTAGTATTACTATTGATGCGTTCCTCTTCCAGTTGTTGTATACGTCGTTCTAACGAACGGACATACTGCAAGGTCTGATCCTGTAAAGTTGATCGTAAATGCAAATCCTAAAAAAAAATAAAAAAATAATATTATTTTTCTTGATTACTAACAATAGAGTGAAAGGAAAGAAATTCGACTGTTTTAAATCTTGAATCGGATCAATGCGGAAATATGTGATCAGGGAAAACTTATGCATGTAGTTGTCATCTATGCTATTAATTTTTAACTTTGATTTAGATTTTATTAGAAGTACAACCGATTTTAAACAAGTAAAAAAGTTAAATTCGGCCTTGCCGAATGTAGTGATACCCTCCACAATTTCAAAAAGATTATTGCAAAAAACTTTATTTAAAAGGAAATTACTTTTCAAAAAAAAAAAAAAAAATTAAAAAAAATTTCCGCGAAAAAAAAATTTGGTAAAAAAAAAATCCGCGATTTTTTTTTGTCAAAAAATATGTTCGTACTTGTTTAAATACCATTTGGTGTTCAATTATGTTCACATATGTCAACCAGAATCCGAATTAAAGCATTTTGTATTTTTAGGTTATGTTGAATGTACTGAAATTTTTGAGGTGTCCTTACATTTTCGTTCATAACTTTTGAACCGCTGAACCGATATCGCTCAAATGCAATACCAAACTTCTCGGGAGAACTTCCAATAAATATGTTAAGTTTCAGTCATCTCTGTGCAATATTTTGTCCGCGACAGCATTTTCCACAGACAGACAGACAGACGGACAGACGGACAGACGGACAGACGGACAGACGGACATCGCTAGAATGTCTTAGAATCGATCGGGCATCATGAATATATATACTTTATGGGGTCCCAGACCGATATTTCGATGAGTTACAAACGGAATGACAAACTTATATATACCCTCTATCACTAGAGTGGAGGGTATAAAAATGGCTTTCAACTTTCGAAAAACTTTCTTGGGAACACTCTTCGAAATCCAAGTACATACTAGGGAAAACTGGGCAGAAAACTCTGTTATCACAAGAACACAATTTTAATTCATATCAAAAAGGCGCCGTGACAAAGCCCCCCAGATATTATCCCAATTTTCGATATGTGGATAAAAACCACTGTCATAATCGCCATAACGTTGTTGGGGCCTATGATCAAAAATAATTTGGACATAATCGCAATAATGGGTCTCACTAAACAAAAAAAACTTAACTTTAACTTTGGAAAAATTTTCTTTAAAATGGTTTATAAATTTTCCCAAAAATTTAATTAAATTTTAATAAAAGTTGGGAAATTTTCTTAACTGTTAGGAGAAAATTTAAGTTAAATAGTCCATAATTTTCTTTAAATGGAATTCCCTAGTAGATGGAAGAAACATTTTCCTAAATATATGAAAAAAATCTTTATTTTTAAGACATATTAGTTTAGGACGCGTTGAAATCAAATCGTATTTTATACAAGTTGATCTTTTTTAATGCAAAAACATCCACCATTATTCGGATCAAATTGCGTATGAATATATATTGTGTATGTAACATTATATATTGCATCATATAAAAATTTTTACTCGGGTGGATATTTTTCCGCATTATTTTTGTTTAAAAAATCAAAAATGATAATAGATAGAAAACAGTTAATTTTGCACGTTATTTTAGTGTAGGGTGAAAGAAAACACGTTGTATTGAATGGTTAGCTGTTATATAGTCACTTTAAATCCGTAACTGTTTAAATAATTGACCTTCATTTTATTTTTTTATATGAATAAATTAACCAACTTTGCCTCAAATTTACAAGTAGGGTACTAATGCGAAAAATGTCCAATCCACATGAGTGAGTTCCTTAAGGTCTCCAGTTTTTATAATGGTAAAGAATGTCGTGAAATTCCTATCCGTTCAAGAGTTATAATAAATAAACGTCGATGCGCGCCTTTTCCATACAAAGTTCCCAATGTGGGACGTAATTTACTACCAATTAGTGCATCATATTAATCTTCTTTAATTTAAGGAAGGTTTTCCACTACTTTAGTATATTTTTCATAACTTGAGAAAAATATTGATGTTTTTGACTTTTTTTTCATGCTTACTTGTGTAGTTCCCATTTGGTTTATTATTTAAAGTACATGAATACAAAATGTTTGATATTGTATAACAAGTAATTAATTTAATGTTCAAATTTTGTTTCTACAAATGTGTGTGTTAGTGAAAAAATAATATTTTAACCACAGTAAAGGCCATGGCCATAGAGTATACATAGAGGCGAAGGCGTCAAAAATTGAGTTGTCAAAGTACAACTTGTATACATGTATTTGTTGACAAAGTACGACTTGTAAACATGTATTGTGTTGTGAATTCACATGGACAACGTACGTGTGAGAAGTTAGAAAAAGATAGCAATATTGTTTTTTCTTTCACCTTCGCCTCTACGTTTCTCTATGGCCATGGCTTTGGCCAGTGATGCCAACTTTTTGAGAACAAAAAGCCCTTTAAAATTAAAAAAAACACTAAAAAATCACTATTTCGAGCGTAAAAAACACTAGTAGTAGTATTAGTCGGGAATCTCATAAAAAATATATATTATTGATCTATGATATTTAACACATATCGTCATCTAAAATGCAAAACGCCCTAACTAACAAAAAATCGCGTTTTTAATTGATTCTTATGCAATGGATCAAAATACATATCCGCAAAAAAATTTAGACTCCTTTGATCAAAGGATATCTGTATTGATATCTGTTGAACAAAAAGCCCTAACTACACATTTGTATATAAAATGCAAAACGCCCTAACTAACAAAAAATTTAGACTCCTTTGATCAAAGGATATCTGTATTGATATCTAATATTATAAAACTCTGTAAAATGATTTTGACAAAAAAAAACTGTTAATTACACAGTTTCTAGTAAAGTATTGGTTAAATAAAACACCATTTAGCAAAGAAAAACTCTGTAAATTTACATATATTTGTAAAATGCATTTGATGCAACCAACATTTTACAGAAAAAACTCTGTAAATTTACAGAGTTTAGTAAAATACATGTTGTTTTGTAAAATTTTTATACGATTTTTGAAAAGCTTTTTATGGTACTTTTTTACATTTTCTCAAAAAAAAAAATTAAATTGTGGTGTTTTTACAGAAAACTCTGTTTTTAAAAAATACAGTCTTTTACTTAAATCTGTGTTTTAGCAGAAAACTCTGTTAATTATCTGTAAAATTAAGATTACAAAGCTAAAAGTAATTCAACAGATGAAATTTTGTGTTTTTGTCACAACAAAATACAAAGTATTTTCTTTTAATCTGTATTTCGACAGAAAACTCTGCCAAATATCTGTTAAATTGAGATTACAGTCATTTTACAGAGTTATTATTTTGAGTGTATAAAAAAGCAAAAGATTTTTTATATTTATAATAAAAAATGTACCTAATGAGAATTCTTTGTGTATTTACATGCTATTCTATAAATAATCCAATATTTATATAATAGTCGCTTAGTGGGATTATAGAATATAGAAAAATTAACTTATTTTAAGGAAAATGTCCTTATCAGAAATGTTTTTAAACTAAACAAGTGAGAGAGTTAAATTCGGCTGTGCCGAATCTTTGATACCCTCCAACATGTTAAAATACATATAAAAAATTTCAGAGGCGATTTTGGGGAGAGGGCTCTGTGGGGGTGCTGGGGGATACCTTCCTCAACGCTATAAATGTTTACTAAATTATTTATTATGCTTTTTGAACTTTAGTTATACCATTTTCTCATAATTTTTATGTTTTTTTTTTAATCCACGCCCACAAAAGGGGGAGGAAAAAAAAACAATATTTTGTAGCCCCCGGGGTCTAAGTGTATGACCTTTAACGCTTTCTGACATAAAAAGGTTTCATTTGTTTAACAAAAATGCAAAAAAAGCTGTAAAAAATGGCGCTTTTGTAGAGGTTTTTTTATTTCTTTAAGGGGGAACTTTTTTGCCCCTTATCCGATTTTACCCATTTCCGAACTTAACCGACCTATGACTATGAGAAATCGTGCCAATTTTCAGGAGTCTAGCTCTCTTATTTTGGACTGAATCATGCTTTATACAGACGGACGGATGGACATTCATAGAATGACTTATAATCGATCATAGATCAATAACACTGCGTGACAAAACTAACCACTATTTTAGAAAAGGTACACAAAACTAACCACTATTTTAGAAAAGAGGTACGACCATCATTTCAATATATTTCGGACATGCTGAATCGAATGGCGTACTCCGTTTTTCGATGTATCCCTGCAAAAAAAGTCATTACCACTTCTCAGTGGAGTGCTTTAAAACTATAACAAATGTAATGAAATACAACAAAAATAACAAAAAACACAAGACAAAAACACACAAACAGTTTTTTCTACTCCAGAATACATAGATATTCAGCACTTAACTCATTACCTACCGCGACACCTCCATACAAATGTAAGTAGATATTCAGTAGATAAGAACTACTCCGTGGAAGTAGTTGGAAGTTGTTTGAAAGCTCGGAGTACTTCTTATCTACTGAATATCTACTTACTTTTGTATGGGAGTGTCGCGGAAGGTAATGAGTTAAGTGCTGAATAACAACTTTTTATGGAGTAGAAAAAACTGTTTGTGTGTTTTTTTCTTGTGTTTTTTGTTATTTTTGTTGTATTTCATTACATTTGTTATAGTTTTAAAGCACTCCAAATAGAAGTACTCCGCACTTTTTTTGCTGGGATGGTACAGTTTTCTTGTAAAATGTCATTAAAGATTGGCTGATTTTCAATTGCTTTTTTAACAAATAAATTTCCAAAGCTAATGATTTTTAAATTTTATGGCATGGAAAACAAAGATATAACTTGTAGCAATATTTCTAATATAAATTTGGTTTAAAGCTTTTCATCTTGAGCCCTTAAATTCGCGGATTTCTTCATTTTTTTTAAGTTTTCGCGAAATTAACCGCTAAATTGGTCTCTGATAAAAAACTTGCATTTTGTGGATCATAAAGGCGTTCATGACACTACGAATAGTGGACAAAAAACATCTATGTTATATGGACCATCATAATGAAAATCGCGAAAAACCGTTTTTTTGTATATGGCAGCATCACTTTAGGAGATGATTTGAGGCTTCATCTTTTAGTATATAATGTGGGAGCCTTAAACAATGAACTGACCCAAAATTTGTCCAAAAAAGTTTTCATTTGCAAAAGTTATCTTAACAAAAACTACACGCAGAGAAAAAATATGGTTGCGACATGTTCACGGCAACTATACTATGATCTCTTAACCCAGTTATGATTGCAGCAATCAAGTTATTGTTTTTGAAATTGTATTTAAACATTTATATGGTTGTTTTAGACATTTAATAGTCGCTTCAATCATTATAAAATAATTGCTACATCCAAAAGTACAATATGGTTGATGTAACAATATTATATTTAATTATATTCTCGACACACCAAAAATTTGAACATAATATGATTATAACAATCATTAGATAATCACAACTTAGTGAAAATTGATTTTGCAAACATTGTTAGGTTTATATCAGTTAAGTGTTTTGCCAGCAAGCAGTTAGTCGCAAAGACGCCACTTACAATTAGTTTTTTAAAAATTTTAAGGCAATTTGAGTAAAAAAATTGGATCAACGCAGAAGGAAATGAAATACAAAAATCTACTTTATATAATTTATTTATTGTGCGGTTCAAAAATAACTTTCCATTTTAAATAAAAACTTCATATAGAAAATATTAAAGTGTTTTTTGCAAGGATGGGTACCAATTCGATAAAAGTATTGGTATTGGTATTGGTTTTTAAAATTATATTAGTATTGGTATAGGTATTGGTTTTCATTTTTTGTTAAATTGGTATAGGTTTCGGTATTGGTTTTGAATTATTTAGGTATTGGGTATTGGTATTGGTTTTAGCCTCGAATCGGTATCGGTTTTTAATAAGTATTGGTATTTATCTTATATCGGTTTTGGTATTTGTATGCAAAAGGTTTTGTCGTTAATATTAATTAATTTAACGTAAGTCGTCCTTCTGTCCGCCCCACAGTGCAAACTGGGGCGAGATGGTAGGTTTTTTGGCCAAAAGTCTCTACAGGTCGTAAATGTTAACCGATTTTTTTGAAATTCAGAATATAAGCCTATATTAAGGTAATAAATAAGTGCCTAGAAAGTTTTTGAAATCGGACCTACAAGGAAACTATTTCAGGGTGGACACTTCATTTTTAATAAAATTTACAGATGTTATAGATCAATGGTTCCCAACCTTTTTTACTCCACGCCCCACTTTTAAGTTAAAAAAATTGCCTTGTTCCCCCTACACTCAAGAAAAATTTGCTAATTTTTCTAATTTTAGTTTTCAATGAAAAATTACTGCTGGTTTAGCAAAGTTTTTGCAAAATAAGAATTAAAAATAAGTTTTTAGTAAAAATTTTAACAATTAACAAATTTTTGTAGTTAGTAAATAGTTTTTGTAGTTAATTTAACTAACAAAATGTTGCTCGTTGCCCCCCTTGAGCCTTCAAATTGCCCCCCAGTGGGGCGAGAATCAAAGGTTGGGAACCATTGTTATAGATGAAACAAATGAAGAGAAACTTGTCTTTTGTTTATGTATTTGAATTAGAGATGGTCTGTGGTCCCGTAATTTGCGTGACTCAAAAAACCACGTGATTCAGGCGTGAGCGATTTTTATTTAAATCACGTGATTATAGAGTGATTTTCATTTAAATTAAGTTCTATATTAGGGTAATAAATAAGTGACTTGAAACTTTTTGAAATCGGACCTACAAGGAAACTATTTCAGGGTGGACACTTCATTTTTAACAAAATTTACAGATGTTATAGATGAATCAAATGTAGAGACACTTGCCTTTTGTTTAAGTATTTGAATTGGAGATGGTCTCTGGTCCCGTGATTCACGCGTGAGCATGAATGATTTTCATTTAAATCATTTGGTTATAGAGTGATTTTCATTTAAGTCTAGTGACTATATTAAGGTAATAAATAAGTGCCTTGAAACTTTTTGGATTCAGACCTACATGGAAACTTTTTCAAGGGTGGACACTTCATTTTAAATAAAATTTACAGATGTTGTTTGCCGTAAAAGCGGGTCTAGTAATATGCAAATATAAGAAATAAAAATGCAAGATGGTTTAAGTTTTTAAATTAGAAAATTATATTTATTTAATAAAATATTACCTTAAGTAGTTATATGCACGTAGTGCCTGGTATGGTATAGGGACGACAAACAATGTTTAAAAATCCCGTTACCGGTTAACTAGTTAAAATCACCGCTTACTCCTTACAGAGTTGCACGGAAAGTGGAGCAAGTAAATTTTAACTAGTATTAACCCTCGAAAGACTTAAGGGGTGAAAACTGGGACAAATTAAACCAAAGAAAGGCTTGAGGTTTAAACAGATGTTATAAATTAAACAAATGAAAAGACACTTGTCTCTTGTTTATGTATTTGAATTGGAGATAGTCCCGTGATTTGCGTGACTCAAAAAGTGATTTCCATTTAAATCACGTGATTGTGAGTTGAAAAATTCTGAGTGAGTGTCTAGAGAGTGAGTAGAATTTTTGCGTGAGGGATGTTTTTTTTTTTTTTTTTTGAAAAACCAATTTAAAAAAAATATATATCTTTTTTGGCAGTATTTGCATTCAGAATTAAGTCAAACTTTAAACTAAATAGTACATGCTTAACCCATTTTGGACAAAGATTCATTTTTTTTTTTTTTTGAAAAAGATACCTATTTAGTAAAATTAGCACCGGCTGATCTCAAAACTCTTGTAAAAAAAATTTTAATGTTCCGTTATTCCAGAAAAGCCTTATTTCAACTTTTTATGCAATTTTAATATTTGGATTTATTTGCAATTTTATTAATTTATTTCGTTATTTTTAAAATAAATAGTTTCAAAATGTTTCAATTAGTGGAATTTGATAATAAATTAAATCTAAATAAAATTAATATTAATTAATAAAAAAATTAAAAGCCCAAACTAAAAAATGCAAATTTTTCGTTTTTGCTTGAAACAATTTCTGTGCTGAGACCAGTAACAGAATAAAAACGTAATGGATAAGAAAAAAAAAATTTTTGAACACGTAGCCCTTAAACTCTCAAAAATAGCAAGTGTGAACTTCACATTATGCGTTCTTAAATTCTTATATAATATGACTGTGCCTCTAATAAAACAATAAAAATTTTTTCTGGATTCTGGTGTTGTGACATAAAATTTTGTAACGTCTGCTTGATTAAAATTTTGGAATTTCCAAACAAGGACATTAGACCTTTTTTTTACAACGCAAAGAAGATTGCAGTGACATTCAATGTACATACATCAAATATTAACAATGTTTGCAAAAGAAAAAATTTCATCACAGAAAAGGTCTAAATTTTTTAAGATCTACTTTTATTAGGGGTCATAAATACCGTGACAAAAAATATTTCTTTTATGTTTTTATGGCTTTTAAAATTCGAGTAGCTAACTCCTTTTTGTTATGTGACATTGCATGCAAACGATTACTGATCGATGTAACATCTTTTGCAATTCGTTAGTCAGGTAAAACCTAATAATGTGATGGAAAGAAAATGTTTGACGTCACAATTAAAACAAACGAAAATAAGAATACAAAAAACCGAAACAAAACCGATACGAAAGTAGAAAAAATGAATTGGTATTGGTGTTTTATTGGTATTGGTTTTGAAGAATAAAAGTATTGGTTTTTAATTGGTATTGGTAGTGGGGAATCGGTATTGGTTTTTTATCGGTATTGGTATCGCACAAATAAAGGTATTGGTTTTTAATTGGTATTGGTTTTCAATTTGAATTGGTATTAACGGGTATTGGTATCGAAAAGGTATTGGTACCCATCATTGGTTTTTTGTGCATTTTTTGCTTACTGAATGTGTTATAATTGCTGACAATAATTTTAATTTTGTAACAAATATGTTATGATTGCAGCAAATATGTTATGATTTTGTCAATAACTTAATGGTTTATTCAATCATTTAATGTTAGCTGACAAAAATTTTATCGTTGATGATTTTTTTAGAAAAATGCCATAAGTTTATTGCACATCATTGATGTAAAACGCAGGTTGCCACTAAATTGAACCAAAATTAATAAAAATGGTTTCTTATTTATAAAAACAACATTCAAAAACAAAAAATAAATTATTAATGTGAACTTTATCAAAAAAAAGTAATGAAGAATTTCTATAAACGTGTGGTATTAAAGCAATTAATTTTCTCCATTTAAACAAAAAAAATATTAAACTGGAATAATATTATAATAATTATATAATATTTAGGCCATTATTGCCACAATCATATAATTATTAACATTCCTTGTTGCCTTCAATCATATTAACATTATTGTTACAATCATATTCCCAATCATAATATGATGCTCTTAAATCAATGATGCCCATTTCTTTACACAATTGTGAATTACGCTCTTCCCACATATTTTTACGCTCATTCATTTAGTCGTTGATGAGACATCGAAAGATGCACATGCTATACTGAACATCGCTTATGTTTTTTTATATGCACTGACAGAAACAAATGATGCCATTCAAGCAATTATCTGTTATAAAATTCTTTTTTAATATACAATGCCTTTTATTATTAATTAAACTAAATTTTTTATTAATTGAATTTATTTATAAAGAATTAATTCATTAATTATAATTGAATAATTCACAAAATTAATTAATTATTTTTAAAATAATTTAAATTTAATTAAAAAAAATAATTTAAACATGAATTAATTCATTAATTAAAAATGTAATTAAAAATAATGTGAATTCATTCACAATTAGAATTTAATTCTTTAAAGGTCTAAACGTTTTATATGTCTTAAATAAGATCTTCTATTAATGGTTAATTTATAGTAAATAAAATTTTCTAAGATCTAAAAAATATGTTTCTAAAAATATCTTTAAAATTGTATAAAAATAAATACAAATATATATTTCAATCATTAATAATATTTCAATTATTACTCTGATTTTAACGACATCTTTTATAATTCGGTCAATTATTTTTGCTCAGTGCAGTCTCTCTCGTGCTCACTAATACTAATGCAAAAACTTTTTGGACAACGCTGTCTTAAATCATGATCACCGCAACCATGTTTTTTTTCTGCGTGCATAATTATTGTATCGCAAACACTGAAATAATAGTTTTTGTTAAGATAACTTTTGCAAATGAAAACTTTTTTGGCCGAATTTTTGGTCAGTTAGTTGTTTAAGGTTCCCACATTATATACTAAAAGATGGAACCTTAAATCATCTCGTAAAGTGATGCTGCCATATACAAAAAAACGGTTTTTCGCGATTTTCATCATGATGGTCCATATAACAGCTGTTTTTTGTCCACTA
Organism: Pegoplata infirma; assembly: GCA_963921195.1. Taxonomy (NCBI): domain Eukaryota; kingdom Metazoa; phylum Arthropoda; class Insecta; order Diptera; family Anthomyiidae; genus Pegoplata; species Pegoplata infirma. Next base: position 167,768,239 of record OY992539.1, on the reverse strand, counting down.
TTCGTATTGTTAGGTATGCAATTTTGATTCATTAAAAGCAAGTTTTTTATCAAAGACCAATTTGGCTGTTAATTTCGCGAAAACCTTAAAAAATTAAGAAATTCGCGAATTTAAGTGCTTAAATTGAAAAGCTTTAAACCAAATTTGCATAAGAAATGTTGCTACAAGTCATATCTTTGTTTTCCATGTCATAAAATTTATAAACCATTTACTTTGCAAATTTTTTTGTTAAAAAACTGGCTCGAAATCAGCAAATCTTTAACGACATTTTGCAAGAAAACTGTACCATATCCGAAATATATAGAAATGATGGTCGTAACTCTTGTTTATTTTTTAGTGTTCCGCAATGTAATATATATACTTTATGGGGTCCTTGACCGATATTTCTATGCGTTACAAACGGAATGACAAAGGTAGTATACCCCCATACTGTGGTTGGAGGGTATAAAAATTGGAAATTTTTTCCCATTTCCTTGTTCAAGTTGCCATTATGTTAATACATAATAAGTTGCTGCTGACGTTTTACGCCAGCACACGCAGACTTTAAGGTCCGTTGTCCTTATTTTTAAGAAAAATGTTGAGTAAAAAGAAAGAAAAAATGGCAATGGAGCTTAATCATTCCCTAGTAAAAAAGTTTTGATATAAGAATATATAATTTCATACAATCATATTAAAATATATATGAATTTTTATATGTTGAGATCTAGTTATATATAAGATTTAATGTGGCTCCATTTTCTTATCTGAGGTTATACATAAGTATATATAACTTTATATAATTATAATTATCAACATTTATTTATATAAAATAAGATCAACTGGATTTATTTGGATGTGACCAAAATTCGGATCTAATTGTATCATTTTTTATATTTGTGTATCTAAAATAATACAATTAGATAATTATTTGATCCAACTTGATACAGCCAATTTTGAGATCAAATTAGATCTTAAAGTTTTTTTTACTCAGGTTATTAATTTTTCTTGAATTTAGTTAATTTTCCCATTTTTCAGTTAAATTTTTTTTTGGCACTATGCAAAACTTTTCCAAACCGAACAGATTCATGATTTTACAAAGGTTATATTTGGCACGAGGCTTATGTGTGTAATAGTTATTTATGTTAGCAAATCATATTTACCGGCAATTGACTTTCATAATTTCTCAATGCAATTATATTTTCTTCGGCATTAGTACTTGAACTGGAACCATCGCCATCGTCTCTTAAAACGTTGCGAGTAGAAGTTCCACAATTTACACACAATGAATTAGCAGCAATGTGAGCTCTTTCTTCGTCCAAATATAAGCAGAGTTCTTTTAATTCCAAATTATCGGTTATCAGTTCCTGTTGCTTATCATCCAATTGTCGTAGTTTATTCTAAAAATAAAATTTTAAAATTTAAGTAGTTTTCCAGTGTTTAAAAAAATGTTACACATACCTGATATGCAGCCACTTCTTGTCTCATAACACTTGCTGTATATCTTCCAAATCTCTGCCATTCTCTTGCCAATTTTCTACCCTTTTGACGATCATCATCGAGAAAGCAACACAAGTCTCTCAACTCTTGATTGTCATCCATTAGTCTTTGATTTTGTTCTTTAAGAGATCGCAATTCGTTAATTAGCGATTGTAGTTGACGATTTTGTTCGGCCGTTAAACGACCAGCAGTTTGCGATATTCCACCGGTACCACTAGAAGTTACCGACGTACTTGGTGAAGGATGATCTTGATCTGTTTTTCGCACAAATTTTAACATATCCTGATGTTGTTGCTGTTGCTGCTGGGGTTCGGCTGACTGCCGTTGCTGTGATGAAATACCGTTTGAAAAAATACCTTGTGATGGTGCAGATTGATTGACGTTACGTAATCTTTGCTGCAATTGGGTTTGTTGGTTGTTTTGATGTTGTAAATAACGTGATGAATTTGTAGGGGCTTTGAAAGAGTCTGGTATAAAAACACTTGACAGTTGCGGAATTTCTGGAGGATATTTGATGTTGTTTAGATGATTTCCTGACGTTTCCGGAAAAGGAGATGGATAAGCTGCTTTCAGTCCGTTAGTTAATCTTTGAGTATTTAAATTTTTTAAAATACCAGTCGATGGATGAGCACTGGATTGCGGTTGGGGTGGTGGTTGATAACGTGGCGGTATGGAATGTATTGGAGCTTTCAGATTGTTGACACCTTTTAAGGATTGTAAATTATAAAAATTACGTCTTGAGATATGATTTTCTGTGGCTCCAGTTGCGGAAGTTTTTTGTGTGCTTGCACTCGCTGTTTTTGGCAAGTTATGTGCCTGTGTCGTCTGTGTGGAGGGTTGGTGAACTGTAGCAATTGTTTGCAACTGATTTCCTTGGGAAGGTATTGCAGCAGTTGATACTGCTGTTTGTTGTTCCTGCTGCTGTTGTTGCAATGATACTGATGGTATTAACGATCTCCTTTGATGTTGTTGCTGTGACTGAAGTCTTGCTGAAGTTGCCGTATGCTTTGCAGAATGTTGTTGCTGCACGTTGATAGGAGATTGCTGTGATTGCTGGTGGTGTCGTAAATGATGTTGTTGATTATGGTGGTGGTTGGATGCAGGCGTTGTATTGTGTGTTTTTGTTGCTGCTGCTGTTGTTTTATTAGCAGTGGCAATATTCGAACTCAGAATTAAAGTTTCATTAATTTTGTGTGTGTTACTAACGGCGGACATTGTCTTCGTCGTCGTTTTCTCTCTCGCTATTATGGCATAAAGCTATACTGCTGTTAAAAGCCGAAAGGGTTTTGGTTTAAAAACCCTCTAAAAATACTTCTTTGAAAATCATAACGATCGGATTTTTACTGCATTGAAGATTAAAAACACCTACAAAAAAATTTTAATTTTTATTTAAATCTTGTAAATAGGTAAAATTTATAGTAGTGGGTGTTATTTTCAGTACATTCAATGTATATAGTTTTTATACATACATACAGTCAAAATTGTTGGTACATGTCAGCGTATTACGTAGTACGCTATTATTACACATATAAACAACATATTGTCACCAACGCTTGCTCTAATGTAGAAAGTGAAATACATACATTTTTTTAGACAATAAAGTCAGCAACCATAAAATTGAGGTAGACAAACTAACTAAACTAAATACAAGGGTGTCCCGAATTAGCTAAATATGGGAACAATTTCCAAGGGCTCGGAAATTGTTCCCAAATAAATTTACAAATGGTGATTTTCATCCTAAAAAGCTGACACCCTTCATCGATATATCGCTTGAGGACCATATAAAGTACATACACTGAAAAAAAGACATAAATAAAATTTGGATCCCAGTGATGCAGAATTTTCCGTCGCGAAACAAAGTCGTAGATTTTCCTTGCAAGTTTCTAGAGGCAATTCAACACATTCTAATTCTGTTGGAACATGTAAGGTAGTTCCGAGTCTTGCAAGCTCATCGGCATTCTAATTCCCTGGAATCCCTCATCGGCCATACCGTATTAAGGTATTGCGGGTCCTTGGGCACACAAGAATTTGGCCCCCCTGGAAAGTAAAAAGATGCATGACAAGAAAAAAAAATTATTCTATTTTAAGAAGTACGACCTACAAAAAAGAAAAACAATTAAGAAAATTATAGTCGGTCAAGACCGACCATATAATACCCTACACCCGAGTTACCCGGAAAATGGGTCCTAAGGTCAAATATGGAAAAATTGGATCTATCTTTTGTCAAATCTTTAGTAAATTTACAAAAACACTCTTAAACCAACTTAAATTGGAGTGAAATAGACGTTTCTTGTTGCCAATAAACCGCTTTAACTGAATATCGGGCGAAATTTGCATATGGGGTCTAAGTCCAAAATTGGTCTGATTATAATCAGATTTGATTAGGTTAATAAAGAAGGCGTTAAACATACACAAACAAAATTTGATTTAAATATTTGTAATTTTCATGAAATTAGAGAGATTTATGTGAATATCGGGAAGGTGGTTTGTAAGTGGGCTACAAGAAGAACTGGTCCGATTTATTTCAAATTCGGAATGGTGCTTTATGAATATAAATCACGTTTATATACAACACGTTTACCTGCCAAATCGAAAGGATATCTATTATAATACGGTTATTAGAGTCATTTGAGCCAAAATTAAAGAGGACCTTTGTATGGGAGCTATGGGAGCGATTTTTTCCAATTTCAATAGGCGTCCTTGGGCCAAGAGAGGCTTAAGTTTTAAATTTCAAGTAAATTGATTGAGAATTGCGACCTGTATCGTGTTTACACCATTTACATGGATAGACAGACAGACGGACGGACATCGCTAAATCGACTCAAAAGGTGATTCTGAGTCGATCGGTATACTTAAAAGTGGGTCTAGGACCAATATTTCTGGTAGTTACAAACATTAGCACAAACTCATTATACCCTGTACCACAGTGTGGTGTAGGGTATTAAAACAATGCCTGCTATTTCATTGACATTTTACTTGAAAAAAACTAATGCCTCAATGCTAAGGTCCCAAGTATGGCTAGAATGTCTTAGAATCGATCACTGATCAATAATACATATACTTTATGGATCCTAAACCGATATTTCGATGAGTTACACACGGAATGACAAAGTGAGTATACCCCCATTAGGGCTATAACCAAATTTTTGGCATAGCACCACGTGATGGACAATGTTGTTGTATTAAACAAAATCGCTTTCTCCGATCATTTTGCAAAAAAAACCACACGCACCAAATGCATTTTCTAAAAGTCCTCAAGATTTTTTTTATTAACACAAAATTTATGTTTTTTTTTATTTAACAACAAGTAAATATGATAAAAAAATTCTAATGTCTATTTATTGAAGGAAATAAACTTTAGATTTAAAGTTCGTGCTGGTTTACATAAAGCATAAATATCCTGGACCACAATAGTGGCACATTCCGCGCAAATATTACTTCTTTGCTGGTTTGGAATTATTGATTCTTCTTTTTCCCAATATCTTAAGAAGCATCTGAGCGTTTTTAAATCTAACTAGCGACTCCTCCAGAGATTTAAAGTCATCTTCCCTAAATCAGTGATCTGAGAACTATATGTCAACATATTGGGTAAAGCTCAGTTAGGTAACTTGGTATTAAAATGAACGTTAAAATGTTGTTGGGAAGGTGGGTAGTACCTTATGGGTACCTTCCCCGCCTACCTTAGTTTTAGTTTCGGACTTGATTAAAGCGGAATCATAGTTAAAATAGCTACATTTTGCGATTAAAAAAAAAAAATACAAAAATAGTAATTTAAAACTTCATCGCGTTTGGTGCGTGTACTTTTTTAACATCCGCGAAAAAGTGAAAACATTTTTCTTTATAGTTTTTCACGGTCTATATGACTGTGCTATGCCAATTTTGATATTTTCAACAAATGTAAAAAACGTATAGCCCTAACCCCCATACTGTGGTTGGAGAGTATAAAAAATTAAGATACTTTTTTGGCCTTTCGGGGCCCCCCGTGAGGTCGGGGGTTCTAGGCACGTGTCCAGTGTGCCTGATGGCTAAAAGGGTACTGCCTGGAATGTGCAAAGCCTATACCTTGTGCCCATATGCGTCGTATGTCAAACTTCTTGACCATCTTATTTTAAGGCGTGCGGCAGTTAGGCAAAGATCTTGTTTTCAGAAAAATTGACTCCAGAGACTTGACCGCGGCTTGACTGTCAGAAGAGATGTTGACTGCGGTTGTCGACAAGACATTGTAGCTCAACCAGTCAGCCACATCCTTTATTGCCAGCATCTCTGCCTGAAAAAACTGGAATGTTCTTCGAGCTAGCCTCAAACCAAGCTCTTCCGAATAGATTTCAAAGCCAACTGATCTTGTAACTTCGATCCATCTGTGTAGAAATTTATGGAGGCTCCACTATCCAAGACTCCCTGGATGGTATCATAGTGGTAAAGTGGCGCTCAAATAGGAAGCGCAGTACAAATTTTTTGGTATTGTTATCTCCCTCATCGCGATATGGCCACAATTGTTGCTCTTTCATTGCAGTGTGCAATTCAGTCAAATTACCGATGTTGCCGCATACTGCCTATCCAATATGTCTAGTGGTATCAGGTGAAGGAGAATTTTTAATGCAACCGTATAAGTGGTAAGAAGAACACCAGTGATGAGCATCGATGCCATTCTCTATACCTTCGTGATAAAGACACTGTTCCCCTTTGTCTCTAACTTTTTTTATCTCCTGAAATAATGATCATAGAAACTTGAAATGTGAGATCATTCAGCTCAAAAAATCTTTCGGAAAAATAACCATTTGGAATTTCAGATTTTAATGGGGTTATAAAGGTAAATTATTGAAGTGTGGTACTTTTACCATCTCCTGAAATCCTCCAGCATAATTAACTTGGAAGAGAAAGACATGTTTTGAAATTTAAATTTTTAAGGGTTAAAAGGTGTAAACTAGAGATGGGCGCTGGTCACGTGATTTGCGTGATTCACGTGAATCACGCGTGAATCACGTGAATCACGCGTGAGTGTGAGTGATTTCCGTTTCAATCACGTGATTGTGAGTGAGCGTGAGCGGAAAAAAAATTTGAGTGAGTGATTAGTGAGTGAGTCATTTATTTTTTGCGTGATTTTGCGTGATTAGATTTTTGGATTTGCCCAATTTTTTTTTAATTTTTTGTAAAAAAATTATTTTAGGAGTTTTTTTTTGTTTGGTAAGAAAATTTTATTGCGTGAGTAGATTTTGCGTGACTCACGCGTGAGCGTGATTGAATCTGGCGTGAGTTAGTTTTTTATTACTCACGTGATTAGTGAGTGAGCGTGAGTAAATAAAAAAATTGCGTGAGTGATTAGTGAGTGATTAGATTATTTTATGCGTGAGCGTGAGTGAGTGTGAGCCAAAATCCACTCACGCGCCCATCTCTAGTGTAAACAATTGATTAAGGTATGGTAAAATAATAATTTTTGTATCAATTGAGACACCTTTTTATTTCTTTAACACTTGTTATACAGAAAGTATTGAAGCCTACATGGAACAAAATAAAATGCAATTCAGAACGAAATGGAACAGAACAAGGAGCGAAATGGAAACGAACGGGAACGAAATGAAACCGGGAATGAAACTCTAGTATGCAAAGTGACTCAAAATCGAAATGGCATCGTTTTTTCTTAAAACTAACTTGATATCGAGTTCGATATAATGTCGCAAAATGTAGTGTTCTCCTTACTATTATTTAAGGTGATATAGAATCGAAACTCTGATCATTTACTGAAATTAAATCGAAAAAACATTAATTTCGAAGTTTTGTAATAATTTAATTAATTGTTTCAAAAACGCGTAAGAATTAAAAAAATATATATGACAATTGTCCATATATTTATTTTGATTTTTTTTATTACTTCACTGTATTTTAACTTGCTACTAACTATTTTTATCTGCTCTTTAATTTTTATATAATTCTTTAATTTTTTACAACTTATTATTTTTTATACGCCTCACTTGAGATTTGAACCAAGAACTTCCTGTTTACTGTTTTAGCACCTTACTCGTTTAGCCAAATTAGTTTTTTTAAAATAACTTTTACTAAAATTTTAATTTTTATTTGAATTGCTTTTAATTTATAATTATTATTATTTGACAGGGCAATTTATTTAATTTTGACAGGGCAATTTATTTAATTTTGCCAGGGCAATTTTTTTATTTTGTTTTGACAAATTCAAAATATTTTAAATATATATATATTCGATTAGAGTTTTATTCTAGTTCGAGGCCCAAAAATATTTCTATTTATGATATTGTCATAATAGAGTATTTTTAATTTATTGCTTTAAAAAAGTTACTATCTCATAGTATGTCTGTACTGATCAGTTTCATCCCCACTAAAGGAATCTTCAGCAGACTTTAGAGAATCATCGTTGGTCAATCAAACATCAAACCAGACATAATATTTGATATATTTCCCAAGTTATATGAGAAGTACTATTATGAAGGTCCGAAATCTGTTTTTCAACAAAAATAACTCTTTTAAAGCAAAAATTGTATATATTAAATCACCGTCGCACAGTGGGAAAAATTTCCAATCTAGCGGGAAATAATTCAAAATATAACTAACAGATTTTAACAAAGTTATAATGCGATTTAAAAGTGGGATAGTGACTGCGTTTTAATCCGTTAAGAACTTAAAGTTTAGTTAACCCATTAGGGAATTACACACTATCAAATGTTGACAATTTATTGGGCTCTCACAGTTAATTGTTTATAATAGTAAACTTCTCATCGCCGTGCATCGGAAGGGGTAAGCCGTTACCTACCAAGTGTTTGATTTCTTTTAAAGGGTGCTATCAGGTATATTATGTATAAATTTCAATACGTTATCTGTTTTGCGAAGGCTCCCTCGTAACGAATTACATAAACAACGTTTTTTTTTAACTTGTTTAAATTCTTATGGAGCTACAAAAAAAAACGCTGCCAGATGCTGCTTAATCTTTAATTATAGATTATTCTACATATAATGAAGTATTACTATTCAAAAAATTAGCTGCGTAGGCCTGCGTAGCGATTTTTTAATATTATTTTTGTAATTTTGGTCTTTCAATAATTATAATTCTAAACCTAGGCAGCGATGAACGCGACTCACGTATATGTTGAGAATTGCGAAGGATTGTTAGTAATTTGTTTTTAACATAGTAGAGCGTCGAAATCTTGAAAAAAGTTCGTGCTGAATTAAAATTTTTTTTGATTTAAATAACCGATTTAAGTCGCATTCAGTTGGTGAAAAAATACTTAATAAAAATATTGTTATAAATAATAATAAATTTAATACTATCATTTGAATTGGTTAATAAACTCTTTGGTTTTTTTAAATTTGTTTGACATGTCACAGTGCTTCTGATCGGAACTCAACAGTTATCAATTGTATCTTGTCCAAACTTGGAAATAACATCTGCAACGAGAATGATAGCTATAAAAACTAACTGTTAGTGTGCGAGATTTATGTAGTAAATTTAAATGTAGATGGGCCAGTGTTTCTCGCAATTTATATAGTTTTGAAAATCATTACAATATATGGTTGAATGAAAATATAGATTTTCTAGTAGAAGACGAAGAACCAGGACCGTCACAACCTCGAGGGCGTCCTTTGAAGACTTTTTTGGAAACGACAAAAAAATCCAAGAGGAGTCGTGTTTCGGACCTTATACAAAATAACATCAAGGAATAATTATTGGTCGCTACGAAAGTAAGTCTGTACAAATCTGGAAAGAGAGATGCAGCCCAATTATTAGATGAAATTAAGAAAACACCAAAAAGGGCTACAAAAATTAAAAAAGCCGTATTTTAACCCTCTGAAGCACCGACATAATACACACCAGAAGAGGCAATGGCACTATACATTGACAAAAGGTTAACTAAAAATTCGTATATGCTTATGCAATCAGGTGCTAAGACTCCTATTTTAGTTATATGCTGGATGTAGGGTATATCTCCAAATGTTATCAGATTTCACTTACAATATTTGATAACCACATTTACTTTTCAAAAAGTATAAAATTCTTATTTTAAACAAAATTTTCCACAGCTAACAGGTACAAAAAAAAATACTCCTGAGGTAGTCGTATATAACACCTTTTGGGGCACCCTGTATTGAAAAACAGTTTCTTATTATTCATTATACAAAAAGCTCATATCCTTAGCTATAAAATCTCCAAGTATTGTTATCGGTTCAGACCAATAGTTTAGAACAGCGGTTACCAACCTATGGTACGCGTACCACTAGGGGGTACGCGAAACTGTCCGCGGGGGTACGCCAAATTTTAGTAACTTGGACATCAGTTTTAGATTAACCTTTCAATGCTGGCTCGGCATCTGGCTTCCAAAGTTTTCCATAACGTCAGGTTTTCAAGAAAGTTGAGGTCAAAGTTCAAAAAAAACTATTTTTGTGCAATTTAGAGAGCATTTTTTGCGATTTTTTTTGGATGATATTTTGAGATCTGACCACTTTGAGATCTGACCACTTTCCAAAAATAATACCATCATTGTTTTGATCTCCCCGAAATCCTTTAAAAAGTTATAATACCCGCAGATATAAAATTTCAGAATTAACTCCAATATTTTTATGTGAAGTTTTTTTTAACGAAAACAAAAAACTCGTTAGGGGGTACGCGGCTGATAAAATTTAAAATTAGGGGTACGCGAGCCAAAAAGGTTGGTAACCGCTGGTTTAGAAGATATGATTTTTTTCCTGCCAGATTGGTGTTTTTTCCCACAGTGCGTCGGTAACTATTAATATATGTGTTGCTGTTATTTTACAATAACAACAGTGCCTAACCAAACAATAGTGTTGGTAGGATAAGTCGTACTAAACTTTGTGTTAAATGTTGTTTTTTTTATTTTTAGTACCAAAAGGTACATAAAAATAAAATGTATTTATTCGGCCTTTATATATGTATATCGAGGGCCTATATTCAAAACCCTCTATCTTCCATTTTCACGAAAATGACTTTTTGATGGCAAAATATTCAGTAAAACGGCCCTCATCTATGGTGTAAAATTCAGAACAAAAATATTTTTTTTTGCTATTTTATTTGCATTTTTGGTTTTCTCTATCTCTTACACAATTAATTTTTCTGAATGCAAAACCCTCTATCTTTTCAAATAATTAATTTATAAATATTTTTTTTTAATAATTTCATTATGCATTACATGTTTTAATACTAATTTTTGCATGCTGAACATGAATTTGTCAACAAAATTCCCGAATCAAGATTTTGGTCCACTGATGCTTATTTTTTCTCAAAATTCTTGTTTGAATTTTTTAAAAAATATGGCTCAAAATTTTGATGTCTTGTGTACATTATGAAACAAAAATTTTAATCTTAAAAATCGAGATGCTGCTCAGCATCTGTGGACCAAAATCGCGTTTTTAATTTTTGACTATTTTTTACATAACATACTCAACAGTTTGTCATCTTTTAAGATGAATTCGGTAAAAAAATATTTTTTGTCTCAAAAATACGCACCTGTGGACCAAAACCGCGACTTCGGAATTCTTTATAAGCCGTTATCATTAATAAATCACGTTAAAAATTTACCGATGTCGTAAATAAAATCATAATAATTCATTGTTATTAAAATGCAAAACCCTCTATCTGATCATTTTCATTCATATACTTAATATTTTTGAGAAACAAAACCCTCTATCTTTCATAATATCCCCAATAGTGCGAAATTTTAAAAACTAATTATATGTGAGATTCAGTAGTTGATTTAAAAAAATATTGTAGAATATCGAATTTTAATTACTCTTACAATACGCGAAATAAACAGTTTTTTGGCTCTCCTGAAAAGTTGTGTTTTTTAAGATAGAGGGTTTTGAATATAGGCCCTCGATATATATTCGATTAGAGTTTTATTCTAGTTCGAGGCCCAAAAATATTTCTATTTATGATATTGTCATAATAGAGTATTTTTAATTTATTGCTTTAAAAAAGTTACTATCTCATAGTATGTCTGTACTGCATATATTAATAGTTACCGACGGTGATTTAATATATACAATTTTTGCTTTAAAAGAGTTATTTTTGTTGAAAAACAGATTTCGGACCTTCATAATAGTACTTCTCATATAACTTGGGAAATATATCAAATATTATGTCTGGTTTGATGTTTGATTGACCAACGATGATTCTCTAAAGTCTGCTGAAGATTCCTTTAGTGGGGATGAAACTGATCAGTACAGACATACTATGAGATAGTAACTTTTTTAAAGCAATAAATTAAAAATACTCTATTATGACAATATCATAAATAGAAATATTTTTAGGCCTCGAACTAGAATAAAACTCTAATCGAATATATATACATATATAAAGGCCGAATAAATACATTTTATTTTTATGTACCTTTTGGTACTAAAAATAAAAAAAACAACATTTATTTTAAATATAGTTCATTAGTTTAACCAAATTTGAAGTTGTACATGGCCTTGTCGTCTAGCAGGTTAGGCAGCTTGTGTGTTGTAGTTTTTTGGCCTTGGTTCAATTCCCGGTCGCGGATAGTTTTTTTTTATTTTTAAGACAAATTTATTTTTATTTTTTTAATTACAAATAAAATTTAAAAAATTTTCGTTGAAAATTTTAGATTTGAAAGCAAATCGACATCGATAAATTTTTCGACAAAATATAGACCTGAAATAATAACACAAAAATTACTCATAACTACATCGAATCACTTTTTCGACTGAAATAAGAACTTGAAATAATAAAAAAACAGACTTGATAACGTACACAGAAAAAAATAAAAAAATTATTTTAGTAAATTTTTAATACTATTGAGTAAAAAATTACTCAATTTAGCATAAGTAAACGTTTTAATAGTATTGAGTAAATTTTTATTAAAAATTTATTAAATATTTGAAAAAAAAATTTTAGTAAATTTTTAATGGATACAATTAAAAATTAACTTAAAATTTATTTATTTATTTTTTTTAAAAGTTTAAGAAAGTTTTTGTTTTTTTTCAAACTTTACCAAACATATTTATGTCTCAAAAACATAGGAAAATTTTATAAAGACGATTACAAACTATCATATACATACACAAAAACTAAACGAGAATTCAAAAAACTATGAGAGTTAAAAAAAAAATTAAAAAAAACTATTAAATTTTTATTAAATTATTTACTTTAATTGTTTTTAAAATTTTAAAGTAAATTTGTTATTGCGTCAATTTAAAAATTATTCAATTTTTGTTTTTAAATTTAAACAAGTGATTACTCAAATTTGTTTCCTCCATATTTTTTTCTTTATTACAATTTCGAAATAAAGAGCCACCTCGAAACGGTGCGTACTGGGACGATTTCAATAATTACGATATAAGAGCTCTAAAATGTTCAAGAAATTGCTTTTATCAGAACGAATATGACTCCGGGCTTAACAGGGCTGTTTAAGTTTTATTGTTTATTCTAAACAGTTTTAATGAAAGACTTCAACGCCAAAAATTTAATAAAATAAAGATTCCGTAAAAATTTTAGAAATGGGGATTCTAATCCTTAAATTTTATATTACCGGTAACGAAGTTCAGGTCGGGAATGCTAGCATATTAAAAAATTAAAAAAAAAGAAAAATTCAAGTGGCGTTTTGCAGGGGAGGCTGAGTTGGAGGATTTCTTGCTCCATGCGGCATAGGTGTCAAGTTCATTTTATTCTGCTTCTTTTATTATTTTTTCCAAGACCTCACAAGGGAGCGCTCCGAAAAAAGCGACATTTTCTAATCTGCTGGGTCCAATCGCAGGACTTCTGCAAATTAAAAAATGTTTCATTTGTTGCGGCAATCTTCTAAAAGTTAATACAAATGATTTTCACTCCTGAAAACAGAATGAAAAAAACCGATGACAGATCAAATATGTTTTTTTAGGATTTGGCAGCAGATAAAGCATTCGGTCAAAATTATATGACTAAAATAGGGGTATCTGCTTTCATATAAATTTGGAGTCAAGACTGGTTTCCTTTCTGTAGAGTTTTTTTTACTAATTTCTTTGACTCCGATAATTTATTCCTTTGTTCATTAGCTATTAACTAATGTAATTCAAAAGGTTGTTGTATTCTTTTTGAAATACACAGTTCAACAGTTTCATAACTATAAAATTACATAAATAAAAATTGATAAAAACCATAAATTTTATCTTTCGGCAACTACCATGCAGTCGTCGTCCAATCTACACCAGACAGGAATTTGTTAGAATATGAGACAAAAAGTAAAGACAAACACAATTAATTTGACATTTATTGTTATTGTTACCTATACGCTTTGACTTCTGCCACAATACATTTCTGTATGGTCTGGATTGGGAAACCATTTAAAATATTAAATCCAGTACTAACACTGTTCAACAAATTTGAATTTGTCTCAAAGCCAAAAAAATTAAGTACTGAAACAAAGGATTTTGGTTCAGTACTTTAATTTTACAATTTTTTAATGGACTACTGAAGTTTTTCAAAGGAGTACAGTGGGGAAAAAAGGACTTTTTTGTCCAATTTTGCCTACAGGTCGCAATTCTTAACCGATTTTAGTTTTTCTATTTTTTTTTGTATGTAAGCTAATAAAATTCCACATCGATCTGTCATGGTTATGTCACATCGTCGATAAAGGGTTCAAATACCTTTAAATTAGTCAGCATATTTGTCCCATGTCTAATACATTTTTTATTGCAAAAATACTGAAACAATTACAATTTTCTGAACTTTACAAAAATATAAACTAAAACTTTTTCAGAAATCCACCACGACAGAACGATGTGAAATTTTATTAGCTAAAATTCAAAAGAAGAAAAACTAAAATCGGTTAAGAGTTGCGACCTGTAGGCAAAATTGGACAAAAAAGTAGATTTTCCCCTATTTTTTTTAATAGTTGAGTTATCAAAAATAGGAAAAAGTTTAAAATTTCTTGTTCAATTTTTGAATTTAATAAACGCATTCCAATAAAAAAATGTCTGAATTTTCCAAATCTGGTATTGGTTTTTCTGTATCTGGCATGGTTAAAAAGTTCTTCTTCTCTAAAGTGAGAACAAATTTCATAGTTTCGTTTTTTTTTTTTTTGGAAATGTTTAAAGTTCCAGGACGTGCCAAAAACATACGGTTTGAGATATTTCCAAAATTTGTATTTGTTTGAAAGCTACAATTGTTGGTAATCTATATTATAGTGTATGGGAAATTTCAGAGCAGGTCTGTTCCTATTTTTAATTATTTTTAAAAACCCTTTTTGCAACATATTTTTCGACTTTACCTAAGCTTCTACCTACGATGCACCCGTCGGCACGCTTAGCTTTACACACAAGATATTCTCTAATATATTCCCAGCAATAATTTTTGTATCCAGCTGCAAACCCCTGCAAACTAAACTGACTTTAGGTGTTTGAATGCATTAAAGTCAGTAAAATTTTTGTTATAATATTAATTTTGTATATTAAAAAAAGTAAAAAGTGAACTGTAAAAATATTTAAAAATATCCAGCCTCATATTATCTATTAAAATTCTATTTTAGAGGTTTGATTGCTCAAAACAATAATTTGGCAATACTAACGAATGTAAAAGTTCGAGGCGATTTTCGAGTATGTTACTCCCATTCAATCAATTACAGAAATTTTTGTGCATCATCTGCAATTATTTAGCAAAACTCTGAATGCCATAAACTGTCGCCAAATCATCGCTTTAAAAATTTTTGAAGAACTTGCTTCAAAAAAATTAAAAATATATTATGACCTTTATTGATTCTGAAGAAATGTATTTCCAACAATCCATAAGGTTCTTTGCCAAGATGAACAAATTTTAAAACATCACCTCTTTTCTATTGTTGAGTTATTGGTAGATGCGGACGAAGCAATAATAAGGAGAATAGAGAATTTAGGTTAAGATCATCTTGAAAATGCAGCCGAATGCCGCAAAACTAGGGTTGCCAGACGTCCCGCATTTGGCGGGATTGTCCCGCTTTTCATAACCGATTCCCGCGTCCCGCGCGGGATTCCATATTCCCGCTTTTTTGCAATTTTTTTACCAACAACTGTTTTTTACTTTAAAAGACTAACTATAAGTTTTTAAAAGGCTTTTGTAAAATTTGTTTTACCTTGCCGCCCAAATGATGTGGATTTAGAACCTTTTTAAGGAAAAAATAACAAAAAAGTTTACAATCTTAGTGTTTGTTTGAAAAAAAAAATATTTTTAAAAAAATGCACGCCAAAAGTTGCACAATATAGAGTACATTCCGTGAAAAATATTTATAAAATTTCCATGGAGTGATTCTGGTCCAGCGTTGTATCTTAAAAATGGAAATGTGTGTCCTACAATCAAAAAAAAAACTACGTAAAATCACAAGAAAAACTTGTAACTTTTTTTTTGTTTGCTACCTCCTATTTGAAAAAATTCTTAGTAATTTTACAAGATTTTTACCAATAATTTTGTAATTTTACAAGGTTTTTACCAATAAAATTGTAAATTTACAAATTTTTTGACACGGTTAAATTTACAAAGAGTTTTCGTAATTTTACCAGATTTTTTTGCTACCTCCTATTTTACGAGAATTCCTAGTAAGTTTACAAGCTTTTTACCAATTATTTTGTAATTTTACAAGCTTTTTACTAATAAAATTGTAAATTTACAGTTTCTTGGCGCAATTAAAATTACAAGGAATTCTCGTGAATTTACTAGATTGTATTTGTAATATTATATTGAAAATTTGTAAAATTACAAAAAAATTGTAAAATTACAAAAAAAAAATTAAATTTCGATTTGTTAAAAAACAAGGAAAACTGCCAAATATTGGTAAAATGGGATTACGAGACTTTTGCTAATAATTTGACAAAGTTTTTTTTTGTGTGTAAAATTTACTAAATTTGTCTCTAAAGCAGCGCGAAAGAGATCTAATTTTTTTCGAAAAAAACATACACATTTTTATACCCTCCAACCACAGTATAGGGGTATACTAACTTTGTTATTCCGTTTATAACGCATCAAAATATCGGCCCTGAATCCTATAAAGTATCTATATTATTGACCCATGATCGATTCTAAGACATTCTGTGAATGTCCGTCTGTCCGTCCGTCTGTCTGTAGATGGCACGATGCAGTCCAAAATAAACGAGCTAGCCTCCTGCAATTTGCCATGAATATGTCTTATGGACCTAGGCAGGTTAAGTTCGTAAATGGGCAAAATCGGCCCAGGGGGAAAAAGTTTCCCCTTGAAGAACTAAACCAACCTCTGAAAAAATTTTGATTTGTATGGGGGGAAATTGACCTTTTTCAGTTTTTTACGATTTACGTCTATTTAAACAAAATTAATATTGGCATGTGTGGTATCAGATTAAAGGTATTAAAAATACCTATCTCGTGGTGCTAACAACGGGCCAAAGAAGTTAATATTTTTCGACTTATTAACCCTTTCACTACCGCCTTTTTTTGGCTAGTAATTTCTTGACCAAAATTTGTGAAAATGTAGATCTATGCAAAATAAAAACTTTTTGTTGATTTCGTTGGTCTACCGCGCCCTCTAGCGGAGATATATCCAACCAAACTTGAAGCTTTCACATGCAATATCTCCCGAACGAGTAAACATTTTTCCAAAATTCCAATTTTGTATTTTTCGTATCGAAAAGTTCTACAAAATCCGCTTTTAAGAAAGCTTGTACGATTATTATTCGATTTTTGAGAACTTTTTAACGTTTATTTTGTTTTGCAATTTTTTTACGTTATTTGAAAAATTTCCAGTTTGCCACCAAATATTGCATGTAGAGTCCACCTGAATGCAAATTTATTTTTCCGATCACATCTATCGTAAAGATAACCCTTCAATGATCAATCTTGTCAAAACAAAACACAAAAATGTTGTACGGTTAATTTTTAATGATTTTTTAAAGATGTATACACTGTAGTGTTCAAGGGGAGTGAAAGGGTTAACAAAAATGTCCTAAAATTTTGGTATTTTACTCAATATGACGAAAAGTTGTGCATGTTTAGACACGTTCTTAGCACACGTAGATAGGTTTTCCAACGACCTTTCATTTGGTATGTAACATGACTAGGTTTCTTTGCATAATATAGGAGATAATCGAAAAAAAAATTAAAAATGGCATTGTCTTCCATCTCCTTTTAACCCCCTAAATATGAATTTGGGCCGCTAAAAAAAATACGTGTCCCATTATTTTTTCTGCTCTACAAAATAAAACCAATTCCATAAAGGTCCGCGGGTGACACTAGGGAGACTTCCCTTGTGAGTCTATGATACCAATTCTACTTTATTCTGTTAAAAAGAATGTGTAACAAAGAACTACAAAATGATCCAGAAGATCTTTTAAAACATTGTTTTTTCTGAATTTTTGCTAGCTTTTATCCACTTTTTTGTAAGAGATTTATGTGGTTTATTTATAGCTATATTATTAAAAAACCAAATGCAAAAAACCGCGAGCCAAAATATTAAACTGTTCCAAAGTTACAGATTTTTGAAAAAGCCGAACTAGCAGGAATTTCGCCAAACGCAAAAAAATAAATAAAGAAATTTTTAACTAAATTCTAAGAAGTTTTAACTAAAATCTAAAAAGTTTTTAACTAAATTCTTATTTTCTAATTCGGCGATGACTTGTGCAGATGGTGTGGGGACGAAGAGATAGTGGAAGTTTCATTTCATTATCTTTGTGCCCTGCTCTATCTCGCACTAGACTAAATTGTTTTGGTTCATACATCTTTCAGGCACTGGGGCAACTTAGAGGTGTCAACCCCTGGAAGATGCTTAAATATATTAGGCTGAGTAAACTCGATGAAACATATGTGGGGACATAAATCATCATGCTATTGGACAGAAAGTCAGAAGTAAATTAATATGGAGAGCAGCTAACAACCCCCCCCCTCCTTTGCGAGGTATCACCTTGGGTCAAGAACTAGTCTTGTGGACAGTACGTCAACCTCTTAACCTAACTAAATTTTAAGAAGATACTTTAACTAAATTCTAAGAAGTTATAACTAATTCCTTAGTTGAAACTATTTTAAGAAGTCCGCTTCCACAGTTCTAAGAAGTGGAATACGGTGAAGTTATTTGTAGTAAACTGTAACTAAACTTAGACTTATTTTCCATTTTAAGAAAACTATGAACTTTTAACAGATATATGAACTTAAATTTGTTCCTCATAGTGAGGAAAGTTTCCCTTTTTTTCAGGTAAATTTAACAAAATTTTAGGAAAATTCATGTTTATAAGTTTCCAAAAGTGCATATAACGGCAATTTTTTAAACTTTTACCTCAATTTACTTAAATTACTGTTGTGATGGAAACTTTTGCTGCCTACACTCCTTAAGGGGGCTTCCATACAAAGTTTATATTTTAAAACAAGTGAGAGTGTTAAATTCGGCTGTGCCGAATCTTGTATACCCTCCAACGTTTAAAAAAAAAATAAAATAAAAAAATTGCAGGGGCGTTTTATTTTTTTTTGGGGGGGGGGGGCTTTTCGGGGGTCCTTGGGGGCACCTTCTCTCTGGTAAAAAAAAAAATGCTTTTTCAAGCATAAAAATGTTTCATTTGTTTAACAAAAATACAAAAAACCTATAAAAAGTTACCTTTTTTCATTGGTTGGTTTACTTCGTCAAGGGGGAACTTTTTCCCCCCTGGTCCGATTTTGCCCATCTCCGAACTTAACCAGCCTATGAACATAAGACATATATGTGCCAAATTTCAGGAGTCTAGCACTTTTATTTTGGACTGTATCGTGTCTTCCACAGACGGACGGACGGACAGACGGACGGACGGACGGACGGACGGACAGACGGACATCGCTAGAATGTCTTATAATCGATCACTGATCAATAATATATATACTTTATAGGGTCCTAGACCGATATTTCGATGCGTTACACACGGAATGACAAAGTGAGTATACCCCCATACTGTAGTTGGAGGGTATAAAAACTGCTCCAACAGGTCTAACTGCCTCAAAAGTGCCCCTAGAGGGGTCAAAATTTATTATCGACCCTTAATATTTTGTTTATACCAACATATTTTCAGAACAAAACTACGCTCAATCTTACAAAAAATGACGTTTCTATAAAATTTTCTCCCACCGCTCTAAATGTGCCAAGAGTGCCCCTAGAGGAGGCAAATGTATTACCGACCCCAAATGGTTTTTGAACCTCAAAATTTTTTCAGAACATATCTACCGTCTATCTTTAACTCCTAAAGTGTTACAATTTTTTTTATTTTTTATAATTTATTTTTTTATTTTTTTAAATTTTATGGGGAACCCTTTAACGGTTAAGGGTCATCAGCTGCGCCTCCGAAGATCTTCCAAACATACCTTAGCTCTATCTCTATTCCACTCAAGGGAAAAGATTATGTTTTTATTGAAATTTACTCCCACTGCTCTAGCTGTCCCAATTGTGCTCCTAGAGGAGTCAAATGTGTGGACAACTCCTGATACTATTTCAACCCGAACATTTTCTAAAAACATACCTATACTCTATCTTTAACCCTTAAGGCTGTCCCCATACAATTATTTTTATTTTTTATAAATTTGTTTTATTAAATCAGCTCCTACAGCTCAAATGGTGCCTTCTAGGGGATAGAAAGTAAGGCCGACCCACATTATTTTTACCCCCCCAATATTTTTTCTAAACAAACATACACCCTATTTCAACTCCCTTAGGGGTCTCCCATACAAAATGTGGTTTTTATAAAAATCCAACCGTCCTTTGTATGGAAGCCCCTTTAGAGGGTAAAGGGTAAGTATGTTTTGGAAAAATTTTCAACGGTAAAAATGAATGGTGGTTGGTCTCACTAGTGAACCCTGTAGGAGGCTTCGTTGGACTGGTAGAAGCTGATTAAATAAAACAAATTTTAAAAAATAGTTGTAGGGGTCCACCTCTAGTGTTGAATATAAAAGGGAAACAGGGAAAATATTAGGATTAAAAAAATATTGTGGGTCAGTCATAGGAATGACTCCTCTGGGGGTACTCATACGGTAGTTAAGTGCTGAGAGAAAATTTAAAAAAATGTCACTTTGTATGGGAACCCCCTTACCAATTGGAGATAGGGTGAATGTATGTTCAGAAAATATGTTGGGGCGTAAAAATTAATAGTGGTCGGTCTTTGTATGGGTACCACATTAAGGGTTGAAGAAAGAGGGTAGGTATGTTCTGCGAAAATTTTAGGTTTGAAAAAATATTGGGGGTCGGTCATACATTTAACTCCTCTAACATTTGGAGCGGTAGGGGAAAATGTATTGAAATGGTACTTTGTATGGGTGCTCCCTTAGGAAGTGGAGATAAGATTTAGGTATGTTCGAAAAAAAATATTGGGGAGCGGAGTCTAACTGTGGTCGGAGTCACCATGGGAGCGGTAGGGGCTGATTTAATAAAACAAATTTATAAAAAACGAAAGTAACAGTATTGGGGCAGCCTTAAGGGGTGAAGATAGAAGGTTTCAGAAAATGTTATAGTTGAAAAAGTATTAAGGGCCCATCAGACGGCAGACAAATCTTACAATTTGTTTAACGACTAAAAATGGGTTTGATTTACATTTAACCAACATGTCATCCAAATTGGTTTCCAACCGCTCATTTTTTTGGGAAAATATTTGTGAACACACATTTGAACACAAAGTATTTTAAAGACGGTTGGATGGAATGAAATTCTACTCAACCACAAGTTGTACAACTTGTTAGTTGACCATCGAAAATATCAAAAAATTAGATATTTTTAATGGTTGGTTGACAAGTTGTACAACAACCTGCCATTACACGAGAAATTTGCATTCGGTCGTTAGATAAATTGTAAGATTTTTCTGCCGTCTGATGGGCCCTTTAGAGGTCGGTCATACATTTGACACCTCTAGGAGCACAATTGGGACAGTTAGAGCGGTGGGAGCAAATTTTAGTAAAAACGTGATTCCAGGTTACACTAGAAAGTCGAAATAAGCCCACAGCTTATTTCGTGAAATTCATTCAAAACAAAGTTAACCAAAATAGACCTATTTATTATCAAACAAGTATTTTTGTAAAAAGTCCTGTGTAGGTTATCTATCAAGCTTTAATTTAAGTTTAATGGCGTTCAGATTGTGTAAATATCAAATGTGTTACGGAGGTCGAAATGGAAATTGAAGTTATTGAAATACTTTTTTTTAGAAAATTTCTTAAAAATATTTTTAGGTCGATTTTTTCAAAGCTCAAACAATACAAATTTAAAAAATATTCCAATAGTTTAAATTCATTTATCAAATAATTTTTTCAACGACCCAAACTAAAATCAAAAATTTGAAATGCAGTAGAAGAAGTCCGAATTTTTTGACCACCAATACTTTTGACCAACAATTTTTTGTAAACAAAGAAGAGATTTCATTGTTTATTAATTTAAGTACACCTTAGCAGTAATGAGATATGAAAATAATTGAACATTTCTTTGGTTTGCAAAAAGTTGGTGGTCAAAAGAATTAAAGGTCAAAAAATTCGGATTTCTTCCACCGTATTTTAAAAATTTTTGATTTTTGGACGGGTCGTTGGAAACATTATTTGATTAATGAATATAAATTAAAAATATTTTTAAGAAATTTTCTAAAAAATGTCATTCAATAATTTCAATTTTCATTTCGACACCCGTAGCACATTTAATATTCAATCTGGACGCCATTTAGCTTAAATTAAAGCTTGATTAATTTCCTACACATAAATTTTTACGAAAATAGTACTTGTTATATAATAATGAGGTGTATTATTGCAAACTTTTTCTTAAATGGATTGCTAACTGATATCTATCACACGAAATAAGCTGTGAGTCACTGTATATCAAAATCATAGTATCAAAAAGATCGAGTCAAAATGACGCCACCTCCCGGGCTATTGGTATGCTATTTACAAAAAGCATATTTTTTTTATGCACCAGTATTATTTCGAAATTCCGATTTTCCTTCTCAGATGACAATTACACAAAATTTTGTTGTGGTTTTTCGCGATTATATACATATTCTTTTTTTAACATTTACTCGCTTGACGTCCCAACTGTAATTTAACTCATTAAAACAAAATTAGTGATCACCATTCACAAAATTCCAAATGAACGCACTCTCTCCCTCTCAGTACGCAATTGCGAAATAATTACAAAGAACGAGTGAGTAAGTACAAATTATAATTGTATCTAGTACTCGTAGTTCGTCTTACCATTTGTCTATCTGAGATGTATCTAGAAATTCAACACTTATTTTTTTTGCAAAAATATAATACATACAAATCTTAGCATGTATGAATGTAGTATATAAAATTAAGAAATTTATGTAAATTTACTTGATATCTGTCTGTCTTCTTCCGCTAGCATCCAAATTTGACATCGATATGTAATTTTTAAAAAGTATTTTAATAAAAGAAGTTACAAATTTTATAAAATCAGTTCACTTTGGTATTTTTGCAGCCGTTTTTACTTTTTTTTTTTGTTTTTGTGTACCTATTGGCTTTAAGTAGTTTTTCACTTTAGATGTATTTTTTGTTGGGACAATATATAAGTTACCGTTCATAGAATATGAGAATGTCAACTAATTTTGACATTTCTTTTAATATTTTTTTTTAGAAAATATTTTAATAATATTTTAATGAAATAACACTTTATAAACTTTGAGGGTTTTCACATTAGTTAATTGAAATGTTTTGCAAACTTTACATCTTTAATATATGTTGAAAGAATACTAGCATTGCAAAATCTTGAAACCATGTCGACACAAGTAGTTAAATTTTATTCAGTTGAAACTTTAAATATGTTAACACAAACACATTTTTTTTAATCATCTCATTTTAATTATTAAATAATAAAAATTGTTGTATTTGACCTTTAAAATATAACATTTTGAGTAAGTTTATTTTAGCTCGAGGTCATTATTTTCGTTAGGTTAGGTTGTAAGTAACTGTTGACGTTTTATATCAGCCCATATATACTCTGAGGTCAAATTCCGTAACATGTGTCGACAAAATCTTGCAAAAATGTCAAACAGAAATAAATTTGAAACAGAAAAATAATTTTCTTGAAAATAATTTCATGAGAATATCATAATTTTAATTAATAAAGAAAATAATGACCTCGAACTAGAATAAACCTACTCAAAATATCTCATTTTAATTTGAGCTTTATTCACAGTGCACTGATATCATGCTTACACTTTTCAATAATAATTTTTAAAATTGGAAATTATGCACGTTAACACTTAACATAAAAATCGTTACGAAAAAAACACATCAATTGTGTTGATGTTGTGCAGTTGGCTTAATTCGTTTTGTTTTTCTCTTGTTTCTTCAATATTTATGTGGGATTGTATTGTAATCCACACTTTTGTTTCTGTATTTTCTTTTTATTCACCTTTTACGCATTCGTTTACAGGTTTCTTTTGTATGTATTAAATTCGCTTATTTAGTTTGCCGCTTAACGATGTGCGCGATCCGCTCTTGTATGTTGCGCGAGTAATGCTGAGAAGTAACTGAGTTCAAAAAATTAGGTGACAAACTGAATACCAGCTCAGAGTATAAACACAACAAAGGCTTAGGCTAAACATTTAGACTACGAAAGCCAGAAGATAATTAATTCTATCTTTCGGCTTTTTACTTCAGATAAAATATACAGGGACTGATTGTTCTATCTTCAGGATTTCACATAGTGATTCTCGCTTTATAGCAGACGAAATTTTACAAACATTTTAAAAAGAAGCAGAAAGAGGGTTTTTTCCACATTTTCCATTATTTTGTGGATGTTTTACAAAATGATAGGATTTAGCTAAGCCAAAGCCATTTTTGACCAAAAAAAAATAAATTAATGGTACTAAATAAAATCACGATGAGTATTAAGAGACCAAAATACGTAATGCGCTATGTTTACCAAAGCAGTTTAAATGCGACTTGAAGCCAAAGCCTTGATTTTAAATAACTTTCCTCTCTTTCTGCAAAGGCCGATTAGATGGTATTTGTACTCTCAATCAGTGTTGCCACTTTTATTTTGTCTAAAACTTCAGACTTATGCTGTGTACAGTAGCGGTTTTAAATATAGTAGTTCATATGTGTATAGGGTGGCAAAAATTTCTTTTTCCGAATTTCGTCGATGTCGCATAGAAAAAAAAATTTATTAAAAATTAGTTGATTTAATTAAAAAATTATTAAATCCGGACCAATCACTAAAATGCGCATATAAATTAAACATATGTGTATGTGTCTGTGTTGCCATATATCAAGATTTCCCTTTTTCTGCAAGTTTTTAGAGGTGCTAAAAAGATTTCAAGATTTTTTTCTAAAAATGCAAGTTTTTTGAAAAATTAGGCAGTTTATTTTAAGTTTTTCTTAATTGGTAAAAAATTCAAAAAGCATCCATTTTGTTTATTAATACCTGAAATGTTGGTCCTATACCAAATTTGTAGTGTACCGACCGATTCCGAATCACTATTTGAGTTGACTTAGCTAGTCCGTCCTTCAGTCTATGTAGACGGTTAAAATTCAATAAAAAACTAAAGCATAAGCCTTTCTTGGTCCCTGTACGAAATTAGAAAAAATCGGTCAATATTTATAAAAAAACTCAAAAAAAACTTGACAAATTACTAGAAAAAGTCCGGTAATCCCATTTTACCAATATTTGATAGTTTTCCTTGTTTTTTAACAAAAAATTTTCGATCGAAATTTAAATTTTTATTTATAATTTTACAATTTTTTCGTAAATGTACAAATTTCCAATGTAATTTTCCAAAAAAATTTAGTTAAGTCACGAATTTTTTTTTTATTATTTCAATACTCCTGTAAAAAAAAAATATTTTCACAATTTTTTTTTTTTTTAGATATAAAAAGTTTTTTTTTTTAGCACTGATGTCTTTAAATAAAACTTTAATTAATTAAAAACTAAATACTATTAATTAAAAAATTTAATTAAAGTTAAAAAAAAAAAAAATTAAAATTAAAAAAAAATATTAAAATTTGAATTAATAAGTCTACATAAGTATTATGAATAATTTCAATAGTCAGTAAAACAACTTTATAAAGTTGATTATAAAACTTTTATATACATAAACATAAAACTATAAAAAAATGAGAATTCAAAAAACTATATGAAAAATATCAAGTAACATTCGACCTAGCCGAATGTAATGATACCCTCCAAAATGTAAACAAGATCATTTGCGAAAAAATAAAAAAACTTTTAAAAAAAAATTTCGCTGAACAAAAATTTTGGTGAAAAAAAATCCGCGAAATTTTTTTTAAATATGTTTGTTCTTATTTAAATACCATAACGCACTAAATTTGGTTTACAAATGTCAACCAGTAGCCGAATTAAAGCATTTTGTATTTTTAGGTTATGTGGAGTGTACCAAAACTTTCGAGGCTTTTGAACCGATTTCATTCAAATGCAATACCAAACTACTAGGGACAACAACAAGTAAACCAGTTAAGTTTCAGTCATATCTGTGTAATATTTTTTCCGTGATCGTCATTTTAACAGGCAGACGGACATCGCATGTCTTAGAATCGATCACTGATGAATAATATATATGGGGCATTCCATGTGAAATCGGACACTTTGAAAAACTTTTTTTTTAGATTTCCCCAATTTGTTTACAGTTTTTAGTACCCTTCGAAAACTCCTTCGTGGTAAATTTTCAGATTTTTTGATGACCCGTTCAAAAGATATCGAATTTTTAAAAATTGGTAGTTTGTTCCTTTACTCAAACTTCTTTTAATCATAACTTCTTCAATAATGGTCCAAATTTCAAATTTTTTTTTTCAAAATTTTTGTTTTTTTACGTACTTTCTAAAAAAAATCCCAAAAAATTCTTAAAAGCGCTTTAGTATGCGATTTTTAAGTTTTAAAATTTAAATCTCATTTTTGAAAATGTTTGTACTCTTCGATTTTTTTGAAATTTTTTTGTGTAAAACTTCTATCAATTCTACAAATTTTTTGCCCAGGAAGATCGTGGGATAACGATTATTAATATTTTTTTAAATTTTTTGAAAAAATTTTATTGTAATTTTTCAATCTTAAAATCATTTCTACTGCTCCAATGGTGCGTCATAGAGGGGTCCTTTATAAGACCGACCCCCATTAATTTTTACGTCTTAACATTTCTTTGGAACAAACTAATACCCTATCTCCAATTTCTAAGGGGCTCCCACACAAAACGACATTTTTTAAAATTTGTTGCAACCGCTCTAACTGCCCTAATATTGCCCTTAGAGCAACAAAATGTATGACCGACCCACAATATTTTTTTAGTCCAAATATTTTCTCTGAACACACCTACCCTCCATCTTTAACTGTTAAGGCGGTCCCCATACAATTTTTTTTATTTTTTGTAAATTTGTTTTATTTAATCAGCTTCTACCGGTCCAATGGTGCGTCCGAGAGGGGTCATTTGTGAGACCGACCCCCTTTTATTTTTACCCTACAACATTTTTTTCAAAACATACCTACGCCCTATCTCCACTCCCTAAGTAAAAATTTTGAAAAAAAAATTTGAAATTTGGACCATTATTGAAGAAGTTATGATTAAAAGAATTTTGTGTAAAGGAACAAACTACCAATTTTTAAAAATTTGATATCTTTTGAACGGTTCATCAAAAAAATCTGAAAATTTACCACGAAGGAGTTTTCGAAGGGTACTAAAAACTGTAAACAAATTGGGAAAATCTAAAAAAAAAAGTTTTTCAAAGTGTCCGATTTCACATGGAATGCCCCATATACTTTATGGGGTCCCACACCGATATTTCGATGGGTTACAAACGGAATGACAAACTTATATGTATATACCCAATATCACTAATTGTAAGTGGAGGGTATAACAAGTAAAAAAGTTAAATTCGGCCTTGCCGAATGTAGTGATACCCTCCACAATTTCTTGCAATAGCAAGAACTTTATTTAAAAGGAAATTACTTTTGAAAAAAATAATTTTTTAAATTATTGGTTATGTTTTTTCGACCTTTTTGTTTTAACTTCAATAAGTAAACTGATAATCAAGCTCGAGGCCTCGAGCGTGATTATCAGTTTACTTATTGAAAAAAAAAAAAAAAAAATTTGAAAAAAAAATTACGCGAAAAAAAAAATTTGGTAAAAAAAAAAGTAGAAAAGTTAAATTCGACTTGGCCGAATCTATGAATACCCTCCACAAAATTAACCAAGGTAGAGATAAAAGTAACGGCCCGTACCACAGAAAAAGTATATTTTAACAAAAGTTTTATTTTAAATTTCAAATTTTCCTTGCATTAATAAAATAAAAACAATCTCTATAAAAATAGAATTAAAAGCTAATTTTAAATATATTTTATTTTCCTGTGGTAAGGCTGAATGTATTCATTTGCATAACCATATGTACGAATACATACAAAGAGTTTTTTACTCATATCAATATAAACAGCAACAAAAACAACAACAAACAAAACTAAGTATAGCAATGCATTTTTAGTTATAAGTTAAACAACAACAACAATAGAATAAAAGTATTGACACAAGAAAACAACAATTATTAAATGCACGAGCGTATGTAAACAAAATGGTGTAATTTTTGTAAAAAAAAAAAAAAAAATTTTTTCAGTGTAAAATTTTTTTCGAGTTTAATTTTTAAGTTACTAATGCTTTTAAAACTGAAAAAGTTTAAAAATCATTGCTTTAAAACTAAACTAGTTTGAAAAGCATTGCTAAGTTACCACCAATGCTTTTTAAACGTGCAATTAAGATGAACCCAATCTGAAATTAGGGGGTTTGCTTATAACTTTTGAACCACTGGACCGATTGAGCTGAAATTCAACACCAAACAGAACTGGGGAACGGCAAAGATACATGCCAGCAGTCTCATTATTGTCTTTCGAAAGTTATCATGTTTTTTATCTCGTAAATTCGCGAAAAACCCTTGCCGAAATTTACTCTTTTGCTCGTAACTTTTGAACCACTGGACCGATTTCGCTGGATTGCAATACCAACCTGACCAGGTAAATGACCAACATATATGCCTAACTTCAGTAGCCTCTGTAAAGTCTTTCAAAAGTTAGCGTGTTTTCTACGGACGGACAGACAGACGGACGGACATCGCTAGATCGAGGATCGCTAGATCGAGGATATATACTTTATGGGGTCCTAGACCAATATTTCGTTGTGTTACAAAAGGAATGACAAACTTATATATACCCTCTATCACTAGAGTGGTGGGTATAAAAAAGGGTACAAGGGGTAAAACTGACACAAAAAAAGGTAAAAGCGACAACAACATCAAATCAAAAAAATATATAATATATTTTTTTCGTGAATTTACAAAATTTATTGATACAAAACTTAAAAATGCAATTCAAATGCATAAAATATTATTAAGATAACAATAAACACAAAATTATAAATAAAAATATTTGTTTTTATAGAAAAATTAGTAACTTTCAAATAAATCTGTTTCGTTGTCGCACTCATCACGCCCCAAAATATTTATTTTTTTATAAAAATGCCTCTTTTGTGAATGATATTTGTATTGAATTAATTTGACTGTAAATACTTTAGGGCTGTTTATAATTTAGCCAGCAAATTTCAGAATTGTTTCAAAAAACAACCGTCGAGAAAAACGCACAAAAATCATAGTTTTGTTACAAAAACTTTAGTAACTATTTGCTGAAAGACCTTAATATAAAAATAATCAGCAAAATGAAAAGATATCAAAATCACAAAGTTTTTATAAAAAGCACCAAAAGCGTCACGAAAAACAAAAGCGCCATGAATACCCGTTTTTTAAAAAAAGGGTATTCGAAAAAAACTCCGGGTAAAAAGACGAAAAAAGCACCAGAAAATACCCGAAAAGCGTCAAAATGGCAACTCTGTATATCACACGCCTATAAAAAACTTAAGTGGACCATAAAAAAAACTGTAATTACGTGACCAAAATCCTTTGGCTGTGTCAGTCTACTATTAGAATAATTTATTTTTTTTTGTTTTCTAAAGCCAAATGCATTAAGCCACCCTTAATTTATTGAACAGTGTTATTAATCCATGACCAATAAGGGTGGGATAGTGTTGTGTGAGATTTTAAGCAGCAATATTTGGAAGCGCTAGAACCGCTCATTTTGTGAGGTTGGTAAAAAAAGTGTATGAGCCAAAAAATGGGGGAGGTCGGATAGGATCTAGGGGTCGCTCATCGGGGTCAAAGTTGGGCGTAGAGGGGAAAAAATCCACAAAAAGCCCCAAAACTCTCTTGGTTTTGCTCCTAGAGGGGTCAAATGTGAGACCAGCCCCCATTATTTTTTCCCCCTGAACACTTTTGCCAAACATACCGAAGCCCTATCTCCAATCCCTAAGGGGGTCCCATACAAAGGTTCAATTTTTAAAAAATCTTTCTTCTACCGCTCTAGCTGTCCTAAAAGTCACCCTAGAGGAATCAAATGTATGACCGACCCCCAATATTTTTTCAACCCCAACATTTTCTTAGAACATACCTACCCCCTATCTTCAATCCTTAGGGTGGTCCCCATACATTTTTTTTTTATTTTTTCTTAAATTGTCATATTAAATCAGCTCCTACCGGTCCAATGGTGCCTCCTAGAGGGGTCATTATCAAGACCAACCCCCATTAATTTTTAGCCCCCAACACTTCTTCTGAACATACCAATTTCATATCTCCAATTCCTAAGGGGTCTCCCACGCAAAACGACATTTTTGTAAATCTTGCTCCCACCGCTCTAACTACCGCAGGAGTGACCCTAGAAAAGTTAAATGTGTGACCGACCCCCAATATTTTTTCAGCCCCAACATTTTCCCCAAACAAACCTACCCTCTATTTTTAAGCCTTAAGGGTGTCCCCACACAATTTTTTTTTTTTTATTTTTTTTTTATAAAATTTGCGCCTACCGCTCCCACTGTGCCTTTTAGGGACGGGAAATGCAGACTGACCCCCATTAATTTTTGCCCCCTAAATTTTTTCTGAACATACCTACGCCGTATTTCCACTTTGTTAGGGTGCTCCCCTGGGGAAAACTAAGTGTTTGAAACCAAATTCAGCAAAACGTCTGGACCAGGAGTGATAATGTTTGCGCGTTTTAAAGAGCAGTTGGAAAATATAAAAGACACACCGTACAGTCTTGGCATATAAGATGAGGAAGTGGCAGGCAACATACCAGCTCAAGTCCAAACTGACATCAAGTTGTTTTGTTGGGCTCAAATAAAAGAAAAGCAACCCAGAGACGACTACAAGGAGTTTCTTGAAATTGTTTTATTATACCTTGGCGAAAATATTCCTAATAAGCATTTTAGCCCACCAGGACCCATCAGTCATGCTCGATGGATGGCAAAAGGCATATATTGCCTAAAAATGTTTTTTTTCCGAAAATATATCGGGTTGGCCAAAAAAGAATTAAATGCACTTCTTGATGTGACCGTTTTCATCATAACAATTTACGTAAAAGCTTGGTTTAGCGCTATCAAAGCAATAGAAGCTCCAAATAATGATTTGAATTTTTTGAAAGCGATTGCCAATTATGCTTTAATTGATAAGATTCTGTCGCAACGATTGGTCAAGAGATTCTGTGGACATCTCTGGTATCTCAGTGGCGAAGCTGTTGCTGTCGCACTATTTGATCCGAATATCTCTTGTGAAATAAAACGAAAAATGTCGAATGCAATTCGTATATTTGGAGAAGAGAAAGAGGAATTGGAGGAAGAGTTATCTGACGATGAGATGGACGAATCGCCTAACGAAGACAGCGAGGAAGAAGAATACGATGATATCGGGGAAGAAGATGCCTCATAGGATAGCGGCGACATTGGCAACAAGGATTGTAATCCTCCAGTAACATGGCATCAAAACAAGTGAATCAAGAACTCATGAAAACTGATTTAAGCCACTACGTCACACCTGAGACTCCAAAATTTTTTGCACGCTTCGGAATAACAACAAATTTCATTGCTTCCGATCCAAATACTTGGGAAAATCGTAAGGACTACCAGCGAGCGCTGCAAATATTACGTAAATTACATGTTGTCAACGGCGCTGCCGAAAGAGTCGTAAAATTAACAGAAGACTATAACAACGTGTTGTGCCGTAACGAGGAGGAAAAAATAGTTTTGCTTCAGGTCGTGGCCGAAAATCGGAAACAATATCCATCACACGATAAAAATAAATTAATTCGATTTGTAGTTATATTATTTATCATTTTTTATCATTTTCAAGTTAAAAAAAATATTTTTTTACGCTTAACAAAAGTTACTATAAAATTACAAATTAAAGACCTCGGATTTCTCGATAAAATAAATAAAAAAATTGTGGGGTAACACCTTGAAGATAGAGGGTAGGTATGTTTGAAGAAAATGTTTTGGCTAAAAAAATATATGGGCAGGTCATACATTTGACTTCTCTACATACATTACTAATTTAGTTTTCCCCAGGGGAGCACCCCTACAAAGTGGAAATACGGCGTAGGTATGTTCAGAAAAATTGTAGGGGGCAAAAATTAATGGTGGTCAGTCTGCATTTACCGTTCCTAAAATGCAGAAAGGGAGCGGTAGGCGCAGATTTTATAAAAAAAAAATTAAAAAACAAAAAAAAAATGCGTGGGGACACCCTTAAGGCTTTAAAATAGAGGGTAAGTTTGTTTGGGGAAAATGTTGGGGCTGAAAAAATATTGGGGGTCGGTCACACATTTAACTCCTCTAGGGTCACCCCTGCGATAGTTAGAGCGGTGAGAGCAAGTTTTACAAAAATGCCATTTTGTGTGGGAGACCCCTTAGGAATTGGAGATATGGAATTGGTATGTTCAGAAGAAGTGTTGGGGGCTAAAAATTAATGGGGGTTGGTCTTGATAATGACCCCTCTAGGAGGCACCATTGGACCGGTAGGAGCTGATTTAATATGACAATTTAAGAAAAACTAAAAAAAATGTATGGGGACCACCCTAAGGATTGAAGATAGGGGGTAGGTATGTTCTAAGAAAATGTTGGGGTTGAAAAAATATTGGGGGTTGGTCATACATTTGATTCCTCTAGGGTGACTTCTAGGACAGCTAGAGCGGTAGGAGCAAGATTTTTTAAAAATTGAACCTTTGTATGGGACCCCCCTTAGGTATTGGAGATAGGGCTTAGGTATGTTTGGCAAAAGTGTTCAGGGCGAAAAAATAATGGGGGCCGGTCTCACATTTGACCCCTCTAGGAGCAAAACCAGGGGAGTTTTGGGCCTTTTTGTGGATTTTTTCCCCTCTACGCCCAACTTTGACCCCGATGAGCGACCCCTAGATCCTATCCGATCTGCCCCATTTTTTGGCCCATGCATTTTTTTTACGAACCTCACAAAATAAGCGGTTCTAGCGTGTTGAAATCGAAAACTCGTGCACTATCCCACCCCTAATGACCAATTCTTAAATATTCTATGAACATCCGTCCCTCCGTCCGTATGTTTATTTGAAGTAAACACGATGCAGTCCAAAATAAGCGAGCTAGACTCCTGAAGATTGGCAATTTCAAATAAATTTTTGAATTAACTTGGTTATTTTATTGAAAAAAAAAAAAAACATTTGAAAACCTTCGGAATATTACGAAACTCCCAATATAACGACTGGGCCAACATTATGTGAATCGTTATATCGTTACCTGTTATATCGTCACTTGATCGAAGCAAATTTATGAGCAAGACGAATTCACTTCTGTAAGCGGTTAATCAAACAGCGCCATCTAAACAGCGGAAGTAGGAAGCTTGGGTGTAGGGTTTCCATGCGTTGGTGTATAAAAATAGTATAGACACGAACCAACTAGATATATAGTTACTAAACGATACAATAGATGACGCTGAAATCCATCCACAAAACAATGCAGTAGTAATTTAGTTCAATCACATTATACTAGGTGGAGTGAATGTTGAAATACATATTTTATAAAAATTAATCTATTATTTTGTTGATTTTGGGTGGTGTGTTTCAATTATTTCAATTCTGTGGCTTTGTCGAGTAGATAACAAAAACGCCCATTTAGGGTTGCCAGATACTAGAAGTCAAATAACTGGATAATGGAAAATTTTCAGCTGGATTTTGAAAAGGTAACTGGACCCATACATAATTTTTTTTTTAATAATTTGAAAAAAAAAAATCAACCGATTTTTATATGTGAGACAATTATTTTTATTTTGGACTAAATGGCCGTCTCTATTTGTCACGGCAAAATGTTCCTTTTATAAGTATTTCTATTACTTTTTCGTCATCGGCCTGAGGATTGTTAGAGTATATTTTTTTTTAAATAACCCCACAAAATTAAGTCCAAAGTGGTTAAATCTCGAAATATAGGAGGACAGTTAAAATTTCCGGGACGTGCGAAGTCAAAAAACAGCGACAACAACTGGCCATCATTTGCAGATTTGACCCATCCCGACATATTTTTTTGGGGTTATTTTAAAAGCAAAATGTACGCCAAGAATCCTTAAACCATCGACGAGCTCAAGGAAAACATTCGTGCCGAAATCAACGCTATTCTGGCTGAAATGCTCGAAAAAGTTGTAAAAAAATTAGTGAAAATGCAGCAAAAAGAGCACATTTTCCGTATACAAAAGAGGCATTTATGTTATATTTATAATTAATGTTTTATTCAAAATGTAATTGTTAAAATAAAATAAATCCTTTTTCAACTGGATTAATTATGTTTTAACTGGAAACTGGAACAGACCTCAAATAACTGGAAAATCCAGGCCATTCCAGGCCATCTGGCAACCCTACGCCCATTACACTTATCAGACACCCTAAAATAAAAAAAAATGGACTTTTCTCACTAAACCTCGTGTAATTCAGGAACTGTTCAAACGATTTTCAATTTTTGAACTGTTTTGAATGGAAGAAGGTAAGGGCATTCACGTGTGTAAGGGAGAAATGTAATGATTTTTTAATAATATCTATTTTTTTTTTTTTGATATTTTTTTAAACTTTTTTGAGTTTATCGATTTTTTTCTGCTATAGTTCGTTAAACAGCCTTCATATTTATAAAATTATCCTTAAAGAAAATTCAATTCTTACTACGATGAGCTTTATCCTGAGGAAATCGGATAACAATTGAAAGAGTTGCGATAACTTTTCTAAAAAATAAAGTTAAGATTTTGCTGGAAATCGACTACTCAATTATATTTTTTTACATTTGTGATGTCTATCCAGTAGATCACATACGTTCGTGGTCGATTGTCCAATGTATCGCACAACGCATTACAGAGAAAATTCGTTTCGCAATCGAACAAGTCGTATGTGGAATAAACTCCCCGCAGTAGTCTTTCCAGTCGGCTACGATTTAGATAAATTCAAATTGAATATCCACAAACACTACTCCCTCTTTCCTCCTCCTCATAACCCATTTTCCTAATACCAACACAATGCATTGCATTAGTACACTCAAAATAAATTCTCTGTCCAATCAGCAGAAAACTCTGCTGAAAATACACCCATTTTGAGCCATATGAGAAATCTGCTGATTTTAGCAGACACGGTTTGCTAAATATCTGTCATTAGAGGTGAATAAATAAAACAAGAAAAAAAAAAAACATACGCCGCCAGCCAGCATCGAACTCGCCACCTTCCGATTTGAAAGTACACTTCTTAACCACTACGCTACGGAAGCTTATACTTTTATCTGGCGTTTTAGCTATTAAACATGTGTGTTGTTCGCCAGCAGAGAAATCTGATTTTAGCAGAAATATCTGCTGATTTTAGCAGAAATATCTGCTGATTTTAGCAGAAAAATCTGCTGATTTCAGCAGAATAATAATGCTGATTTCAGCAGAACAATCTGCTGATTTCAGCAGAGCAATCTGCTGATTTCAGCAGAGCAATCTGCTGACAATCTGTTCTGCTTTTTTTTTTTATATAAAAAAATTTCTTGAAAAAATAATGAAATTCAGCAAACAAAATCAGTATAAACCAAGGTTGGCAATCGATACCCACCCAGAATAACGGTATTTGGCTATTGTACGGCAACCAATAAAGATATGGACATTTTTTAAAGCGAATATTAAGCCGATAGCCACAGCAGCTAGTGCTTTAATCAATTTTAGTTATAATTTTAATTATAATTAAAAAGAAATAAATAAATAAATAAATAAATAAATAAATAAATAAATAAATAATAAAGCGAATATTAAAGTCGATGAAATTTCTAGTATTTTTGATGTGTTACTTCGTGTTTGTACCGGTTGCTTTTCGAAATATAGGCCAATACCTTTATAATACCGTTTGAAACGGTATTTTAAGGGTATTGGCCTATATAACGAAAATGAACTGGTACAAACACGAAGTAAAACATCAAAAATACTAGAAATTTAATCAGCTTTCATAATCGCTTTTAAAAATTTCCATATCTTTATTGGTTGCGGTACAATAGCCAAATACCGTTATTCTGGGTGCGTATCGATTGCCAACCTTGGTATAAACATAGTAAAATGTCTGTTATTTTCTTAACCTGAATGACAGAGATTTTACTAAAAATATCCTTCTCAGCAGAACAATCTGCTAAAAGATTGCTAATTCAAATTGAAAGTCGTTTTACAGATTTTTTGACAGAGTTTTTCTTTTGAGTGTAGGGGGAATCCCCTGAGTGTTGTCTCAAAGTAAAAAAGTTAAAATTACTTTTGAAAAAAAAAAAAAAAAAAATTGAAAAAAAAATTTCGCGAAAAAAAAAATTGTTAAAAAAAATCCGTAATTTTTTTCTTTTTTTGTCAAATTTTTTTTTTTGTATTTTTAGGTTATGTTGAGTGTACCAAAATTTTTGAGGGGTCCTTACATTTTCGTTTATAACTTTTGAACCGCTGCACAGTGGACGGAACTCTATGGAGATGGCGGCCAAAAATACTTCAAGTATAGGTATCATCGTGAAACTTCGGTTACGGCTTTTTAAATATGTCAGAACTATTGAATGATAAAATGGGAGTGGTTGATGACTCATAACTACCCCCACCCCCTACCGTACCCAAGCACCCACATTCACCCCACGTAAGAAAAACGAAAGTTTGTTTTTAATTCACATTTAATTCATAACTTTTTTAAAAGATTAGTTTTAAAAAAAAATATTGAATTATTAAATATGAAATAGTATGCAATAAAAAATTAAAAAAAGGTTAAGGGGGGTTGTTACTAAAAAACAGCCTTAATATTAACAATTTTTAAACAGCTATAAAAAAATAAATACGCAATAATTTTTAATTCTGTTTTTTTATATGAAAGACAAAAATCGTTATATTTTAAAAAGTTTTTATAACTCAAATTTTGGTCAAAGAGAATTGCCAGGGTTGCCACCCAATTGTGGTATGTTTTTTTAAAGAATAAAATTGGCTGCAGTTGTACAACAAAAACTACTGAACCGATTTTGATGAATTTTTGTTTGTTTGTAGATTAATTAATCCTCTTGTACACATATTTTATTATTTTGATCTAATATTTTTCTTTAATTAATGAAAATATGTAAAATTTTCCATTTTTTCAGTTTACATTAGCATAAATTCAACAAAAATCAAAATTTTTCAAAAAACTGTCACGCTAAGTACTAGAAAAACTGACAGGTCGTTTTACAAGTCTGCTGGTCTAAACTACCCTTAATAAGGATAAAATTAAGAAAAAATAAAATTAAAAGTCCGCTAAAAAGAAAATAAACAATCACATTTCTTACATGCATGACAAAAAAACACCACACAAGAATTCAAAGTTTGACATCCAAACAACGAGGCCGTTTTGATCTGTGGGTGATAACTCAAAGACATGCAAGAGAATGCAGCTGATATTACCAATTTTAGAATCTTGAAATATTAACTAATAAATCAAAAAAAGTCCGATTGGAGATTTCAGGGGGGAACACAACTAAAACTCTATTAGAAATTTCAATATATTGACGAACAAACACTAAAATTGACACTGGAAAGATATTAATTTTATACAAACTCCAGAACAGGCTAAACACATTGTAATTATTTTAAAATTTAGTTAATACCTTCTAATTCAATATTAGTTTCGATTTATTTCAACAAAAAATTTTTTTATATGGTTTTAATTAATTGAAAGTTGAACCTAATTTTCCATAATTTCACACTGCAAAAACCAACTGTTAACTCGCCTTCTCTTTTGAAGCTGTTCTTAAAGAGTACAGTTGGAATAAAACAGAAACAGCTCAAAATTTTAAAACCTTATTTTTATTAGAAATAGAGATGACACATTTGGCGACAAACTTTTGACTTTGATTTTTTTATTTTTGGCCAATGGGATCGACCAGTGTGCGCTGGACCGATATCGCTCAAATGCAATACCGAACTTCTCGGGAGAACTTCCAATAAACATGTTAAGTTTCAGTCATCTCCGTGAAATATTTTGGCCGTGATCACAATTTCCACAGACAAACAGATGGACAGACGGACATCGCTAGAATGTCTTAAAATCGATTGGGGATTATGAATATATATACTTTATGGGGTCTCAGACCGATATTTCGATGAGTTACAAACGGAATGACTAACTTATATATTGCTCATTTACTTGTATAGTGTCATAACGTAAAATATGTCGTTTTTAGTTAAACCATACAGAATTATTTGTTACATCCTGCTTTATATTTAGGGAGTTCACATGGGTGTCGTATTTGTTGTATTGTTGTATTGTGCTATCTATAAACAGGGTTGGTAAAACTTTAAATTACTAATACGGTACTTACACGATATGACGATACAACATTTATACCCCTGTTTTGTGTGCTATTTTTAAGTATGCTAACAAGAAGAGAATTTAAGAAAAAATTATCGAATGAGCGATAAATAATTTTTACCACCTCTGGTTTTAGATGGGACAATACAACTATACAACAAATACGATACCCATGTGAATTCCCTAATTATGTCAAAAATTCGTATTAATATCTTCTAAACTCACCGTTTGAGAAGAGAACACGCCATTATAAAATTTTCTATGTACGGGCCTTTTGCAATGTACAACAAATTTCAATTGTAAACTTTAAACAGGTTTTCTGTAAAATCAAACATTTTGCGTTATGCCACTTTACAAGTAAATGAGCGATATACCCTCTATCACTAGAGTGGAAGGTATAAAAAAAAATATTAATAAATGGAGATTCTGCTGCCATTTATGAGATGCGTATTAATTTTTGATACATTTTTGTACCCTCCAACCACAATAGTGGAGTGTACTAACTTTGTGTAACGCATCGAAATATCGCTGGACGACCGCTTAAAGTGTATATATTCTTGATCCATGATCGATTCTAAGAGATTCTGGCGATGTTCTTCCGTCTGTATATGAGTCTGTTTGTCTGTTGGAAGTCTCAATACAGTCCAAACCAATGCAGCTAGACCCCTAAAGTGAGGCACGAATAAGACTTATGGTCTCACGGTATGTATGTTCATAAATGGCCTAAATCGGACAAAGGGGAAAAAGTTCCCCGTTGTAAAACTAAAACAACCTCCAAAAATAGCTTTTATTTTTGTACTAGCTGGCCCGGTCCGCGTTGCTGGCCCAAATATAAGATCAGGAGTCTAATCACGTAAAACGAAAACGATCGACGATACATAAACGACATCAAAATACATATCGTTTTGGGGGGAAATTTGAAAGTTTTTCTTTATTATGTTATTAAAAAGTGTTATTCAAACCAGATACATCAAAAAATATGGAAATATTTTGTATAATTTTGAAGCAACAAGACTCTGAAAATCGACGATAGTCAACAATCATTTTACGTGATCACAGTCCAGTGTTTTATTTCGTCTCGATTCAAATATATGGCCCTGCAAAAAATGTAATGAATTTCTTGGCTTAGAAAAATTTGTGGGCGTGGTTTTAAAGACCCGATTAGGCAGATACTCATCTTCAAATTATATTTTAGGAACAAAAAAAATATTATCATGTCTTCGACTGTGCGAACTCTAAAAATTTAAATCTTTTTTAGTATCATTACGAACAACAGAAAAAAAAATTTCGCACACTCAAAAAAAAAGTGAACTAAAATCTGGGAAAATTAACTCAATTTTGAGAAAAAGAGGGAATGATTTGGCTCCAAAGATTTTTTTTCTTGGTTTAAGTTCATAATTTTCCCAAAAATAAGGAAAACAAAGATATTTAATTTTAAGCCAATTTTAACTAGAAAATGGGAAAAATTATACTTCACATTTTAGAAATAGATTGGGTCTAGACCCTGGACCCATGGGTTCGGACCCCATTTAACTCGAGACCCCGTTGGGTCTTTTAAGGTTCCCCATAGATTTTGAACCAAAACTTGTGTCCGTTTCGCTCTAACTTGCTTAGTTTTTGAGATACAGTAATAAGGGGCCTGATAGGGTCTTGAGAATCTTAAAAAGCGGATAACTCAAAAACTAATAATCGGAGGGCTTTCGGATATTTTGCGGAAGTATTCTACGAGTCAAGAGCTACAAAAATGCCATTGGACCTTTTCTCGTGTTGGCAGTATTTACCGAGATATGTGCATATATAAAATCTCGGGAATTTCAAATTTTAGATCTAAAATTAGGGTCTTGAGACCCCGACAGATATGCAGAGCTAGGCTATTCCATATTTTTCTTTGTAGTCTTTCTTTTGAAAATTTCATCCGTTTCGCTCTATCTCGCTTAGTTTTCGAGATATCGCCATTTTGAATTTTTAACTAAATTCTCAGAAGTCATTAACTAAATTCTAAGAAGTACACTTCCTCAATTCAAAGAAAGGAAATACGATGATGTTTTTTTTAGTAAATTTTAACTAAACTTAAACTAAATTGTTTTTTAAGAAATATGTCTTAAAAATAAAGATACGATTCTTAGATTTGTGGAAAATTTCTTTGACAGTAAGAATTTTTTTCCTAATACAGTCGAACTCGGTTATAACGAACTCGGTTATAACGAATTCTCGGTTATAACGAACTAATTCTAAAGTCCCGACGTTTTGGCAACAATTTTCACACAAAATACTTCTTTTATAACGAACTCGGTTATAACGAATCCTCGGTTAAAACGAACTACTTATTATGGTCCCACGAACACAATTTCATGTATATTTACCTTTTTATAACGAACTCCCATAAATATTTGAAATTTGCAGCAATTATGTTTACCAAACTCACAAATGGTTAGAAATTGTTGGTTGATATTATTATTTTGATCAAATTTATTAATATTTTTAATCTTTTCTTTTCAATAAGCAGTTTACTTTCAAAAAAAACGTCAAATAAAACAAAATTGGAACATTTTTTTTGGAAATAAAACAAGGTTGATGTAAAATATACCCCGCTTATAGCGAACTTCGCTTATAACGAACTATTTTTACTGGTCCCTCGGAGTTCGTTATAACCGGGTTTGACTGTATTAAAAAAATCCATTTAAAGAAAACTATGAACTAATTATAAGTAAATGAACTAAACATTTTTCCTCATAGTTAAGAAAATTTCTCATTTTTAAGTTAAATTTAACTAAATTTTAGGAAAATTCATGATAAATTTTTAAAGACATTTTTTCCTTAATTTTAGTTATGTCTTTTTTTTCAGTGCATATCCTTCGTTCATATTGTGAGCTATTCTCTTTAGTTTAAACAAACTTTTATAGTTTTCCCGAATTTTCCATTTTTTCCGGGACACTTTTATCATTTATATTTCCTTAAAAACCTATTTAGAACTATACACCCTAAAAAAATGAGTTCCTACTATAAATTGGGTAAATTTCGACAAATTCAAAAAATATACTACTATAAATTGAGTAAATTTCAAATATTTTTAAGTAGAATTGTGCAATTTGTGTAAATTTACCCAATTTATAGTAGGAAACTGAAATCATTTTAATTAGAGTGTAATTATAAAAAAAAAAATCGGTACGGTCAATATTAGTCGACATATTTAGACAAAATTGGGCGTTAAAATTTGAGTGGTAAGTTAAACTTGTACATATGTTAACATTACCCAAGGATTCAAATCATTTGTACAAAGATTAAGCGAAATCTATTAAGAAATATTTTTTTAATAGATCGAA
The DNA here is from genome assembly GCA_963921195.1 of Pegoplata infirma. Classification (NCBI taxonomy): domain Eukaryota; kingdom Metazoa; phylum Arthropoda; class Insecta; order Diptera; family Anthomyiidae; genus Pegoplata; species Pegoplata infirma. The sequence goes on along the minus strand of OY992539.1, from coordinate 167,726,832 downwards.
TTAGAGTAAAAATTTATTTTAGATAAAAGTGGGGTCGAAAAAAAGTGGGCGAGGACAATTTTTCTTTCCAAACAATTTTATAGACCAGCGGTTACCAACCTATGGTACGCGTACCACTAGGGGGTACGCGAAACTGTCTGCGGGGGTACGCAAAATTTAAGTAATTTGGACATTTGTTTTAAATTAACCTTTCAATGCTGGTTCTGCATCTGGTTTTAACATTTTTCCATAACGTCAGGTTTTTAAGAAAGTTGAGGTCAAAGTTCACAAAAAACGTATTTTTATGCAATTTAGAGACAATTTTTTACGATATTTTTGGATATTTTGATATCTGACCACTTGTTTTCGATTAACCTTTCGATGCTGATTCCGAATATGGTTCCCAAATTTTTCTATGATGTCAAGTTTTTGAGAAAATTTATGTCAAAGTTCTCATAAAACGTGTTTTTGGGCATTTTTGAGACGGGTTGTGATAGAGTGGAAATTTTGGTATTACTTTGTTAAGCTCAAAATGCCCTTTTATAGTATACACGAGGGTGTTTCATTCAAAAAGTCACGGAATTATTGATCTGCCCTAGTAAAAAAATAAAAGAAAAATTAAAAAACATTATATTTCCGCCCCCTGTGATTTTTGGAACTTTTTTTAATAGTTCAAACAACGTCCGTTGATTTAATTTTTGGTGTAGAATCGACTGGTGAAATCAGATTTGTAACAATTTCAGTCGCTTTGCCCTGCAGAAAAATCCGGATTTTCAGATGCATTGAACCACCCCAAGGAACAAAAATTTTTCCAAAAAATAACACCATTGTTTTGATCTCCGCTAAATCCATAAAAAATATGATAATACCCGGAGATCAAAAATTTCAATATTAGCTGTAATATTTGTGATTTTTTTTTTAAACGAAAAAAAAACTCATTAGGGGGTACGCGGCTGATAAAATTTAAAATTAGGGGTACGAGAGCCAAAAAGGTTGGTAACCGCTGATATAGACTATTACGAACATTTTAAACAAAAAAATTAGCCAAACCGGTCAAGGCGTTCTCAAGTATTGCAAATTTTAAGAATATTGAAAAATGTGGGTTTCGAAGAGGGGGAGGACAATAATTATTTCTTTAAAATCCTTACTTGGACTATAATAATCATTAAGGAAAAAAATTACCAAATCAGGTCAGTCGTTCTCCTATTTAAGATGTATTGAAAAAAGTGGGAGTGGACAATTTTTCTTTCCGTTAAATCGTGAGCGTGAAAAATTTTTATTTCCGTTTAAAAGTAAGTTGGACTTTGACGAACATTTAAAAAATAAAGTTCAGTCAAATCGATCCAGCCGTTCTCCGATTTTAGATATATAAAAAAGAGGAGGCGTAAAAGTGGTCGTGATTAATTTGTTTTCCGAAAAAACCTAAGACGAACATAAAAAAAATAAGAACATTAAAAAAAAATTATCCAAATCGGTCAGTTCTCAGGAGATGCGATTACCAACGAATTACATTTGTTGGACCTTAGTTGGACTATGACGAACTTTAAAACAAAATAAGACAAATTGGTCCAGCCATTCCATGATTTATATGTATCGGGAAAAGTGAGCGTAAAAGTAGGCGTGGACAATTTTTCTTTTCTTAGAAATCTCTTGCGGACTATAACCAAATTGGTCTAGCCGTTATAGTTCTTTCGATACATAGAAAATAGTGGGCGTGAGAAATTTTATTATCCCTAAAAACCTTAGTTGAATTATATCGAACATTTTCAAAAAAAAAATAGCCAAAGTGGGCGTGATCAATTCCATTTTTCCTAAAAAACTAATTTGGAATATAATGAAAATTCATTTAAAAAAATTTAGTCAAATCGGTCAAGCCATTCTCAGATTTTAGATAAATTGCGTGGTCGATTTTTCTTTCAGTAAAAACCTTAATTGGATTACTATGAACATTAAAATAAAAACTTATCCAAATCGGTGCAGCCGTTTTCCGATTTTAGAAAAATTAAAAAAAGTGGGCGTAAAAGTGGGCGTGGTCAATTTTTCTTTACGTAAAAACCTAAGTTGGACTATGACGAACATTTAAAAAAAATAATTTTCCAAATCGGTCCAGCCGTTCTCAACTGATGCGGTTACCAACGAACGACATTTTAATACGAGAAGAACATCGGGGGCTCTTCACATGGACCAAGGAGATAAGGAAAGATCATTTTTTGTGGCCCGCCTTCCTTTCTATAGCGTTGATATCCGCCATATTCAAATTTAAGTTTTAAGTGAACACGTTTCTGCACTCAAAATAATAACTCTGTTAAATTGCAGAAAAACTCTGTAAAATGATTTTGACAAAAAAAAAAACTGTTAATTTACAGAGTTTCTAGTAAAATATTGGTCAAATAAAACACCATTTAGCAAAGAAAAACTCTGTAAATTTACATATATTTGGAAAATGCATTTTATGCAACCAAAATTTTACAGAAAAAAACTCTGTAAATTTACAGAGTTTAGTAAAAAACATGTTATTTTGTAAAATTTTTATAAGATTTTAGAAAAGATTTTTTTGTTACTTTTTTAACATTTTCTCAAAAAAAAAAATACGGATACAATTTTGGTGTTTTTACATATGAAATTAAGATTACATAGAAATAAGTAAAAATACAGATAAAACTTAGTTTTTTGGTTATAAAAAATACAGTATATCGCTTAAATCTGTATTTTAGCAGAAATCTCTGTTAATTATCTGTAAAATTAAGATTACAAAGTTAAAAGTAATAAAAAATACAAAGTTTTTTCTTTAAATCTGTGTTTTGACAGAAAATTTTACAGAGTATTTATCAGAGTTATTATTTTGAGTGGGGACATAAACATTTTATTTTTGTTGTGGTCGTCAAATAAGCACATACACTATCAAAATCGCACTTCCACCAAACAAATTGGACAGCGCTGCCATATTTTATCCGCCAGGAGCTTAATATTCTAAAGCAATTGATTTTGATTCCGAAAAGAAACAATTTTTGCTTTAAGGGAGTTATTTTTGTTAGAAAACGGATGTTGGACCTTCATAATAGTATATCCCATTTAACTTGTGAAATATATGAAATATTATGTCTAGTTTGATGTTTGATTGGCCAACAATGATTCTCTAAAATCTGCTGAAGATCCCTTAGTGGGGGTGAAACTGATCAGTACAGAGATATACTATGAGATGAGTAACATGAGATATACTATGAGATGAGTAACATTTTAAAAGCAATAAATAAAAAATACTCTATTATGACAATATCATAAATAGAAATATTTTTGGGCCTCGAGCTAGAATAATACTCTAATCGAATATTTTTATTACCTTTCAAATGAGCTTTATCGCAACTTAATGGTCCCCATATTTATAGCGGTTGTACACTGAAAGAATTTTGTTCATTACGGCTATGAAAACGTACATTGATTCTATGAAAAAAATCATTAGAAGTGAGCCAATGATGCCCTTCATAGAATCTATGAAACAAATTCATAGAAACCAGATACCTATGAAAAAGTTCATAGGCTATGGAAAAAAAATTTTATTGTTCAATTCTATTTTTTTTATTTTATTATTTAATTTTTATTCACTTTATTATTTTATTTTTATTTATTTACAATATTCTATTTTTAAAAATTTATTTATTTTTAACTGATCCCCACCGAGATTCGAACACAATACCAGTTGTTCGTGAAGCTTAGTCTCTAACCACTGAGCTAAAGTAAATAAACAAGTTATAACACTTAAAATCAATTTTGTTTAATATGCTGCTTTAAAATATTATGCTCTGCCACAATGCTCTGCCAAAATCTGTGTGTATGTTTGTAGAAAACAAAATGTTTGTGTATTTGCAAAAAAAAAAATAACGAACATTACAAAACTAAGTGTTAGTCGGCGAGGTTTTCCTCCTTTGGTGGCGCTGATACCTAAGGCGTCGATTATAAATTTCCCAGCCGGTAGGTCTTGGGTTCGAACCCCGCCTGGGCAGCACAATTTTTTTTTTTTTTTTTTTTTTTTTTTTTTTATGTTTTTTTTATATTTTTTTAATATATTTATTCAAATTATTTAACTATTGTAACATTATTTTAATTTTTAAAAAAATATTAATGACATTTTTTTTCTATGAATTTTTTCTATGAATCTTACAAAATCTATGAATAAAATTCTATGAAATATTTCAAAATATTAATGAATATTCATTCAGCCAATGAATTGTTTCATAGATTCTATGAATTTGGTTTTATGAAATATGTTCATTAGAGTGTCCCTTATTTTGGAAATGTTGGAAATGTTGAGACGGTACCCCCTTATTTTTTTCCTTTTGACTAAAAAATAACTCAGGAAAAATTTTACGCCCCTACGACCACGCCTTCCCTACGCGACGGGGCCTTAAAGAACGGGGCCATAAAAATCATTTTTCCATACAAACCAAAATTTTTTTTTTTTGATTTTTAATTTTTTTGTTATTAATTATAATATTACTTGGTTAGCTTATTCACGACAAAAAATTTGATTTTGGTGGGATGAGGCTTTCAGTTCTAAAAAATTTTTCGCTTTTAGAGCTTTTGGGGTCCTACAGTAAAAATTTTTTAAAATTTTTTTTTTTTTTTAGTTTTGACAAGCAACCGTTTTAGTTGTAATGTTGCTTTTAATGATATATATTCATAAAAAAATATTATTCATATCTGTGACATCTTGATCGTGTATCGAAAAACATCAAAAATGCATTTTTTAACCTTTTTTAGATCACGATAAAGATGTCACAGATAGGAATAATATTTTTTTATGAAAATATATCATTAAAAGCAACAATTCAACTAAAACGGTTGCTTGTCAAAACTAAAAAAAAATATTTTTTAAAAAATTTTTACTGTAGGACCCCAAAAGCTCAAAATTTTTTTTTTCGAAAAATTTTTTAGAACTGAAAGCCTCATCCCACCAAAATCAAATTTTTTGTCGTGAATAAGCTAACCAAGTAATATTATAATTAATAACAAAAAAATTTAAAATAAAAAAAAAAAATTTTTGCTTTGTATGGAAAAATGATTTTTAAGGCCCCGCTCTTTACGGCCCCGTCGCGTAGGGAAGGCGTGGTCGTAGGGGCGTAAAATTTTTCCTGAGTTATTTTTTAGTCAAAAGGAAAAAAATGAGGGGGTACCGTCTCAACATTTCCAACATTTCCAAAATAAGGGACACTCTAATGTTCATAGATATTATGAACAATAATTCTTTCAGTGTAGTAAAATGCATTTTTCGCATTTATTAACACCTTTTTTTGTTTGCGGAAAATCTAAGGACAAAATGGCCACATTTGAATTATGTGGTCTAGTTACGCTATCATTCTATAAAGTCATTTTTAAGATTGCAATAAAAAATATTTAAAGATTTCTTTGGAGGTTGCAAACACTTATGATCAGTTAGCATCCTCTTCCAATCGTTGTAGGGTGCTGAAATTTGAAAATTGTTCGTTACGATGCCATCTATCATATTTTGAGGTACGTTGAGTTCTGAGTTAAACTTGGTATTTTCCTATAATTTTGGGCCACACTAGTGTAGGGTCTTGGCCGACTATAACTTTCTTACTTGTTATAATTTTGATTGTGTGTGTTTTCGTTGCTAATTAAAAATCTAACAAAAATATATTCAATTCGTCTATGTTTGGACTGGGGACCCATTTTTATGGGTAGTGTATATTACATTTTTATGCATGGACAAAGGTTAAAAATTTGTTTGTCTTTTAACTAATAAAGCTAGAAAGAAAATATAATTTAAATTTTTATTTTTAAATTTAATTTTTGAAAAAAAAAATTATAAATTTTCTTTAAAACAGGATAACTAAATATTTCTGTAAAATTAGCAAAATAATCTGCTGATTTCTGTTATTTGCCAAGTCTATTTAAATAAGAAAAAAATTCGTAACAATACCCATTTCAGCATAAAAATCTGCTAAAAGTTTGCTAATTCAAACTGAAAGTTGTTTTACAGATTTTATAAGCTGAGTTCTACCTTAAAGTGTAATAAAACAATTTATTTTAATTTTATTTGAGATTTTTTATTTAATGCCAAGCTTGTTTTGGTGTATTTACAATAATTTGAAGTTTAAGATTTACTAATAAATAATTTTATAAAATAAATAATAATAAATATATATAGTTTTCGTTATAAATTCAATAATATTAAGATAAATTAAACTTAATTCTTCTGTTTGTCTTTAATTTAACAATAATTAATAATAATAGACTCATGTCAGTTTAACTAAAACCAATTAACAATTTTTTTTATGTTTTTTAATATTTAACTGTTAAAATATAAATTAAAAAAAACTATATTTGTATAGATTGTTAAATAAATAATTATGTATTTATGTAAATATGTTTATGTTTTTTTGATGGACATGTTAATTGTTTGTGAATTTATTTAATAATACAAAAGAAAAACATTGAAATAAAACAATTAATCCTTTAATACACAATTCAAATTATATATTTTTTGTTTAATTGTAGGTGGAGTTTTTTGCTAACGTGTTTAAATTACCACATACAAATTTGTCATAATTTTGCAGTATATGATCAAAAAACGTAAAATTTGTATGGGATAAATATACACATTGATCAAATATGGATCCATCATTATACACCAGGTACCAAAGAACAATCTAAACAATGGACTGAAGCTGTTGAATGTGCACCAAAGAGAGCAAAATCAGTTCAATCGGCTGGAAAAGTATTATCAACAGTTTTCTTGGATTACAAAGGTATTTTATTGATCGACTATCTTCAAAAAGGTAAAAAAATAATTTCGAACCTGGTTTAGAACACAAAAAAATAATTCTACAAGAGTGGCTTATCAATGGAAAAATTCAACGAATTGAAGTACACTCAAAATAATAACTCTGTTAAATTACAGAAAAACTCTGCTAATTTAACAGAGTACACCATACTTTTCCAGCTAACAACATTTTTTGGTAATTTTACTAAAAAACTCTGTAAAATGATTTTAACAGAAAGAAACTGTTAATTTACAGAGTTTATACTTAGTAAAATATTGGTTAAATATGAAAGGTTTTTTTGAGAGAAAACTCTGTAATTTTACTATAAAACTCTGTAAAATGATTTGGACAAAAAAAAAACTGTTAATTTACAGAGTTTCTAGTAAAATATTGGTTAAATAAACCACCATTTAGCAAAGAAAACTATGTAAATTTACACATATTTGTAAAATACATTTGATGCAAAAAAAAAAAATACAGAAAAAACTCTGTAAATTTACAGAGTTTAGTCAAATGCATGTTATTTTGTAAAATTTTTAAAAGATTTCTGAATTTGTATTTCATATTTGTAAAATACATTTGATGCAAAAAAAATTACAGAAAAAACTCTGTAAATTTACAGAGTTTAGTCAAATGCATGTTATTATGTAAAATTTTTGTAAGATTTCTGAAAAAAAAATTTTTGAAAACTTTTTTGCTACTTTTTCAACTTTTTCTCAATAAAAAAAACTATACAGATACAATTTTGATGTTTGGCAACAAAAACTACTCAAAACAGAAAACTTTTTTGGTTATAAAAAAATACGAAGTACTTTGCTTAGATCTGTATTTTAGCAGAAAACTCTGTTAATTATCTGTAAAATTACAAAGTAAAAAGTAATATAACAGAGGAAACTTTGTTTTTTGTCACAACAAAATACAAAGTATTTACTTTAAATCTGTATTTTGACAGAAAACTCTGTCAAATATCTGTTGAATTGAGATTACAGTCATTTTACAGAGTATTTTACAGAGTTATTATTTTGAGTGTACGAATTGCTTGAACACCCAAATTATTCTCCTGATTTATCTCCCTCTGATTTCTATCTGTTCCCAAATCTAAAAATATCCTTGCTTGCAAACGTGTCGAGAAATTTGAGTTTGTTGTTCAGAACAAAAATTAATTCGACAGGTATTTTTTTTAGCGGCCCAAGCTTATTTTTAAATGGGTCCATTTGTACGACGGGAAATTGACCTTTTTCAGTTTTTTTCGACTTACGACTTTTAAATCAAAATTAACATGGGTATATTTGTTATAAGATTAAAGCAGTGATCGGCACCCATTGCACGCTGGAGCCGAACACAATCGGTAATTCACATGTATACAACACGAATGTCAACAAAAAATCAACAAAGAGCATAAAAAAAACAAATATTTTATTCAGTAGCAAGCTGACTTTCTTCAAAGCAGGTTGATGTCGCTTTGTTGAAGAAATACACCAACACATGCATATTTTTATTAAAACACTAATACTTTCATATGCCTCTTTGTGCCGACCACTGGATTAAAGGTATTTAAAAGACCTATCTCGTATTTCTAATAACGTGCCAAAAAAGACAATACTTTTTGACTTATTAATAAAAATGTACCAAAATTTTGGTATTTTACTCAATGTGACGAAAAGTTGTGCATGTTTGGACATGTATAGGAGACAGGCGCGGATCCACGGGTGGAAAGGAAATCCCACCCCCCCCACACCGAATTCGAAAGAAAAAAAAAAGGAAAAAAAAGAAAAAGAAAGGAAAGAAAGAGAAGAGAAGAAAAGAAAAGAAGAGGGAAAAAGGAGAGTGAAAAGAAAATAATCTGAAAAAAAATTTCTATGAAAAACTACTAAGGATCTGAAAAATTTTCTACGAAAAATTTTAAAGAATCTTAATATTGAAAAAATTTGAGAATTTTTTTAGAGAAAAAATTTGGGAGAATCCAAAAATCGGTAAATTTTTTTATAGGAGAAATTTTTTTTATAGAAATTCTGCTATGCAAAATGTCTAAGAATCCTTAAATGTTTCTGAATGTTCGAATTTTTCTATGTGATAAAAGTCTCAAAAAATTAAAACTTTTCTAGGAAAAGTCTGACAGTTTTTTTTATAGGAAAAATTTGGGAGACACATTCTCTGAGACTTTTTCTATGAGAAAAATATTTCAGAAACTAAAACATTTTTTAGGGACAAATTTATTAGACTCTCTTATGAAAATATTTCTCAGAAAATGCTTGACTATCTTAGACTTTTTCCATGGAAAAATTTCTCAGAAAACAAAATTTTTTAATTGAAAAATGTCTCAGAATCTAGAAAATTGCCTACAAAAATTTTAAAGAGAATTAAAGTCTTTAATTTTTCTAATCTCAGGTACTTTCTAATGAATATTTTTTCAAACCCGAAAAATTTTGGTGTAGAAAGATCGTTTCGGTATCTTAGACCTTTTCTGTAGAAAAATAGAATAGAAAAAATTTTTAATATTTCAAAACCTAAGAAGTTTTCAATGGGGAAAAAAACTCATTAAATCTAAGAATTTTTCTTTACAAACATTTTTTGTAAATAAAGAAATTTTTTTTATTAAAAAATAGAAATTTTTAAATTCTAACTTTAAAATATTATATTTTTAGTAGGTTTATTCTAGCTCGAGGTCATTATTTCCCTTACTTATTTAGACTTTGATATTCTCATAGAATAATTTTGAAAATTATTCTATGAGAATATCATAGCTTTTATATGTAAAGGAAATAATTACCTCGAGCTAGAATAAACCTTCTTAAAATATTTTTGTACAAATTTTAAAAGCTTTTCTGTATCAAAATGCCTCAGAACCTCAGAAGTATTCTATTCGGATAACGTCTCAAAATCATAAACTTTCTATTTGAAAATTATGTCAGAATCTGTGTCCTTTGCTATCAGAAAAATGCTTTAGAACCTGAAAATTTCTTGAAGAGACATTTTTCAACATATCAAACATTTAAATTTTTTTTATTATAAGAATAAATTTTTAAAATTTGAAAATGTTTCTATAGAAAAATCATAATAAATAAGAGTTGAACAGTAAAAAGTCTTAACCAATGATTCAAATTCGACCTGAACTTCCCTGCAAAAAAAAAAAATTTTGAGCAAAAAAAAATTTTTTAGTAACATTTTCTGTAAAAAAACTGAGTGAAATCTATAAAAAAATTTGGCTGTGGCAAATTTTTGATACCCTCCAACATTTAAAAAAATATAAAAGATGAAAAATGACTGAAGCGGTCTGCGGAGTCGGCAAAGGGTCACCTCCACCTCGCGGGTAATGTTTATAAATTCATTTATTATATGTTTTGCACTTCAGTAATATAATTTTATCATTATTTAAAAAAATTTTCAATATCCACGCGCAGAAAAGGCGGCGGACCGAAAAAAAATACATTTTCTAATCCCCGGGGTTCTAGATTAGGACATAGAACTTTTTCCGATATTAAAATGTTTCATTTGCTTAATGAAAGTTTAATAATAACTGTAAAAGTTGAGTTTTTTTAGTGATTGGTTTAGTTCCTTACACAGAAAAAAAAAGTTGTCAATTCAATTAATTTCATTGTTAATACAATTAAACATTTAATTGAAACTGAGCCTACATTGGATATTGTCAATACAACAATGACTTTTGTAACTTTTTTAAAAAAATAAATCTAAAAATAGAATAATCTAAAAATAGAAATAAATAAACTAAAAATAAAAATAAATATATAAAAAAAAAAAATCATCCACCGACAACTAGCATCGAACCCGCAACGTTAATGCTACGCGTCTAGTACACACAAAAAATAATTGCATAAAAAATTTCAATTAAATCTATTGATCAAAAAAATTTAAATAAGTCAATTATTGGGTTGATCAACATTTTTGTTATTTTCTTTAACTATCGAATTACAAATTTTCATCATACCAAATTTTTTTCGCTTCAATTTATTTGAATACATTAATTCAAAAATATACTTTATACTACAGTTTTACTTTTTTTTTATTGTCGGCAACATATTGGAAAGCAAAAAATATGAATTTCTTCATAATTTTTCCATAAGCGTGAAATTCATTTGTTAAATCAATCATTATTTTAATTGACTTTAAATCAAAAATCAATCAAATTTTTGATCAAAATCGAAAAAATGATTAATTGAAATAAAAATCAATTAATCACCTACAATTTGATGATTGATATAACAATTTTCTTTATCGGAGGAGTTTCAATTAAAAAATTAATTGAATCCGCGTTTTTGTTGATTGACTTTCGTTTTCAATTCTTTCTGTGTACACTACCACCGTGCTATCCTCATATATATTTATGCTTGACTAAACAGCATATTTATAAAAAAAACACTAAAAAAAGAATGATAAAAAAATCTAAAATAAGCAAAAAAAAAAAATAAATATCTAAAAAAAAAAATTATCCGCCGGCACCTGGCATCGAACCCGGAACTTTCGTGCTACAAGTCTAGCACACTACCACCGTGCTATTTCTCATATATATTTATAGTTGCCTAAATGTGTACATAAAGTGTCTGTAAAATCAGTGTGTACTCTTTGCTGTTTTTACAATAATAAAAATGTGGCATTATATTTAAAAATAAACAATAATGTGGCTTCACTCACACATGTTTAAAAAATTTAAAATAGAATAACAAAAAAATAATCACAAATTAAAAAAAAAGAAGAAGTGTTCCGCTAACTGGCAGCGAACCCGCAACCTTCATGATTCGAGTCTGGCACACTACCACCGTGCTATCGTCACATATATGTTTGCTTGATTAAATGAGTTTATAAAGTGTCTGTGTTATTAATAAAATAAAAATGAATTTTTGTCACATTAACAATATACATTGTCGATACAATTAAAAACGTTGTTGAACTTGTATTTAGTTGTTAACAATTTGTTTGGTTACTTTTGATTTTGCGATATTTTTTTCTGTGTATGGAGGAACTTTTTTCCCCCTGGTCCAATTTTGCCCATCTCCGAACTTAACCTGCCTATGACCATAAGACATATCTGATCAATAATATACATACTTTATAGGGTCACACAGAATGGCAAAGTGAGTAAACTGTGGTTGGAGGGTATAAAAACAATTATGAAAGTGTATTTTTCTAACTTATTTTTGTGATTTTTTGAGACTTGTTATATGAAATTTTAAATGAAACGTTAATTATTAATTTTATGTTTGCTAAAATGTATTACTAGCAATTTAAAATTGGAGTAACATTTTGAGTTAGAAAACTAAAATGAATAACATAAACAATTTTAAAGTGTATTTTTGCTACCATGTATACAACAATCACGTAAATTAAATAAAATTTCAGTGACGGTAACACGTGAATCAACAAAGATTGTTTTCACTTTTGAAAAAAAAAAATCTACGAAAATTTTGATTATTTCCATGTTAATTTTCAATCAAAGGAACTTTAACTTTAATGACATCAGTTTCAACCAAAAACCTGTCTTTAGTTGAAAACGCCAAAGCTTGTTTCAATTGTCATTACTTTTACGAAAATTTTTTTAAGTGTAACATATCAATCACTTTAGTATTTGCTCATTGTCTACAACGTCGTCATTACCCAAAAAAAAAAATGTATTGTGGAAAACGAGTCTAAAGTTTTTGTGTGGAAATGGTTTTCAGTCGAAAAGGACGGTACATACACTCATTATAAAATTTCTGTCCAATTAGCAAAAAAGTCTGTTGAAAATGCACGCATTTGAGCCATATGAGAAATCTGCTGATTTAAGCAGACCTCTGCTTAAATCAGCAGAGCTTTTTCTTTTAATTTTTGATTGCGTCTGGGATCTGGCTTTACGATGTTGATTAACGAGTCGATTTCCAAATTTTTCCTTCATGTCAGGTTTTTCAGAAAATTGAGGTCAAAGTTCATAAATACATGTTTGTTACCATTTTCGAGAGCTTTTTTTATTTGTGAAGCGTCTGTGTTCTGACTGTTTCTTTTTGATAAATTTTTTTGTTAACTTTGAAATCAATTTTAAAAAAGCTTAACAGTTTTTAAAAAATTTGGAAACCCTATTCGGAATTAGCATCGAAAGGCTAACTGAAAAGGAGTGGCCAGATCCCAGACTCATGAAAAAATTTCACATGTGTCGGTTAGTATAATTAATTATTACCAACAAATTAAATTGTTGTATTTAAAATTTTTGATTTAACAAAAAAATTGTGTTTTCTAAAAATTCGTTTTTTAATTAATTTCCTTTAAACTTTTTTCAAAATCCGAAAATAATCCATCGCTAATAAACAAAGAAAAGCAAAGCTAATATTTATGTGTGTTTATTTGGGTTGTCTGTGTATATTTATATTTATAGTAAACCCAATAAGCAATTTTAAAATTCAAGTGCAAATCAAGTATAAAACAAGTGTAAATCAAGCCCTAAATTCCAGCCCCTGCTTGATTTATACTTGAATTACACTTGAATTCAATAGCATACTTCAGCAAAACGGACACTGGAATTCAAGCCCTGTTTTTACAGCCTTTTCCCTGGTTTTCAAGCGTAAAAACAGCGCTTGAATTCAAGTATCCGTTTTGCTGGAGAATGCTATTGAATTCAAGTGTAATTCAAGTATAAATCAAGCATAGACTGGAAATAAGGGCTTGATTTACACTTGATTTATACTTGATTTGCACTTGAATTTTAAATGTGCTTATTGGGAAAGAAATAATTTTCTTTTCTCAAATAGTTTTTTTTTTATTATCATTAATCCTCTTTATCGTTAAATACCTCGAATTTAAAAAATAATATTTTTTTTTGTTTTAAGTGTGTAAATAATCATTGTTCTCTTTGTTCAATAAATACATGGGTTTTGTAAATCTAACTTAAGCTCTGTGCTCTAAATATGCATTTGTTTAATAATTACACGTATTATTTTACAAATTATGTTTATGAATTAATATTTGTTTTAATTCTCAAATTTAATATATCCCAGTAAAATTTGTGTTTCAAATAATCGGTTATAGAATGCATAATAGAATTGTGAAACGTTTTCTACTGTGCATCCTATAGAAAATTCTTTTGGTTCTTAAAACGGATATAATAAATTCCGCCAGAGATTTTTTTTTAAATTTGACCAGGGTTCTACAAATGTAAAAATTTTTGTACACATTTGCTCTATAAATTTTTAAAAGATCACGACTTTTTAGCTCATTTAATTTTATCCAAAAATTTATTTAAAAGGATCAAAAATAATTTACAACTAACAGTTGTCCTTTTTTATAAAAAAAATTATTTTTGATGCAAATGCAAAATTTAGATGCATTTTTTTCAAACTGCGTCCCTCAATTTTCTTGAAACCAGCTAAAATCGAAAATATATGTAATATGTATTACATATCGCTCATTTACTTGTATAGTGACATAACGCAAAATGTTTGATTTTACAGAAAACCAGTTTAAAGTTTACAATTGAAACTTGTTTTACTTTGCAAAAGGCCCGTATATAGAAAATGTTATAATGGCGTATTCTCTTCTCAAACCGTGAGTTTAGAAGATATTAATACGAATTTTTGACACAACATAAAGCAGGATATAACAAATAATTCTGTTTGGTTTACCCAAAAACGACATATTTTGAGTTATGACACTTTACAAGTATATGAGCGATATGTAAAATTATGTGAATAATTCCTTTCAAAATATTATCCTTCAATGTCCCTTAATTTTTGTTCTTTTGTTGTCACTAAACTAATAAGCCTGGTCACCCAACCTTTTAAACATCCCTTTTATATTTATTTTAAGTTTCAGGCAATTCATAACGGTTAGAATGCTTCCCTTGTTAGTTTTCTTTCATAAAATTTTACTATAACCTTAAATTGTAAAACATAAGTTATCCACGAAATAATAAAAAACAGCGTGGATTTTAGTAAATATAAAATAATTATTATCACTATTGTTGATGTTTGGCCAATTTGTTGTTTTATTAATTTTATTATTTTTCAAGCTAATAGGGCCTAAAGTTGATTTAATGTAAATAAAAAGCAATTTTTATTACAATTTTTCCCGACGTTTCGTCGATTTTTTGTCGACTTTTTCAAGGGAGCGTCTATTTAAAGTTTAAAAATAAATAAATTAACATAAGTACATATAAATAACATTAAAAACAGTTTAACTTACAGTAAAGCTTTTTACATTAAACTAAATAACTCCATTTACATGTAACATAAAACATATAAACATAAAAACATAAATTTATAAATAAACACATATCACGGCAAGTAACGATTCACTGTAACGATTTTGTAATAGCAACCCTATAATTGGCGCTTATGTTGTTTGTGTCTTCTTTGACATTCATTGTTCTCTTTATATTTTCTTGTATCCTAAGACTTTCTATTGTGTACCTTTTCTTTTCCCCCCTTATTTTATCTAATATTCGTACCCCATCAAAATCAATGTTGTGTTGTGTGTTTAAAATATGCGTTGATAATGCTGTTGATTCTTTTTTCTTTTGTATATCCATCATATGCTCTCCCATTCTGGTTTCAAGTGATCGTTTTGTTGTTCCTATATATATGAGGTCGCAGTTGTCTTCGTTGTTTCCTTTACATTGTAATTCATATACAATGTTGTTTTGTTGTTGTTTTGTTATTGGTGCTTTTATTGCTGAGAATATTGTACTGAGTGTTTTATTTGGTTTGTAAGCAAAGCTTATGTTATTTGCTTCTATTGACGTTCTTATGTTTTTATTATCTGTAAGGCCAGGGATGTATTGTACACTGAAAAAATGTTTTGATTCTTTTTCTGGATTTGTGGAGTCATTATTATTTTTGTTTTTAATTTGTTTTATTGTGTTTTCTATTAATGTAGAAATAAGTTTAGTAGGAAAACTGTTGTTTTTAAGCATATTAAATAAAATGTTTTTGTTTTTTGTATAAAAAAGTTCATCGCTTATGTTAAAAATTCTAGTTATGAGATTTTTTGCGGTATTGATAATCTGGTTTTTAGGTTGGGTTGCGTGAAAATTCATAATTCTTCCAGACGATGTCTCTTTAGCGTACCAGTCAAAAATGATTGAGTTTTTCCTCCGAATTAGTTTAGTGTCCAGGTATGCAATTTCCTGATTTTTCTCCATCTCGATTGTGAATTGTATCTTAGGGTGGTACATATTAAAGGTAGATAGAATTTCGTCTTTGTCGTCTGATTTGATGATGGCTAAAATATCATCTACATATTTAACTATGTATTTGATGGATATGTTTTTGCTCTTCAATTCATTTATTGCACTGTCTAGCAGGTTGTCAAGAATTATATCTGCTATTGTAGGAGACAGTGGGTTTCGCATGGGCATGCCAAAAATTTTGGTTGTATATTTTATCTTTATACATAAAATAATTATTGTCATTGAGACAGAACTGTAAAATCTTGAGGAATTGAGAGCTTGATAATTTTGTGTGATTTTTAATCACATTCCATTTTCCCATTATTGTTCGTATTGCTGATTTTACCGGAATATTAGTGAACAAAGAAATTACATCAAAAGAAACAATTGCCTCAGTTTTATCAATTTGTATATCACTGAGTTGTTTTTTAACTTCCATTGAATTTTTTACGTTGTAAGTTTCGGAAATTAAATGTTTTAAAATTGTTCCCATATACTTTGACAAATTTACTTTAAATTTCGTATAAAAAGTCTGGAAAAAAACAAGTTAGAAAAATACGCTTTCACATTTTTTTTATATATTCAGTTTTCTTACACAAAATTTTACCAAAATTTTAATAAAACCACGTTATAATACAAAATAACGCGAATTTTAGTAAACATTTAATTAATCAATTACATTTCACTTTAAATTTCGTATAAATAAATATATAAAATATAAATTTAAAAAAATCACAAAATAAATTCCTGCCGCTCTGATCAGCTGTTTTTTATTTGTTTACATTTTGCGAGTTAAATACAGACTAAACAGACACGACGACAGGTGTAAAAACAAAAATTTTTTAAACAAAATTAAGGGAAACTTTTCAACGAAACTATGAAATCTAATGAAGTAAGTCTTATGAAATTTGTTCCCAATATGCATGCTATTTTAATAATTCCTTTATTGGTTAAATGAAAACAAAATACCACAGGGTGACAAAAGTTTAACGTTTTTAATTTGCATGAGCTTTGACGTGTCTACTTGACATCTTATGATTTTTTTTCAGAAACCAATTTCCGACAAATAGAAAAAAAAAAACGGCAAAAAGTGAAGAAATGTAAACTCCGTCTCTGTAAACTCCGTCGACTTTTTTTTTGCGGATACCATTAAAAAACCTTATATAGTTGTTAAAACCGATGCAAATATTAACACTATCCAGTCAAAAGAGTACAAAATCTCTTTTTAACAGAAATAATAATAAATATTATTTTACATTTCCTTAGAAAAATCCTGTTAAAAAATAGTTGTAAAATCTTTAATAACAAAAACAAGAAAAAATCCTGATTACAAAAATTGTTAGTAATTACAGTAATATAAGTTTTTAAAATTACAATAAGAATATCGATTCTAATAAAAAAATTCACCAAAAAATAAAATTTTTTGTTTGTACAATTTGGCTCAAAAACACTGACATTTTTTATTTCACCCATATGCCATTTCGTTGATGTATAACTCTTTAACTAAAGCTGAAACGATAGATATAATAGCATTTTTGAAATCTGCAAGGGTTTTTAAGTCTCGATCATATCCTCAAACTCCAGCAAAGTGATGCTCAGTGGAAAATTTAAAAGGGACCCAAATGACAATTTTTATTTTAGCTATATCTCAAAAACTAAAGATGACTCAAAAAAAGTAAGAGTATTTTTGGAAGAAGCATATCCGATGTACCCAAAATCGCCTTTCACTTTTTTGATGCAAGACCAGACATTTTAGCGATGTCCGTCCGTTTGTGCAGTCTAAGCTAACAAAACCTACAGCCCTGGTAAGGTTAAGTTTGAAGATGAGCAAAATCGGACCAGGGGGAAAAAGTTCCCCCTTCAAGAACAAAAACAACCCCGGAAAATCGCAATGTTTTACGTTTTTTTAAATTTTTGCTCAACAAATGTATAATTTTTATGTCATGTTCACACACTCAAAATAATAACTCTGTTAAATTACAGAAAAACTCTGCTAATTTAACAGAGTACACCATACTTTTCCAGCTAGCAACATTTCTTGGTAATTTCACTATAAAACTCTGTAAAATGATTTTGACAAAAAAACTGTTAATTTACAGAGTTTCTAGTAAAATATTGGTCAAATAAAACACCATTTAGCAAAGAAAAAAATTGTAAATTTACATATATTTGTAAAAGGAATTTAATGCAACCAAAATTTAACAGAAAAAAATTCTGTAAATTTACAGAGTTTAGTAAAAAATATATTATTATGTAAAATTTTTATAAGATTTTAGAAAAGATTTTTTTGTTACCTTTTTAACATTTTCTCCAAAAAAAAAAAAAACAGATAAAATTTTGGTGTTCTTTCAGAAAACTCTGTTTTTAATACAGATAAAACTTAGTTTTTTGGTTTTAAAAAATACAAATTATTTCGCTTATATCAGTATTTTAGCAGAAATCTCTGTTAATTGTCTGTAAAATTAAGATTACAAAGTTAAAAGTAATATTACAGAAGATACTTTGTTTTTTTGTAACAACGATATACAAAATTTTTTCTTTAAATCTGTATTTTGATAGCCAAAAATTTTTTAAAAAATGACATATCCACTGAATATAAATTTCAATACTCAGACTACAGGCAATACATTGGAAAATACGTTTCTGACATCTGGAATGATTTATGGAAAGATAATAACGAAACAAAATTATTTAAAATTCAAAAAAACATATCGCACAAATTTAGAATACCTAATATACCAAAAACTGACTTTATTAAGCTAAATAGACTTAAAATAGGTCATTGTTTATTCTCACATAAATATATTATTGAAAAGACACAACCCCCAGGTTGTGAGTGCGGGCAAATGCTAACCATCTCTCACATATTTAATGAATGCAATCTTCTGCAGGACAAACGTTCAAAATATAAAATAAATAACATTAATATCCTTCTAAGAGAAAATGAATTTGAAAAAATTAAAAAATTCTTGACTGAAATAAATATTTATAATTCGATTTAAATCTACATATGTATATAAAATAATGTAAATATGTATATACTAAATAGAATATAAGTTCCTATGTAAAATTAATTGGCCTATATAACCTAATTGTGTTGGGGCCTTTATAATACCAAATAAATAAATAAATAGAAAACTCTGTCAAATATCTGTTGAATTGAGATTACCATCATTTTGCAGAGTATATAACAAAGTTATTATTTTGAGTGTAACATTCACTTGTACCAATGCGATTAAGAAACTCGATTTTTTCGGCAGCCCCTTATGAGGGCATGGTTATAGAATATAAATAAACATTTTTTTTTTTATTTTTTTACTTGTTGGAGGGTATAAAGGGTATTTTTAAATTCTTTTTTTAAAAAACAAGTAACATTTCTTGGAAGTTTCGGTAAACAATTTTTTTTAGGTTTTTGGGTTAATTACAACCAACAATGTGTGCATTTTTTATAAACAAGTTCATTTTTGAACCAAACTTCGTTTAGACGTTGATATACACCGAAAAAAATCCATGCAACATTTTATGAAAAAGATGATTCGTTCCTTACTTTTTTGCAAAATACACGAAAATTAAAAAGTTTAGCACGTAATTTCGTACTTTTTGCGAAACTAAATAATAGTAAATAATTTTAATAATAAATAATTCTTGCACTCAAAATAACAACTCTGTAAAATACTTTGTAAAATACTCTGTAAAACACTCTGTAAAATGACTGTTATCTCAATTCAACACATATTTGACAGTTTTCTGTCAAAATACAGATTTAAAGAAAATAAAATTTTGCAAAATAACATGCATTTAACTAAACTCTGTAAATTTACAGAGTTTTTTCTGTAAAATTTTGGTTGCATCAAATGCATTTTACAAAAATATACTATGTAAATTTACAGAGTTTTCTTGGTTAAATAGTGCTTTATTTAACCAATATTTTATTATAAACTCTGTAAATTAACAGTTTTTTTTTGTCCAAATCATTTTACAAAGTTTTATAGTAAAATTACCAAGAAATGTTGCTAGCTGGATAAGTATGGTGTACTTTGTTAAATTAGCAGAGTTTTTCTGTAACTTAACAGAGTTATTGTTTTAAGTGTATAAAACAAATTGTAAAAAAATTCGTAATTTAACGAAACTAACGAAAAAAATCGTAAATGCTTTATTCATAAACCCTTTCATTGTTTAACAAAAATAATTCGTAGAAACTTTTTTCGTAAAATATGCGAATATTCAATTTGAATTAGGGAAAAAATAAAAATTTTCAATTTTGCGAAATTATGCAAACACAAAATGAATATAACAGCTCTACAAGAAAATGTGTATTGGATTCTAATTTAAGTAGCATTTGTTGTGCTGATTACAACGCAATAATTTCGTGATCAAAACAACGAAATTTTTCATACATATATTAGACATTATATTAGACATTATATTAGACATATTCACAAAAAAAAAAATAAAACAAAAAACAATTCTGGGATGGATATGTGTATCCTTTTTAACATTTTATTCTATGAATGATATTATGAACGTTCATTTGATTATATTGTAGTGACAGTCAGTTTGACAGATATTATAATTTATTTAAATGTATATTGGTTGATGTGCTCTTAAATTATACATATTCAAAACAATATAGTAAAATTAATTGAGATATTTATTTAGGCAAAATAATTATAATTTAAATATATAACAATTTTCCAGTATTTATTTCATTATATAATATTTGTTTTCTATAGAAAAGGCACAAATTTACATAAATTATATTTAATAATAGACTAACTATTAACATAAATTTAAATCAATATATCTATATATTTTTAAGTATTTTCGTTGTGAGTTTTATTAGGTTTTATATAGGCTGGATTACTAAATGCTTCGTTTTAAAATAACTTTCCGTTAAATTTAACTTTTTCATAAACATTTTAGCATAAGGCTCCGTTAAGTCGGCAGTTAGCAGCTACCCAGCAAAAAATAATCGAGATTTTGGAAGCAGTGCATACAAGAATGCACTTGTGTAAGCGAATGATTTTTGATGTTGTGGTTTTTTTATGACATTCGCTTACACAGCTGCATACCGTATGCAGTAGTGTAAGGGAGAGATTTTGTTGGCTTACTAACCTGCATACCGGTTGCAGTAAAGTATGGCAGTGACTTAAAAAAATACTAAAAATATTTAAGAAAAGGCATGATTTCAATTCATATTCATTGCGCCGATATAAGCGCTCGAAAGAAATGCTCTAAAGTGGGACATTGCGAACAAATATCATGCCATACGTAAGCAGGTTTGTAAGCAGACAACAAAAATCACTCCCTTACAAACCTGCTTATAGGCAAGCAGTATTTTTTGGTGGGTAACTATACATTGAGTAATCCGCCCTTAAAAATAAAATTTATAATATCTAATTTAAATAAACAAATAACTTTGATAAAAAAAACAATACCGATTTATCCCTATTTCTAACAATGGACATCCAGAGATTGTTTTAAAATTTGCACACGTTGTAGATAATTACAAATAAAAGGATATTGTTTTTTAGCACAGGTTTTCCAACATCACGCAGATGAGGAACATGATTGCGACAACCATAATGAAGGGGCCACATAATATGATTGATAATTTTATCATAGTATGATAAAAAGTTGTCATGTTATAATTGTTGATAATCACAGTATGATTGTCACAATGATATATATGATCAAATAAATCAACCATAATACGTTTTCCCTCCACTATCTGTGATTTGGAGTGCTTCAATCATATTCCAAACATGTTTCTTCTCTGTGCAAATGTATGTGTTAAAAAATTAAAAACACTTTTAAAAAATATTCAACTCAATTGTTTTAATTGAATAACTTTACAAATAAATTATTTAATAATGTTCAGAAGAATGTAATCTACCAATTGAAGGTGGTTTGGTCGCTAAGTCTATAAGCTGGTGGCAACTTTTTTTGCCGCCCTGTGTTATTTTTTAATTTATTTAAAAAAAAAAAAAACTCTATAATCATACTCATTCATACGATTTAATTATTTAAAAATCTATATAAATAGTTTAACTTTTGCCAATTTACATACAGATTAATATGTTTAAATTTTTTATCTACTTATGTATTGTATGTGTATAGGGCATTTAAATGTATATGAAACTTTTTATATACGCTTTAATGATAATAATAATAAAAAATAAAAACTGCATTAATAACAGTTTATATAACCTAACAGTTCATATACATAAACAGATTTTTACAATATAAGTAATAAAAAAAAAAAAAATTAACAACATATTTTTTATTTCGTAAGTTTTCCTTAGGCAAATTTTTTTATGTTTAAACGATTTTTTTAAATACATAAAATAAAATCATACAAACTGCAATCAGTAATCGAACAGCAAACGTTTTTTAAAATAATAGCATTAAAAGTCAATTTATATAAAAATTCTGCAGGTTTTGATTTGAATGTTGACTAGGGACTATTAAGATCCAATTATGATCCATAAGGATACACTCAAAGAATTATGTAGGTAAATTCCACTGAATATTCACTTAAAATAAATGAAATTTTATTTAAAAACCATTCCACTGTTTTTTCATTTAAAATAAAAACACATTACAGTCAATTTTAAATGTTAATTTAATGACTAACCAAAACATTAAAAAACAAGTAAGAAAATTATGGTCGGTCAAGACCGACCATATAATACCCTACACCAGAGTTTCCCGGAAAATGGGTCCCAAGTTCAAACATGGACTGATTAGATCTATATTTTGTCAAATCTTTAATAAGTGTAAAAAGCACTCACTAATCAAACTTGGGTGGAATAGGCTTCTTTTTGTTGACAATAAATCGCTTCAACTGAATATCGGGGGAAATTTCCACATGGGACCTAAGTCCAAAAATGGTCCGATGATAATCAGATTTGATAAGGTTATTAAAGAACGCGTTTAACATACACAAACAGAATTTTAATTAAATATTTTCTATTTTCATGAAATTTGAGAGATTTATGTGAAAATCGGGAAGGTGGTTTGTATGGGGGCTACAAGAAGAACTGGTCCGATTTCTTTAAAATTCTGAATGTTGATTTGTGTGGATAAAACATGATTACCTGGAAAATTTCGAAAAGATACCTATTAAACTGCGGCTATTAGAGTCATTTGAGCCAAAACTAAAGAGGACCTTTGTATGGGGGCTAGGTCTAAATATGGACCGATTTTTTCCAATTTCAATAGGGTTCGTCCTTGGGCCAAAAGAGGCTTAAGTTTCAAATTTCAAGTCAATTGATTAAGAATTGCGACCTGTATCGTGTTTACACCGTTTACATGGACAGACAGACGGACGGACGGACGGACGGACGGACATCGCTAAATCGACTCAAAAAGTGATTCTAAGTCGATCGGTATACTTAAAAGTGGGTCTAGGACCAATATTTCGGGTAGTTACAAACATCAGCACAAACTCATTATACCCTGTACCACAGTGTGGTGTAGGGTATAACTAGTGAATATTCAGTTATTTTGTATTGAAAAACAGTAAAACTATAGAAGAAATTTTTTACTGCCGAAATTAAATGTAACAGAAAATTCGTTTTTAATACAGTAAATTATTTTTTTTTAAACTACAGAAACAGTAAAAAAATTAAGTCCTTTATAAAATAAGTGATTTTTCTTTTAAAATGACTTTACTGATTACTTTTTAAAATAACCTACAAACAGTTAATGACATAATTTTCTTAGTGTATGAATGCAATGCTGCCAACATGTTTTGTTTAAATTGTCAATTGTAGTTTAAAAATCATCAAAATCAAACATTTGGTAAATAGGAAATCGTAAGAAATCGTCATTGTAATTAATAGGGATGAGATTTCCATGCAAATGCATGTTTTTTGTCGATAGTCTAAACACGATACCTAACAATTATCTTTCCGAATCAAGAAATTTGCGTTAAAATGGCATCGATTTGTTTTTGCATATTTTTGCATATTTAGTTGAAAATGCATATTTTTGCATATTTTGATTTTAAATGCATATTTTGTGCATATTTCCAACTTTTAAGTGCATATTTTTGCATATTTTGGCATAAAATAGCAAAAACACAAATTGAAGTTTACATATTTGTTTCAAAAACTATTTTAAATTATAAAAATTAATTTTGGAAATAAGAAAAATTATTTTTTCTTTAATTTTTTTTTTTATAGATTGTCTTAATTTCTAAAAAGTCTTGCTTATACATATAAAGTTTTAAATATTACTATTTAAACCCACTGTTACTTTTTGCTTTTTAAGAAGTTTTTCCTATGAAAACAAGATTTTTATTGCACACATTTTATTTTTTAGTGCATATTTTAAATTTTTTAGCGCATATTTTAAGCGCATACACTCAAAAAATCATGTTAGTAAAATCAACTGAAAATGTCCGTTAAAATAACTACTTTGTAAGTTGTTTTGGGGTCAACTACTTTTTCAGTTAAATCAACTAACAATGTTAGTTATTTTAACTGACTTATGTAGTAAAATCAACTTACATTTGTAGTCAAAACAACTAAAATGTAGTAAAAATAAAAAAAATCTATAAACAATTTTTTTTTATCAAAAAATTGTTCAGAAAAAAAATTGAAGACCAAATTTTTTCAGTTTTTTTTTTTTTTTTAAAGTTGTGCAAAATAAAATAAACGAAAATTTATTTTTATTTTTTGGAAAAAATCTCTGAAAATTTTTCAGAGATAAAAAAAAATTAACTACTTTATATAACTGTTACAACATCACAGTACTTTTTTATTAGTTGTTCAAAAAAACGACTTAAAATAACTAGCAGAAATAGTTGTTTGATATTTTTCATACAAAAACAACTGACTTTCTAGTTGAAAACAACTAACTACTGTAAAATATACAAATAACTAACATGTAGTAACTTACATAATTTTCTGAGTGTATTTTCGATTTTTTTTAGTGCATGAAAATCTCATCCCTAGTAATTAATGTAAAAATTTTTATGGAAAAAGATATACAGGGAAATATGAACTGTGAATAAATAACACTACTAAACGTCGAAAATGCGACTGATACGCGACGGTGCCGTGACATAGCCCCCACGGACATTATCCCCATTTTCGGTTTGGGGATTAAGTCCGAAACGAATCCGGTCATAATCCCTATAACGGTGGTGGGGACTATGACCGAAAAAAAATGTGGACATAGTCCCAATAAAAAGTGGACATAACTCCACAGAAATCACGGGGATTATGACCGCGTAACAAATAGCCATAATCCCCATTTCAGGGATCTGAGTTCAGTGGTTCCTGGTATTTGTGGGTTTTTAATTTAAAGATAGTTAAACAAAAAAAGTTTTTCTGCGTAGCAGGACTTCGGCCGGGCTTAGGGATTACAAACTCCACAAATTAATTTAGCGACTTCGCTAAATAAATTTGTTTTTGGGTAGCAGGATTTACGTTCAGTTTTTTATGGGGATTATGACCGATTCTATTTCGGATCGGATCAGGTTTTTGATTAACCAAATGAGTTCATCATCCTTAAGATCAATGTTTAAGCTATACCATTGACTTGATTTGGCAAAAATTTCCAAAACGGGGATTTTTATGAAATTTGACCTCAATTTTCTCAAAAACCTGATGTGATGGAAAAGTTTTGAAACCAGATTTGTGATCAGTAGAACCATTGCAATTAACTGTGTAGGGTTGCGTGCCAGTCGAATCAAGTTTTATTTTTTAATGTTCAGTAGTGTAATCTAATCGTCTGAAAGTCGGGTTTGGTGTAACGTCTCAAATAAATACATATATGTAATTGTTTTTGTCTTCATTACAATCTCCATATAAGCAGCTACCATTTGAGTAAATAACATTTTTAGTTCTAGGTGTCAAGCCATTTCCACCGAATTCAGTCACGAAAAATGTTTAGAAGCTAGTTACTTGCACTTACCTTTGTTATAATTTGTAATAGATCTCTGAAAATGACTGAAAAATACAAAAAAACATTTTGACCCAGTTTTTGAACCCCTAAATCCCAATAAGCCGAGACACCCCAACATTAGAATTGTCTCTTTTATATATAATTTAAGTTTCATGCAAATCGGTTTTTAAGGGTTGAGATACTTCCCTTGTGAGAAAATTGCGTTTTTGGATTTTGATTTTTTTAAAACCTTGGCTCGATTTCCCTTGAATGAATATTTATCAAACTAAAACAGAATGCACTACTACCTCAATTTACATTCTTATATATTTTTTTATGGGCTATCGACTAAAATTTTCGAACCCGCTGTGAAGTTTTTAATTTTGGAAAAAATATTTATAATTTATAAAAAACCCAGGCACATTTTTTTTTAGTTTTTTCTCAAAAGATTTAGATGTTGGATAACATACAAAAATATTGGACCTGTACAGTAGGCTGGGTCGTATTCCAACAAAGTGCTCAGATCAACTATTAATAGTGAAAAAAAGTTGGTACAAGTAAATACAAGCAATTTAAAACCAAAATGAACAAAATCGGTCCATGGCTTCCGTTCTCGCATCGCGGGTCAAAATTGCGGTTTTTGAAAAAATGGACATAATTAAAAAAAAAAAAAATAAATATTTAAAAAAAAATTATTAAAAAAAAAAAAATTTTTTTTGTATCGCATTAATTCAAAGATATTTAGAAAAATATTGTTTGTTTTTTTCGGATATCGATAACCCACCCAAACGTGAGGCCAAAAAAAACTCACATTTTTAACATGGAGCTCAAATCTACTTTTTCACTATTTTAAAAATTTAGTGAAACAAAATTTTTAAATATATTAGTTTATCCACTTGATATCATTGAATACATCTCACGGATTGTAGAAAAAATTCTAAGTTAAATTCCTTCGTCCAGTTGGTGTGTGGAGCGATTTGAATTTAGCGGATTTCCAAAACATGTGTTTTTATCGACATTTTTTACTAATTTGTAGTTGTTAGCAACATTTTACTTAAATTAACCAGCTTTTTTTGTTCAAATGGTTGTTTTGGACCATAGTAACTCTGCTTTGAAATAATAGGCTTTTTGGACAACATTAAAGGTTTAAAAATTCCTCCAATGAAATATTCGAAAATTCCTCACTCTAAAATCGTGTATGTGTTTAAATAATGAACAATTACAAATTTATACAAAGTTTTCTTGAAGGACATCTTTAACCCTTGCTGAACGAACGCCCAAAAAACAGCTGTTTTTTTTGCTCATAGTCAAAATGGACTTTTTTGACATATTAAATAATATGTTTTTCACTTTTAGCTTTACACAGTAAAAACGACGAAGACGTAATGAAATTTCGGATGCCATTTTTTTTATTTTATTTAGTTTTAAACACTTTCCGCTTAAGTGCGCTTACTTTAAAACGTTAATTTAAATGCGATCGTTTAAATGCATTCCCCGCTCAAACGATTCACTCGCAGATGTACATATCTTTCATTTTATAATCATAGTCAAAATGGACTTTTTAACATACTAAATAAGTTTTTCACTCTTAGCTTAACCCAGGAACAACGACGAGGGCGTGGTGAAATTTCTGAATGCATTTAAACGATCGCATTTAAATTAACGTTTTAAAGTAAGCGCACTTAAGCGGAAAGTGTTTAAAACTAAATAAAATAAAAAAAAAATAGTTGATCTGAGCACTTTGTTGGAATACGACCCAGCCTACTGTACAGTGAAGAAAAAAGCTTCCCGAAAGTAATGAAAATTGGCATAAGCTTAAATAAAAAATGACTTAAGTTTTCATTAAAGTTCCTTACACTGAAAACTTACGTGAAAATAAGGAAAATATTCGTACAGTTTGTTTGAAACGTTTTGTGACGTTTTTCATGAACTGAATGAAAGTGTTCATTGATTTAATATGGAATAGCAGAACGTAAGTGAAGGATATTGCAACCTTAAATTGAAATTAATGAAAATGTTCATTAATAACAATTTTTTGTGAGTCACGCGTAACCGTCACAGAAACTTTTATTAATATACGTGAATGTAGTACACATATATGGTAGAAAAAATACACTTTCGCATTTTTTTATAGTTTTTAAGTTTTACTCTAACCTTAAATTGTAATACATCAGTAGAACCCTGGACCAGAACTTACCTCAGAGACTATGCATGGCTAAAAATTTAAAATATCAGCATTTTTTGTCTGAGTATCTTTATTTAATTATTTATGCTAATTAAATAAAACAATTTGCTCGATTCTGGAATACGATTTCACCATTCACTTAATTTTTAAAAATTTGATATTCTTTCGAATTTTAAGATACAGTTGAACCTCGATTATCCGGCCCTCTATTATCCGGTGCCTCTATTAACCGGCATGCTGTGTGTTTGTTTTTTACATCTATTATCCGTGCTTTACCTCTACTATCCGTGCAATTCATACATGTACGTACATATTGTATTTTTTGTTATTGTTTTTACCTCTATTAACTGTGCTTTACCTCTATTATCCGTGCAATATATTCACGAACATATACAAATGTAGAAAAATATATAACCTCTTTCAACCGTGTTTTTCGATTATCCGTGCTTAGTCCGGTCCCGTGCAACCCGGATAATCGAGGTTCAACTGTATTTAAATTTGTTCTCTTAATTTTTAAAGATATTTACTAGATCTTAAATTTTTTACAAGAAAAAAATTTTAAATCTTAAAATTCAAAAGAATATAAAATTTTTAAAAATTAGGTGAATGGTGAAATCGTATTCCAGAATCGAGCACAATATGAAGCATTTAAAATAAAAGTTTTTTTTATAGATATAGTTTTTTTTATAGAATATAAAAAACTGGAAATTTTTCGGAAGAAGTTTTGAAGTTTTGAATTTTTTAAATTTTAATTTATACTTTATTTGTCGAAAAACATTCCAAAATATTATTTTGTTTTTAAGTGCTTACAAAAAAGTTAAGATCTCTGAAAATTTCAGAATGTGTAGAAATGTATTCTGAAATTTTCACAGAATTGTTTTCCTTTGTTTTCGAGAACAAAACATTGCACTATGGTCATTAGACTGGCATTTTTTTTAATAAAAAAGTTTTTATTTCAGATTTCAAACGTCCGTGCAAATTTTTATTCTTCTAGACCTAAAACTTATGTGGCACAAATTTGAGACCAAGAGGATTAAATGGGTTATGTGTTTTGAAAATTTATAAAGCAATATCGTGCGACACATCATATTATTTTGATGCGCAGAGCACAAATATTAAAAAAAAATTTAAAACCGGTGGAACGTTTTTCGAGATATCGCTATAAGAAATTTGAAAAAATTTTAAAATTTCGTTCCATATACCTTTTTATAGAGCTTGAGAAAGTCTTCCATTTAAGCTTAATTTGAGCCAAATCCGACAGTTAAACCCGTGGCGCCCTTCGATCAAAATTTTTGGAAAACTTCCATCAATATTTTCGACTTTTGAAAAAATAATAATTAAAAAAAAATATTTTGCGATACATAATTTTTATTAATTTTGGCATTTGTGAATATCAAAAATTTTCTGAAATCGGTCAAGCGGTTTCGAGATATTGCCAGTTGAAATTTGTGAACAAATTTTTAAAAATGGATTTTTTCGTTTTTTTGTTTTAATTTTTATTTTGATTGCTGGGCGCCACAAACACATTTACGAAAATTTTAGAATGAATAGAAATACACCTTAACGTCTTTTTAGGTACTTAAATTTTTAGGGGGGCAACCTCATTTGTAGGGGGATCGATTTTTACGGGGGGGGGGGGGGGGGTGGAGGGGAAGTTAACCTTTTTCAGTTTTTTATAATTTCCCCATATTTTTTAGTTTTTTACAATTTCCCCATATTAAGTCATTTAGGGCGTATTTGTAATCAGATTTACAGATTTAAGGTATATAAAAGACCTATCTCGTGGTGATAAGAACGTGGCAAAAAAGACGATTTTTTCGAGTAATTAACAAAAACGTCCTAAAATTTTGTCATTTTACTCAATATGACGAAAAGTTGTGCACTTTTGTAGGACACTTTCGTTGATAAGTTTTAAAAATACTTTTTATTTGATATGCTACATGAATAGGTTACTTTGCATTACATAGGACAAAATAAAAAAAAAAATCTTAAAGATGGATAGTTCTTAAATTTGACAAGTCTCCCTTTATTTTTCCTGCTCTACAAAATAACAAGAATTCCATGAAAAACGGAAGAGGGTGACACTAGGGATACTTCCTTTGTAAGTGCAGGGTTTATAAATGATCGAACAAAAAATTTTGACACAATAGGGTTAAGATTATTTTGAAATAAATGTTAAAATTATTCTAATAAGTTTAAAAATAAAATTAAAAATGTTTAAAAGTTTTACATAAATATTTAAAAAAAATATCTCCAGTTTGTATGATTTTATCATGTCATTTATTTATTTGTTCAATTTATTTAATTTAATTAAATTTAATATTATTTAAAAATTCTTTTAACTAATAAAGCGTAGGGTTTTTTGGTACATTTTGCATTTGAGGTTATTTTTTTTTTCTTCGGGGAAAAAACTAGAGTTTTTCTCTTTGGTTTTAATTAACAGCTAAATTTTTATCTAATTTAATATTTGTTTTTGTGATATACATACATATTATCTATTAACGTTAACTTATACATATCAATTATTGTACATACATAAATATGTATATGAAGGATTTAAACTCAAGTGAACACACTTTTTAAAGTAATGTCTTCTGATCGGGGCGATTTGGGACTGGACACCCTTTAACTCAACGAGTTTTTGAGCGATCTCGTATGGATTTTTGCTAGTTTCAGATGATATTGGTTTCAGAAGTGTGTTTACTTGCCGTGAAATCCCTCAAATATTTATAGTAATTGTATGCTTCTTTTTTTATATTAAGTACATATACATAGTGTGTGCCAAAATTGATACATCTTTTTTACAGCAGTTACATTCAATTTTAGACTTAATAATTGATGTGATTAATTTTGTTTTTTTTTTTTATTTTACATAACCGGGACTTTTTACAGGCGATTTATTCAGGGGTAAGACATGAATACAAAAGACCTTACTAAAATTACCTGAACACTTGCTGGACTTCATGTTGCTTTTAGTCAAAAGTATCGAAATCATTTCAGTTTTGAACTCATGTGTTCTTTAGACTTGCCATTTTTTGTATGGGAAAAAAATTTTTCTTTCGATTTTTAAAGGCAAATTTTTATTCCACTAGGACTTAAATCTACTTGGTACAAATAAGAGGCCAAATCGGATAGCCTGTGGCACCCGGCAATTCAACAAGTTCGAAGCGCTCAACTAGAATATTAAACAAATTTTAAAAATGGTCAAACGGTTTTCGAGATATCTCTTTTTGAAATTTCTGTTTTTTTCGATTGTTCACAATTTTTTTCAAAAAGGTCTCAAAATTTATCCGGACATTTATTTACTGAGTTTGTTTTGATACAAATCAAATTATTTTGGCCCGTTTCACACTTCATTCAATGTTTTGGATTTTAGAAAATTTACAAAAAATAATAAAATGTTTAAATTTTAAAGACGATATCTCAAAAACTGTTAAACAAATTACATTTTTTATCGTGTTCAGTGTTATGCTCAACTAAATAGTCAAGGAGAAAAAAAATTTGATTTTTTTTAATTTCTTGAACATTGAACTAATTACAAATGGCAATATCTTAAAAGCCGTTTGACCGATTTCAAAGGGAACTTTTCTCGGATACAAAAAAAATTAAATATTGATAAAATTGTATTAATTAAGTGCAAAAATAATAATAAATCAACTTTCATTGCGAGGAAAAATGTGTCCCCCAAAGTAAAAAAAAAAAAAATCGCTCCTGGATTTTTTTTACATTTTGGAGGTATAAAAGATTCGGCACAGCCACTTTGTGGTACAGAGTTTGAGCAAATGTTTGCAACTACCCGAAATATTGAACCTCGACCCACCTTCAACTCAGAATCAATATTATACGCGGTGTAGAAACATAATTGTGACAACCATAGTGGAGTGGCAACATAGTATGATTGATAATTTTATCATAACATGACTGTGGCGATCATGTTATGAACTTCGCTGATTATATGATATGATAAAAAATTGTCATTTTATAATTGATGATGATCATACACGGTGAGCCTCAGCGATGTTCAGGTTGAACTTTAGTGTCGACGAAAAGTGTAAGCGAAGTTCGATTTCTACATGAATAAATGTCACAAAACTGTTAACAGCGAAATCGTAGCTGATCGCATTCGCGAGATATCGCGAAATTAGTGTTTTTGTATTTTCTAAAATTTTGACAATGAAGTTTTTTAAATATCTTCAAAAACTGGGTATGCAGTTTTAATTGTATTTATTTACATGTCACAACACAGTTTACAGCGAAATCATATCTTCTCAATTTCGCGAGAAATCGCGAAATTACTTTTTTGCTGTTTTTATTTTTGTTTTTATCTTCATATATGATTTTTTAAAATTTCATAAAAACATGGTATGCAGTTTTACTTGTGGTTGATCAAAGGTCACACAGCTGTTGACATCAAAATTGTAGGTGCTAAATTTCGCGAGATATCGCGTAATTATATATATATTTTTATTTTTTTATTATATTTTAAACCCGGTTCTTTAGAAATGATAAAAAAAAGTGGTAAGCAGTTTGATTTGAACATGCTGGAAGAAATTAAAACTGCCCCCAAAAAAATTATAGCTGCTCACTTTCGCGAGAAATAGCGAAAAACAGCTTTTTGGGGGTATTTCTTGTTTTGATTAATAAAAGAAGTTTCTTTAACATTGTTGAAAAACACGAAATGCAGTTTGACTTGCTATTGATCAAAGGTTATAAGGCTGTTAACATTTAAATTCTAGCTGCTTAATTCTTCGAGATATCGCAAAAAAACTCGCTTATCTACTATTTATTCATTAATTTGTGTTATTTGTGGTCTGTAAAAACATATACTTCAATTAACGACAAA
Organism: Pegoplata infirma; assembly: GCA_963921195.1. Taxonomy (NCBI): domain Eukaryota; kingdom Metazoa; phylum Arthropoda; class Insecta; order Diptera; family Anthomyiidae; genus Pegoplata; species Pegoplata infirma. The sequence continues at coordinate 167,693,998 of OY992539.1, read as the reverse complement.
AATGTGTTATGCAGTTTGAATTCGAGGTTATTAGAGGTGACAAAACTGCAAGCATAAAAATTATAGACGATCAATTTCCCGAGAAATCGCAAAATTACTGTACGAGCTTTTATAATAAATTACTTTTTTTTCTTTGGTATCAAAAAAAAAAAAAAAATTTAAGTAACGACAAGTATATGGTATGCAGTTTAAATTGCCCGTAACTGAAGGTGGTAAAACTGCTGAAATCTATATATTGACGCTAATTTTCGCGAAAAATCGCGAAAAATTTTTCAATTTTTTTTTCATTTATTTTGTATTGTAATAGATTTATAAATAATAGATTTAATATTAACTTTGCGATTCCTTAAAGAATTGACCACATAGGACTTTTGTGTTAGCAGTTTAATGTCTTTTTATCATGTACAAATAAAAATGCATACCACGTTTTTACACCATTTCAAAAGAACATGCAAAATTGAAAAATAAAAAAAAATAAAAAATATATAAATAATTCCGCGATATCTTGCGACAGTGTACACCTACAACTTTGATGTCAACACCCTTATGACCTTCGATCACGTACACATTAAAGTGCATATCAGCTTTCCACAACATTTGAAAAAAACCTAGAAAAAGTTGAAAAACAAAAATTGACAAAAAAGTTATTTCGCGATTTCTCGCGAACTAAAGAAGATAGGATTTCGATGTTTACTGTTTTGTGACCTTAAAATAAGTACAATGAAAACTGTATACTCAGTTTTTGAAAATATTTAAAAAACTTCAATATCAAAATTTTTTAAAATATAAAATCACTAACTTCGCGATATCTCGCGAATGCGATCAGCTACGATTTCGCTGAAAACAGTTTTGTGACAACTAATCATGTAGAAATCGAACTGCATTTACACTTTTCGTCGACACTAAAGTTCAGCCTGAACATCGCTGAGGCTCACCGTGCATAGTACGAAAGTCGCAATCATATATATGATCAAATGTATCATTCATACTAAGTTACCCCTCCCTTATAGGTGATTTGGTGTGCTGCAATAATGTTCCAAACATGTTTTTCCCTTGAAATTTAACTTAACTGACTTTAATAACCGCAGAATAATAGGTATCCTATCGAAGCTGGTGGAAACGATTCTGCGGCAATATAAACTTCTGAAACGAAAAGGCTTAGGAAAATTCTTGCAAGTACTCTAAAATGCCAAGTAGCATATGTCATAGATGGGACTAATTAATTAAAGGGACCAATTAATTGATGGTTTAATTACCATTTAATTGATGTCAATGGTAATGAAATTTTTTTCATTACCATTGGTTGTATCAATTGTACCAATTAAATTACTTATCAATTTAATTACTAATGAAAATTAAAAAAAAAATAATTACCATTGGTGTGGCATCAATTAAAAAAAATAATTACCATTAGTAAAAGACGTCACAATATCGTCAAAATCGTTAATATTTCAAAATATCTGTTGTTTTATGTCATTTGGTATTTTAGTTTTTCACATTTTATAAACCAAACACACGTTGATTGCCTTTGTATAACACAATATTTGAAATTTTTATTTGCGTTTTGTTTTTTGTCTTTAACATTTTCATATTTTTTTTTGTAAAAACATACTTTGATGTTTAAATTTTAAACTTTTCAAAAAAACAAAAATGTCAAAACCAATGATTTTGAAACCAATTATAATTGGTGTTTTTCAACAATTGGTGCATTTCATTACCATTAGTAATTATTTTTTCAATTAAAAAAATTTAATTACCATTAAATGGTAATGAAAATTTTTTCACTACCATTGATATCAACCAATGGTAATTAAATTTCAATGGTAATTAAAAATTCCCATCTATGGCATATGTACGGAAAATGGAGAATGAACGACGATCTGAATGTAGTGTTGAATTACTCACTTTCAGTACATTTTAGCTCAGTCTCTTAAAGTGAAGAAGAGTGTCTACGGAATGGGGTAACGCAATGGTAAGAAGCACATCGAGAAACTATCTAAGAGTATATTCTGTGAAAAACTTTAGTTTACCTACTTGAAAACAGTTTAAATCTAGCTTAAAATGGATGTATTTAATTAATAGATAAATTTCGTATCACCAAAGAATTTTTCACAAATCTAAGACACATTTTCACACCATATTTAGTTAAAATCTAGTTTAAATTTACTACCAATTTGTTCACAGGGCTGCCATATTTGCCGATTTATCGGTATTTTGCCGATTTTTTGCCTCAAAATTATGTATATACATTTAAGTTTGTCATTCCGTTTGTAATACCTCGAATATCTGTCCTACTGTCTGTAACCTTACAGTTATCTAATAGAATGCTACGACACCAAAAAACCGTTAATTTGCCCAAAAATAATTTTTTAATCATTTTAATAAAAAAATTTAAAAATTTTTTTTTTTAAAGTCCTTTTTTTTCAAAAACCCCAATTTTGAGGCTCAAAGTGGAGACAGAAGATAAACTCCGATCGGAGTGATATTTTGCATGTGAGTTACCCTTAGGGGACCGACACTTTTGGCGGGTATTAGAATTTGATCAGAGAGAAAAGCCCAAAAACGAGCCACCCTAGTAGGGACCAAAAATGGTTATTTTGTTATTTTTTGTCAATAGAAATGATTTATTGTATTTAAAATGGATATTTTTCATTTGTCGATTTTTTGCCGATTTTTTAAATTCAAGTGCCGATAATGCCGATTTTTTTTCATCTGGTACCCCTGAATGTTCATCATATTTATCTTCTTAGAATTGAGTGTAGGTAGTCTCCTAAAGTGAAGAAGAGTGTCTGCGGAATGGGGTAACGCAACGGTAATAAACACATCGTAAGGAGCATGGAGGTATACAGGGGGTGGGCACAGGGGGCACGTGCCCCTCCCCCTTTTCAATTACTTTTCAAGTACTTAAGTTAAAACCAAATATACATAGGCGATTTCAAACAATTTTGGGAGTTGTGCCCCCCCCCCCCCCTTTTCAAATTCCTGGATACATCGCTGGTAAGGAGGTGTTCTGTGAAAAACTTTAGTTCACGTACTTGAAAATAGTTTAAAGTTTGCTTAAAATGGATTTCTTTAATTAATATAAGAATTTCGTATCACTAAAAAATTTTCACCAAATCTAAGAAACATGTTCACAAATCTAGAAAATATTTGAGCTCGAGGATTTTTTAATGTTTAAAAAAAAAATAAAATTTGAGTGGTAAACAAATTTGTAAGGGTTTTCTATAGGAAAGAGTTTTCAGAGAGTTATTTCTAGGAAAAAAAAATTAAACTTGGCCGTACTTATTTTACCTCAGAAAATAATGGTCATTCTATATATATCATAAAAATTAAGATTTTTCATATATTTAGGGAAAATTTCTTCGGCAGTAAGAAATGTATTTGGTATTTCTATTTTTGGAAAACTATGAACTATTTATCAGTACATGAACTTAAGTCTTTTTCTTACAGTTTAAAACATTTCTAAGCCTTTAACTTAATTGTGGGAAAATTTGTGTACTATTTTTAAATAAATTGTTTAAAACGCTATTGGGCCCCCTATTTTCCGTATCTAGAAAACTAACCAAGGTAAGCGAATCGCATCAAAATTTATGACAATCCTTACAGGTACCAATGGGGTCAGAAGCCACCAGAGTCTGTACCCATGGGGTCCAAGCCCAATGTATAAAAAAAATTTGAAATCTGAAAAATTTCTGATAGAATTTAAATACAATATATAAGTAAAGGCATTTTTTTCACAAAATTTGAAACTAAATAAATTAAACTTTGTCTATTTTGGAGAACATCTTTGCACCCTAGAATAATCGTCACTTTTATACGTATATTTAACATTTATGTATACGATTATAAACATTTTATTATATTTATAATTATTATTATTTTTATAATTAAATTTTCTAAATATTTTTCTTTGGTTTTTTTAAAAAAAAGGCAGTCACAAATATTAATTAAATTTAAAGTTGCTGTTTTGTTTTATTTTACTTAGTTGTTACTAAATTAATAACTTATTTTTAAATATATATATTTTAATTAAAATAAACAAACGAAAAACAAAAAAACAAGTTAACATTTTTTTTTTTTATTTTTAAATATGTATATAACAATTTGATGAATAAAATTTAAAATTATCTTTAAATGGGATTTTACATAAATTTCAGCTATGTAGTTTTTAGTTTTTTTTTTTATTTAATTATGTATTTATTTTATCACGTTGTTTGTGTTTCCCTTTGTTACTTTAAAAATAATGCTTAGAATGTAAGTAGTATATTTTTAAGATTTTTTTTTTAATTTTGTATGTAATTGTTTCTATGATAAGTTTTCTATAATGGTGCATTTATGATATTGATTAATTAATTAATAAATAAATTACTTGTTTTAACAAAATTATATAATTTGAGCTTAAATTAAAAATAACATGATTAATTCCCAGTCAAAAATTATTTATGTCTGGGAAGAATCAGCGTTCACAACACAGAAATAATTGAAAACGAATTTATATAACAACAAACGCAGTTTCAATAAATTTTTAATTGAAACTCCTCCGATGAAGAAAATTGCTAATCAATCATCAAATTGTAGGTGATTAATTGATTTTTTTGTCAATCAATCACTTTTTGGATTTTGTTCACTTATTTGATATTTTTTTTATTTATAGTCAATCAAACTAATGATTAATTTAACGAATGAGTTGTAAACTTGTGACAAAATTATGAAAAAATTTATATTTTATGCTTTCCAATATGTTGCCAACAATAAAAAAGTACAACCCGATTATTTTGTGTATTTTTGAATTAATGAATTCAAATAAATTAAAGCGAAAAAAAATCTGGTATGTTGAAAATTTGTAATTCGACACTTAAAGACAATAACGAAAATTTTAATTAAAACATTGATTGACTCATTAAAATTTTGTTGATCAATAGATTTAATTGAAAATTTTAAGCCAATAATTTTTTGTGTGAATCTCAGAGCATTTGGAAACAAATATTTTTTTTTTTTTTTGCATTAAAACTTTTAGGAGTTTTCACGGTCTTGGGCTTTTTTGTGGGGTAATTGGCAAAATTGATATTTAACCAAATATCGTGAGCACCTTTTTTGAAAATAATTTGGACCAATAATAAACGGCATTCGAAATTTCAACTGATAGAGGGTACATATAAGTTTGTCATTCCGTTTGTAACACCTCGAAATATTGGTTTAGGACCCCATAAAGTATATATACTCAATCGATGTCCGCCCGTCTGTTGAAAACACGCTAACTTTTGAAAGACTTTACGGATGCCCCAGAAGTTTGGCATATATGTTGGGCATTTACCTGGTCAGGTTGGTATTGCAATCCAGCAAAATCGGTCTTGTGGTTCAAAAGTTATGAGCAACAGACTGAATTTCGGCAAGGGTTTTTCGTGAATTTACGAGAATTTACGATATATATACTTGTCGTTCCCCTGGCCTGGTTCGTTTTGAATTTCTGCCAAATCGGTCCAGTGGTTCAAAAGTAATTAGCAAAACCGTGAATTTCAGATTAGTTTCGCCTTAAATTCTGGTGTTGAAAACCCGTTAAACATGTTTTAAAAACATTGGTAAGTCACAAAAATATTTTGCAACGTATATTTGTCACTCAAAAATATTTTTACACAAAAAAATACACTCGAAAAAAATTTTACACTCAAAAAAAAATTTACACTAAAAAAAAAAATTTAGTAAGTTATTTTTTTTTTTTAAATTACTTAAAGTTTTTACACAAAATTAAATATTTCTAATCAAAAATGTTATTTTTTTCACGTTAGAAAATTTACTATCACTTAAAAAGGGCATTGTGGAGGGTATTCATATATTCGGCCAAGTCGAATTTAACTTTTCTACTTGTTTTTTATTTTTTATTTTTAAATTTTTGCAGCATATAGAATCTATATTATAGATGAAAAAAAATCCCACCTACTTGGCCCATATTTATACCCTACACCCATCTGTGGTACAGGGTATATTGAGTTTGTATTGATGTTTGTAACTACCCAAAATGTTGGTCCTAGACCCACCTTAAAGTATACCGATAGACTCAGAATTACTTTTTAAATCAATTTAACGATGTCCGTCTGCCTTTCCGTCTGTCCATGTAACGTTGTAAACACGATTTGAAACTTAAGTTTCTTTTGCCCCATGGACGAAGCCTATTGAAATTGAAAAAAAAAAAATAAAAAATCGGTCCATGTTTTGACCCAGCCCCCATACAAACGTCCCTTTTAATTTGCCTCAAATAGCTCTAACAACGGTTTTATAAAAGGTTTCCTTTCAAGGAATCGGAGTAGTTCTTCTTGTAGCCCCCATAAAAACCACCTTCCCGATATTCACAAAAATCTCTCAAATTTCACAAAAATCGAAAATATTTAAATTCTTCTAGATATGTCGACCTTTTTTTCAATTTCAAATTTATTTTTGTTTAGAATTTTTCTAAAATATTTAATTAAAATTTTGTTTGTGTATTTTAAACGCGAACTTTAATAATCTTATCAAATCGAATTATTATCAGACCATTTTTGGACTAAGGCCCCATTTGAAAATTTCGCCCTATATTCACATAAGCGGTTTATTGGCAACAAATCGAAGCCTATTTCACTCAAATTTGATGTGCGAGTCTTTTTTACACTTATTCAAGGTTTGACAAAATATAGATCTAATCGGTCCATGTTTGAACTTGGGATCCAGTTTCTGGGAAACACCGGTGTAGGGTATTATATGGTCGGTCTTGACCGACTACAGTCTTACTTGTTTTATTATCATTTTTAAAAAAACTGGTATAAATTTAAAACGTTGCAAATCACCAAGTTTGGTTTTTGGTTATCTGGAAAGCCTGAAAATCTTTGAACGAACACATAAGTTATAAAGAATTTTATGAATCTTACAAGGAAGGTCTTTCACAGGGCAATCACCGATTGTTTTGAAACTTGAATATTGGAATGAGAGGTAAAAAATAAGAGTTACCTGTTTTTTGAGCTGCACAATCTCAAATTATAAAAAAATAAGAGCTTTCGGGAAAATCCGCATAAAAGCCAACCTATTAGGAATTTCGCCAAACGAAAAAATAAGGGTCTGCTTAATTTTTATACAAATTATTATATATGATTTTAGTGGTCATACGTATATACATCTCCATATAAACTATCCCAACGATTTTACATTTTTGACAATAACGAACTTAACGAAGCCGAATTTGACGAAGCCTTTCGACCTGCACAAAATTTTTTTTCCATTAACGATTTTCATAGTATTTATTAACATACAATTTATTAACTTTTCATAATATTTATAAACTTTTTCATAGTATTTATGAATGAATCATAATTTATGAAATTTAAGAATTTTTAACATTTTTCATAAATACTATGAAAAAGTTTATAAGTATTATGAAAAAGTTCATAAATTGTATGAATTTGTTCATAAATACTATGAAATCGTTCATGGAAAAAAAATTTTTGTGTGTGTATAAAATGTTCATATAATTTCTTTTGAAGGAATGGAAAAAATCCTCAAAAAACGAAAAAAATCCGTTTTCCCCCTCCACTTTAACCCGCTAAATGTGAGATTGGGCAGCTATAAAAAACAGATAAGTCTTAATTTTTCTGCCCCCTTTCCTATATACAAGTTTTAGGTTAAGCGGAAACTGTGAAACCCCTTCCTTGTAAGTATACTATTTTCTTTGATTTTTTTTATTTATTGATTTTTAAATACAACAAATCGTTTGTGCGGGGTACCTGTAACCAAAAATTAAGAACCGCAGGACCGATTGCCGCCAAACTTGGACAATTATTCATTTAGTTTGTAGCCAGGTTTATCTTAAAATAAACCCCGATAGGTGGCACTGTTGTCACAATATTTCAAATTTTGATATTTATGGTACGATTTGGCTGAAATTCACAACATATATTTTTTAAACAAAAATAGGTTACCTGGTAAAATTTTGGATTCGATAGGTGGCGCTGTTGTCGTCATTATACCATTTTTTGTATTTATGGTACAATTTGGCTAAAATTCACAAGGCATATTTATAACACAAAAATAATTTGGACCCGGTATATGGCACTGGGGTGAAGTTATTAACAAAATTCATTTCATTTCAGCAAAATTTATGTATGTTTCGCCATGAGAAAATTAGTATTTATAGAATGGAAGCTACTGATGGCGCCGGGAGGAAGCTATTTAGATGTTAATGTCTAAGTAAGTCAACCCGGGAAACGCAGGGCGCTTGAGCGGGTTTTAAATAAAAAACATAATATGATTAGACATAAATTACTCCTTTTGATTAAATTTTAATTATAAACCTTTAAAATATTATAAATTTTTTCTATGTTGCCCAAACGCATTTCTACACACGGTAAAACTTTTTAAATTCTAAACGAATTTAAATGTTAAATCTAAAATAATTAAAATTTAAGACGATTTTATTGCAAATATGAACTGTTTACATTTTTGCCAAAGAGAACCTAAATGTGTCTTGGCGCCCAACTCATACTGATCGGTGTTTACTAATTTTTATTTTTAATTTTTTTCATATAATGAATTGATTGTTAATATAAAGGTAACTAACATAAGAATTTTTGGTTTAGATCTCATGATTTTATATAGAACTGCCTAAACACTTAGTAACATAAATGAAAACGCCCGAAAACTTTGAAAATATTCCTGAGCTGATCACCCTAACTTGAGTTGAGTTTTATAAGAAACAAAAAAACAATTATTGTTGCTAATTTAAACATAACATTAGGCCCGTTTTCTAATCAAGAACATTTTATATATTAGCAAAAAAAAACATTTATTTCAAAACTTAAAAAAACACAGCTAATATTATGTAAATAAATATAATTTAATACAATAAAAAAAAAAAATTCAACAAAATATTAATGAACTTGAATATGATAAAATTGAATTTGAATTTATTTAATCAATTTAGTATGCAAATTTTCAATTACAAATTAATGTTTTCGTTATTAATTTCTTAATTTACATTTTGATAATTATGTTTTTATTTGTTAATTTATTTATTTTTTTTTTAACTTTTATTTTGCAGTGATATACAATAAATTAGACAGCACAAGTGTTGGTTGTTTTTTTTTTTAGTTTTTCTCGCTTTTTGTTTCTTTTTTTTTTCTTAATTTTATGAAAATCCTTTATAGTGTACAAAGAAAAATATTAAAAAAATGGCATATGCGGTTGGAAATGTAATTCTAGCAATTACATCAATTGTTTTTGCGATACGTATCGGATGTGGAGGTTCTTTTTTACGTACTTGTACAAAGCAAGTCTGAAATGAAAAAAGAAAGAAAAAAAAATAACTTAGAATAAATATAAAGGGCAAAGGAAATCAAAAAAAATTTAACATTAATTTCTAAAATTGAAGTATAATATTGAGACGTATGAGTAATATTTATTAAAATATCAATCATACGTATATGTATTGCAGTATTAATAACATAGTGCTACAAAAGTGAACAAAAAACTTATGGAAAGCTTTTCATATGAAAATTCGGGTTGGTTGGAGTCCGTTGAGTACGGAAATACTTATAGTTTTTCTCGATCACTTCGTTTAGTACTTTTTATACCCTCCACTTAGTGATAGAGGGTATATATAAGTTTGTCATTCCGTTTGTAACTCATCGAAATATCGGTCTGGGACCCCATAACGTATATATATTCATGATGCTCGATCGATTTTAAGACATTCTAGCGATGTCCGTCTGTCCGTCTGTCCGTCTGTCCGTCTGTCCGTCTGTCCGTCTGTCCGTCTGTCCGTCTGTCCGTCTGTCCGTCTGTCCGTCTGTCCGTCTGTCCGTCTGTCCGTCTGTCCGTCTGTCCGTCTGTCCGTCTGTCCGTCTGTCTGTCTGTTGAAAATGCTCTCGCGGACAAAATATTGCACAGAGATGACTGAAACTTAACATATATATTGGAAGTTCTCCCGAGAAGTTTGGTATTGCATTTGAGCGATATCGGTTCAGCGGTTCAAAAGTTATGAACGAAAATGTAAGCACACCTCAAAAATTTCAGTACATTCAACATAACCTAAATATACAAAATGCTTTAATTCGGCTTCTGGTTGACATATGTTAACATAATTGAACACCAAATGGTATTTAAAGAACTACGAACATATTTTTTGACACAAAACGAAAAAAATCGCGGATTTTTTTTTTTTAACAAAATTTTTTTTCGCGGAAATTTTTTTTAAATTTTTTTTTCAAAAGTAATTTCCTTTTAAATAAAGTTGTTTGCAATAATCTTTTTGAAATTGTGGAGGGTATCACTACATTCGGCAAGGCCGAATTTAACTTTTTTACTTGTTTTATTAGCAAATGTGGTGAAAACCCGAAATTCTTAAATTAAAATTAAAAAAAAAACGTTGTTTAACAACTGATTATTATTTTTTTTTAAAAGATATGAGTCTTACTTCTTAAATCATGCGCGGATGGAGCTCTTGGGTTTGGGGAGGGATTTTTTTTTCTCAAACATTTTTTTGCAGGGAATTTTCAGGTCGAATTTGAATTTTTAGTTAGGTTTTTAGTGTTTACCTATGGTGACCATTTTTTTTTCTAAACTCAAATCCGTACGCCAAAGTTTTTATGATTTTTTTCCTCTGAAAACTCTGTCCTATGGTAAAATACTGACTTATTATTTCAACACTCAAAAATGTCGGTTGACGTAACAAACGTGCACTCAAAGAATTATGTAGGTAAATTCCACTGAATATTCACTTAAAACAACTGAAATTTTATTTAAAAACCATTCCACTGTTTTTTCATTTAAAATAAAAACACATTACAGTCAATTTTAAATGTTAATTTAATGAGTGACCAAAACATTAAAAAACTAGTGAATATTCAGTTATTTTGTATTGAAAAATAGTAAAACTATAGAAGAAATATTTTACTGCCGAAATTAAATGTAACAGAAAATTCGTTTTTAATACAGTAAATATTTTTTTTTAAACTACAGAAACAGTAAAAAAAAATAAATCCTTTATAAAATAAGTGATTTTTCTTTTAAAATGACTTTACTGATTACTTTTTAAAATAACCTACAAACAGTTAATGACATAATTTTCTTAGTGTGGGATCAACAACTGTTAAAAAACAACTGTCGTTATTTTGCAGAAAACTTAGTTGCCTTCAAACAATTTCACTTGTTTTACCGATCAAATTGTTTCAGTATAAAAAATATAACAAAAACCCACAGGTTTTGAAAATACGAAAATCCCTCAGACTCGGATGACTTTTTCTCTTTTGTTCTCATATCTCTTTTTTTCATAAAACTTCCCAGATAACACTGTCGAACAAATTAAAAAAAATTCAAAATCCCATGAATCTGAATACATGATTTAGAAACTTTTGATCTCCTTATTCCAAGTCCGAGTTTTAAATATTTGAAACTCTTAATTCAGCCTGAAAAGAGTTCATAATTTGCTTACTCAAAATAAGACTTGATTTTAGAAAATATGCATTCTAAAATATAAAAAACAGCTAACAATGTACTTTTTGGTGATCCACTAACTTATTGTTAGTATAAAATAGACCTACTTATATATTCCAAATCTGCCATCCAAAATTTTATTAACCGTTTTTAGATGTACGCGTTTGACTACACTGTAATGCCCTAATGTTCTTTATATTAATAAATAAAACCAAAATTTTCAAACGCGAATGTCTCGAAAGCGGAACATGATAGAACAATTTAGATTGCAGATTTTGAATTAAGAGGTCCATTTTATAAACAAATTTAGTCCTAGTTTGTGAATGCATCATAAGAAGAATACGTTACAGTGGAACCCCAAAAAGTGTTAAATTATTGTTTTTCTTTTTACTGTTTAACATTAGGTATCTCGAAAACCTGAATCATTTGGATTCATGCAATTATATTATCTTTCTAAAAATTTGGAAAATCCATCATCCCGAGAACTTTTCGTTATAAAAAAAAGATTCTGAGCGCTTTTTCATATAAATTTGTAAAGATCAAAATAATCTCATGCTCAGATACATTTTGTGTAATGTAACTCTTGATTCACGAACTTTAGAATTAATACAATATAAATTTTCTAATAGTCAGACCTAAGTTATAAAAACTACTCTGACGACTTATTTTACAGGGGCAACTCATGAATAGTAGTGTCCAGGCACGTACACAGGATTTTTTATACCCTCCACTCTAGTGATAGAGGGTATATATAAGTTTGTCATTCCGTTTGTAACACATCGAAATATTGGTCTAGGACCCCATAAAGTATATATATTTATGATCCTCGATCGATTTTAAGTCGATCTAGCGATGTCCGTCCGTCCGTCCGTCCGTCCGTCTGTCTGTCTGTCTGTCCGTAGAAAACACGCTAACTTTTGAAAGACTTTACAGAGGCTACTGAAGTTTGGCATATATGTTTGTCATTTACCTGTTCAGGTTGGTATTGCAATCCAGCCAAATCGGTCGAGTGGTTCAAGAGTTATGAGCAAAAGAGTAAATTTCGGCAAGGGTGTTTCGCGAATTTACGAGATAAAAAACACGATAACTTTCGAAAGACAATAATGAGACCACTGAAGCTTGGCACGTATCTTTGCCGTTCCCCGGGTCTGTTTGGTTTTAAATTTCAGCTCAATCGGTCCAGTGGTTCAAAAGTTATAAGCAAAACCCTGAATTTCAGATTAGTTTCACCTAAAATGCCACGTGTTTTAACAAGTTTTAAAAGCATTGGTGGTAACTAAACAATGCTTTTCAAACTTGTTTAATTTTAAAGCAATGCTTTTTAAACTTGTTTAGTTTTAAAAGCATTGGTAAATTAAAAACAACACTCGAAAAAAAATTTACACTCAAAAAAAATTTTACACTCAAAAAAATTTTACACTCAAAAAAAAAATGTACACAAAAAAAATTTAGTTTTTTTACAAAAAATACTATATTTTGTGTACATTAGGCTGGGTCGTATTCCAACAAAGTGCTCAGATCAACTATTAATAGTGAAAAAAAGTTGGTACAAGTAAATACAAGCAATTTAAAACCAAAATGAACAAAATCGGTCCATGGCTTCCGTTCTCGCATCGCGGGTCAAAATTGCGGTTTTTGAAAAAATGGACATAATTTAAAAAAAAAATTAAATATTTAAAAAAAAATTATTTAAAAAAAGAAAAAAATTTTTTGTATCGCATTAATTCAAAGATATTTAGAAAAATTTTGTTTGTTTTTTTCGGATATCGATAACCCACCCAAACGTGAGGCCAAAAAAAACTCACATTTTTAACATTGAGCTCAAAACTACTTTTTCACTATTTTAAAAATTTAGTGAAACAAAATTTTTAAATATATTAGTTTATCCACTTGATATCATTGAATACATCTCAGAGATTGTAGAAAAAAATTCTTAGTTAAATTCCTTCGTCCAGTTGGTGTGTGGAGCGATTTGAATTTAGCGGATTTCCAGAACATGTGTTTTTATCGACATTTTTGACTAATTTGTAGTTGTTAGCAACATTTTACTTAAATTAACCAACTTTTTTTGTTCAAATGGTTGTTTTGGACCATAGTAACTCTGCTTTGAAATAATAGGCTTTTTGGACAACGTTAACCCTTGCCGGCACGGGGTTAAAAAATTCCTCCAATGAAATTTTTGAAAATTCCTCACTCTAAAATCGTGTATGTGTTTAAATAATCAACAATTGCGCACTTAAGCGGAAAATGCTTAAAACTAAATAAAATAAAAAAAAATGGGATCCGAAATTTCATTACGTCTTCGTCGTTTTTACTGTTTAAAGCTAAAAGTGAAAAACATATTATTTAATATGTCAAAAAAGTCCATTTGACTATGAGCAAAAAAACAGCTGTTTGAAATTTTTGGGCGTTCGTTCAACAAGGGTTAAAGATGTCCTTCAAGAAAACTTTGTATAAATTTGTAATTGTTGATTATTTAAACACATACACGATTTTAGAGTGAGGAAATTTCAAAAATTTCATTGGATGAATTTTTAACCCCGTGCCGGCAAGGGTTAACGTTGTCCAAAAAGCCTATTATTTCAAAGCAGAGTTACTATGGTCCAATACAACCATTTGAACAAAAAAAGTTGGTTTATTTAAGTAAAATGTTGCTAACAACTACAAATTAGTCAAAAATGTCGATAAAAACACATGTTCTGGAAATCCGCTAAATTCAAATCGCTCCACACACCAACTGGACGAAGGAATTTAACTAAGAATTTTTTTCTACAATCCCTGAGATGTATTCAATCATATCAAGTGGATAAACTAATATATTTAAAAATTTTGTTTCACTAAATTTTTAAAATAGTGAAAAAGTAGTTTTGAGCTCAATGTTAAAAATGTGAGTTTTTTTTGGCCTCACGTTTGGGTGGGTTATCGATATCCGAAAAAAACAATCAAAATTTTTCTAAATATCTTTGAATTAATGCGATACAAAAATTTTTTTTCTTTTTTTAAATAATTTTTTTTTAAATATTTAATTTTTTTTTTAAATTATGTCCATTTTTTCAAAAACCGCAATTTTGACCCGCGATGCGAGAACGGAAGCCATGGACCGATTTTGTTCATTTTGGATTTAAATTGCTTGTATTTACTTGTACCAACTTTTTTTCACTATTAATAGTTGATCTGAGCACTTTGTTGGAATACGACCCAGCCTAGTGTACATACGTACGTGCATTCAGTCAGAAATACTTTTACAGTAAAAAAAAGCATTAAACTCGAAAAAAATTTTACACTCAAAAAAAAAATTAGTAATTTTTTTTTTTTTTTTAAATGACAAAAAAAGAGTTTTTTACTCAAAATAAAATATTTCTAATCAAAATTGTTAATTTTTTTACGTTAAAAAATGTGCTACCCTTTAAAAAAATGCATTGTGGAGGGTATTCATAGATTCGGCAAAGTCGAATTTAACTTTTCTACTTGTTTTTTTTTGGTTTTCATCCAATCTTTTTGAGCCTACATTTTTAGAAAACAAAATATTTATTTAAAATTTAATATAAAAAAGGATTCGAATTATTTAAAAAAAAAATAGTTTGAAAATTTATGCAACTTTTTTTTAAAAATTCTCAAATATACATTACGCGTAAAAAATAAAAACTCTGGGACACCTATTTGAATTGTTTAAGAAAACTTCTAAGAGCATATATTTCGTATTGAAAATTCTGAGATTCTTTTTGGTATTCAAAAATTTTCAGATTCTGGAACATTTTTCGTAATGAAAAATTCTCAGATTCTGAGATATTTTTCGTATAATGAATTTTTCTAAACAAAAAATTTCAGATTTGTATAGAAAAATTCTGAGATCCTGAAACATTTCCCGTGTAAAAAAAATCTCTTATCTATTTATTGAATAAGAATATTTACAGATTCTAAGACATTTTTGTACACACAAAATATTTTGTAAGTACCCAGCAAAAATTGGCATTACTAGTAATGGGTTTTGTAATCCGAAACAGATGTTATTAGGTAGTTACCCAGCAAAACTTAGATTACCAAATAAGGTATAAAATAAGGTAAAGGATCTCTTATTTTATATATTGCAGCATTGATGATTTTAACAGGCGATGAGACTCAAAGTAATGCATCCACATTATCACAAAGAATACCAGTAAGGTATAAAATAAGTCATAAATTTATAACGAAGAATACGAGTAAGGTGTAAAATATATGATATTTTATAGGTTACGAGAAATGAAATAATTTAGCATACCAGAAGATAATATATAAGGTGTTACGAGTAGTGAAAAAGTAATTTTGTATTAAGTTTACTCACGTGATTGTAAGTGAGTGTAAGTAGATAAAATATGCTCGTGAGTGTGTGTCGTTATAAATTTCCTGTCGTGAGCCCATCTCTAGTTTAAACTTATGCATTTTTTTATAAAATAATTATTTTTTATGTTATTGTAATGCATTATGCATCCAATTATAAATAATACATTATTTCAAACTTTCAAATAATACATAATGTAACCAAATATAAGTCATACATGATTTAATGTTTAGAAATAACAAATATGAAATACATTTTTTCTAATAATCATGCAATACGTAGCAAATTATTAGAAATGCATTATTTTTCACTTGAAAATAATACGTTGTGGAACAAATGTTTGATAAGACATCATAAAATAATGCTACAAATAAGTTATAAGCATTACCAGGTAATGTGTTATATAATCACTACCCATTACCAAAGTTTTGCTGGGTACTTATTGAATGAAACACTAATTATTTTAACAAGAGCGTGAGACAAAAATATCTAGTGAAGAGTATGGAGATAAATAAGTAGTTACTGCCTCGGATTACAAATAAGGAGTAAAAAACCATTACAATAAAAAGTAAAATAATTAGTTAATTAAAACTTTTAAAATTTAACTTGTTTTTACTAAAACTTTAAAATTGCGTAATTTTTATTAAGCTTTTAAGTACTTTTTAAGTTAATTGAATTGTAAAGGTTAAAAACTGCAAGTGCAAGAAGATATTATTACTTAGAGGTGCTTTTATAACATATTACTGAGAAGTAGTTACTTTTGGGCTTAAAATAATGTTAATGGTAATGGGTACTGATTATAATTAATGTACTTGGTAATGATTACTTTTCACAACTCATTACCATGTTTTTGCTGGGTAAATTTTACTGAAAAAACGTTTAAAACAATCGTTTTTCCTTTTAAGAACGGACTACTTATATTTCATTTGAAACAACATACTTTTTCGGTTATTTTTATTTTTAAACGTTAATAAGTGACTAAACATTCCGGAAAAACAAATGATATTTCAGTTATTTTAACAGTTTGGTATTTTTTTATTTTTTGGAGAAAATTTTTTTTTTGAATAACAAACTACAACAACCGTACTTCTGTAAAATTATTCGGTATTATCAGTCACAAATCATTTAGCTGATAAAAATATTTTTCCGTAAATTTCGTAGTTTATTTTTTTAACAACTGTATAAATCAGTTAATATTTTAGTTTCTTTGAAAAACAAACAACAAACGTCTTAAACAACTTTAACTAAAAACTTTTTGAATAACCGTAAATACTAGGTACCTTTTCTGTGTGTATCTTAAAAAAAAAAAAAAAAACTATAAAACTAGATAAACAACAAAGTTATAATTTTTGAAGTTTCGGGTTTTCAACACATTTGCGTTTAAAAAAATTACCAAACGAAGCGATCGAGAAAAACTACACTAAAAACATAATAGTAAAACCACAAGAAAAGTTTGTAACTTTTTTTTGCTACCTCCTATTTGACAACAATTCCTTTTCATTTTACAAGCTTTTTAGCAATAATTTTGTAATTTTACAAGCTTTTTACCAAAAAAATTGTAAATTTACAAATTTTTGACGCCTTAAAACTTACAAGGAGGTTTCGTGTTTTTACTAGATTTTTTGCTACCTCCTATTTTACGAAATTCCTAGTAAAAATTACGAGCTTTTTCGTAATTTTACAAGATTTTTACCAATAAAATTGTTAATTTACAATTTTTACTACAAGGAAATCTCTTGAATTTACTAGATATTTTTTTGTAAAAAAATGTTGAAAATTTGTAAAATTACCAAAAAATTAAAAAAAAAATATAAATTTTGATTGAATATTTTTTGTTAAGAAACAAGAAAAACTGTCAAATATTATTAAAATGGGATTACGAGACTTTTTATAGTTATTTGACAAGGTTTTTCTTTTTGTGTGTATGAGCATTAGGGGGGGATCGAATTTGGCTTTTTGGCGAATTTCGTTCCGGCTCACCGACAGATGTGTTGGAATAGACCTAAAAACAATGTGGTTAAATTTTCATGCAGATCGGTGGTCATCTTCCGCTGCCGAAATGACGTTGAAAATCCGCGATTTCTTAAAAAATTGAATTTATTTTAAAAAAATGCCAAAAATCCAAAAAGCACTTAATCTTCTTTTTTATTTCAGTCAATCTTTTCAATTTGACCATATTTTCTTAGAAAACAATTTCAGCTTAATAGGACATTGTTAACCCCTATAAAACGGTTGCCGAAAATGACCCATATATTTTGCCCTAAAATCAAAACCACCAAATTTAAAAAAAATTTTTTTTTTTGATTTTAATTTGCACAATCTAAAGTTGTTATTGCATTTATTTAAAGTATATATAAGTTCGTTTGACAAAAATTTTTTTTGAAAAAATACGAGATTCTTAAACAGCGCGTGTAACGGTTTGTTTCCAGGACATTTTGGGAAAATTGCACTTTTTTTTTGAAAACTCAACATTTTTAGTTAAAAACTTTTCATTTTACACTAGATTTATTATAAATTATAAAACTTAATATAGAAATGTTGGATTTTAAGAAATTCTTTAACCCTAAACAGCTTTGGGCCCTAAATGACCCATGATGAACAAATGCATCTAGCAATAAACCGCTTTTGGCGGTCGACTAACCATTGTGAACATATTTTTTAAATTAAAAATGGGAGCGTGAGTAAAGATGGGAGCGTGAGTAGAGATGGAAGCGTGAGTGAATTCGACCAAATTTCTCACGCAAGAAATTTTTGAATTTTGAATACATTTTTCGCAGGGTTACATGAGTGTCACATTTTAATCTCACTCGAGCTGAGTTTCATTTTTCTGTCACCATAAAAAATCATGCAAACTCACGAGATTTTACTCACATTTAACAGTACAATTTTAAAAATTATATTTTTAATGCAAATGAAACAAAAAAAGTTCAAAAAGCATTCAAATAGTATTCCCGCTTAAATGCACCCACCCTTAAAGCATTTTCCGTACCCACCATTAACCATTTATTTATATCTGACACAAAAAGTAATTCACATAAATTCAATAGAATATTTACTTGCTGTATTCTGGCATTTAAGGGGATATTTCGGGATGGGTGCAATTAAACGGGAAATAATAAATAAACTTGTTTAAATAAAATATATGGATCTTTTTTTTATTTTGCATTAAAAATATAATTTGAACAAATGCACACGTGACACAAATTTCACGTGATTCACTCGCAAACGTGAGTTAAATTTCGTGAGTTGCATGATTTTAATGGTGATAGAAAAATAAAACACGTCAAAATATAGTTTTGTTGAGTTTTCGTGAGCGTGATTACAGCGTGAACGAGTTTAATATGTTTCACTCAAGTGATTCTGCGTAAAATGTATGCAAACTTAAAAAATTTCCTGTGTGAAATTTTTTTTTCTTCGTGAGCGTGAGTTGGTCACATTCACTCACGCTCTCATCTATACTCACGCTCCCATCTTTACTCACTCTTCCATTTTTAATTTAAAAAAATATGTTCACAATGGTTAGTCGCCCGCCAAAAGCGGTTTATTGCTAGATGCATTTGTTCATCATGGGTCATTTAGGGCCCAAAGCTGTTTTGGGTTAAAAAATTTCTTAAAATCCAACATTTCTATATTAAGTTTTATAATTTATAATAAATCTAGTGTAAAATGAAAAGTTTTTAACCAAAAATGTTGAGTTTTCACAAAAAAGTGCAATTTTCCCAAAATGTCCTGGAAACAGACACGCGCTGTTTAAGAATCTCGTATTTTTTCAAAAAAAATTTTTGTCAAACGAACTTATATATACTTGAAATAAATGCTATAACAACTTTAGATTGTGGAAATAAAAATCAAAATTTTTTTTTTTTAAATTTGGTGGTTTTGAGTTTAGGGCAAAATGTATGGGTCATTTTCGGCAACCGTTTTAGAGGGGTTAACAATGTCCAATTAAGCTAAAATTTTTTTCTAAGAAAATATGATCGAATTGAAAAGATTGACTGAAATAAAAAAGAAGATTAAGTGACTTCTGTAATTTTGGCAATTTTTTAAAATAAATACTATTTTTAAGGAAATCGCGGATTTTCAACGTCATTTCGGCAGCGGAAGATGACCACCGATCTGCATGAAAATTTAACCACATTGTCTTTAGGTGTATTCCAACACATCTGTCGGTGAGCCGGAACGAAATTCGCCCAAAAGCCAAATTCGATCCACCCTAATGAGCATTTCCGTACAGTATGGACTCCAACCAACCCGAATTTTGATATGAGAATCTCTGCATAAGGTTTTTGTTGACTTTTGTAGCACTATGTAGTCAACAACTTTCAAATATCGAAAAGACTTTCAAATAACACTGTGAAAAATTATTAACTTTGTTTTATTACAACTGAGTACTTACAATATATAGTTTTATTCTTTCTGTTTTACTTACCTCTGTTGCGCAACCATTATTGACTGAATGTGTGCAGGGGCTGCCACTGCTTCCGCCACATGTGGTACACGCTACAATCTCATTGGGTCCACCGGCATCACGTTTCTTTTCACCCTGATAGACGGCAGTAAATTTAAAAAACTTTAATTGTAATTTCATATTTTATGGTTGCGAATTTGTACAAAAATCACGTACAAATATTTTTTTATGTAAGTAATATTAGTTTTATTTTTATATGTTTGTATGTATAAATATTTTAAATTTGTTAAAATTGAACAAAATTTTTTACAATAAAAAAAATGTAGTAAATTTTTTATTTTTTTTTGTTATTATACATTTAAAAAAGTAATAGATTTGTATACAATAATAAAATGGAAAGGAAGTTAAAATACACATAGAGGAACAAACAAAATTGGCATTGTAAATATTGCATATTTATTTTTATTTTTTTTTTTTTAAGTACGTTACATTTATGCAATTGATATTTTTACAGAAAAAAAAAATATATTTAAATATTTTCATATATTTATTTATATGTTTAAAAATACGTTTGTATACACACAATATAGCACAGAGAGTATACAACAAAATTACAGCAAAAAAGCATTAAAAAAAATGTAGGAAGACACAAAAAAAACAAAAAAACAAAATACATTTTTAAAAAAATCCATTAAAAAACATAAATTTTTAACGTACATTAAAATACATAAAAAAATACATATTTAAAAACATTTTAAATTTTATATTTATTATTTTGATTTATACTTACGGGCTTGAGTATTTAATGTCATATCAAAGAAGCATATAAATATTAGAGAGAAGAACATAAACATATTATAGAAAAAATTTATGTCAGTATTATAAAAAGTATTTAATTACATTTAAAGTATGTCTGTATTTTAATACACTGAGAGAAAAAAAATATATAATGATTTAGATTTTTTTCCATTTATGGAAATAGGACCACTTATAGAACTACCTACTAACTACACTCAAAATAAAACCTCTATCGTATCAGCAGAGAAATCTGCTAAAAATACACCCATTTTAAGCAATAGGAGAAAATTTGTCAAGACATCAGAAAAATCTGCTGATTTTAGCAGAGAAATCTGCTGATTATAGAAGAAAAATCTTTTGGTTTCAGATAAACAATCTAAAGTGTATTTTATTTACCCGGTGAAAATGCTTATGTCTGCACATTAGGGTGGAGCAAATTTAGCTTTTTTTCGAATGTCAAAATCGTAGGGCAATGTAGGGCAATGTCTTTGGGTTCATTCTTCTAGATATGTCGACCTTTTTCAATTTCAAATTTATGGGTTACTTTTTTGACTTGAAAATCGGAGACACTACTAAAAAAGTGTTTTTTTAAAGCATTTTTTTTGGTCCTTCAAAATTAAAAAAAGCGTTTTTTCCAAAGATAACCTACTTTTTTTAAGTAAATTGCATTAAAGGCAAACAAATAATACGGCAATTAAAAATATACATCCTTTCAGTACTGTGCTAATAAGCCGCTATATTTTCATCAAAAACTATTAAAAATATTTTTTTTTTTTTTGCAAAAGCAGCAACTAAAAAAAATTCTTTTCGATTTTCAAGTCAAAAATGTCTTCGAATTTCGTAGTCTTGCCCAAAACATTAAATCATGATAATGTTTGGCTGAAGATTTGCCAAAGCAAAGCTTTTTTAGAAAAAAAAATTGATATATCCGATTAGAGTGTTGTTCTAGCTCGAGGATCAAAAATATTTCTATTTATGATATTGTCATAATAGATTATTTTTAATTTATTGCTTTAAAAAGTTACTCATCTCATAGTTTGATGTTTGATTGACCAATAATGATTCTCTAAATCTGCTGACGATCTCTTAGTGGGGGTGAAACTGATCAGTACAGATATACTATGAGATAAGTAACTTTTTTAATAAATTAAAAATAATCTTTTACACCGTCCGACAAATTGCAGATTTTTGCTGTACACATGAACCGGACCAAAAAATTCTGAGAGTGGGGCCAAAAATAAAATACCCGTGTCTCCCAGTTTTTCTAGTTCAATTTGCTTTTTCGCGAAAAATGAAAAAAAAAAAAAAAAATTGTTTTGCACTAAAAAAAAGATCACTCTAGTCAGAAAGTGGAGATAAAAATAATATTTCCGTGTTTTTCAGGTTTTTTAAATCAATTTGTGTTTTTAGCGAAAAATGTAGAAAAAAATATATTGTTAAATTGTGTTTCACAAAAGAAGTGTGAATTAAGTCGAAAAACTGTATGAAATATACTTCTCATAAAAATAACGTTAATAGGTGTCTTTAGTAAAATTTGATGGTAGTTCTTTTTTGGAACACATTAACCCTCTATCACCCATTTTGGGGGTCATTTTTGCCCTTATTTCAAGTACTCTCAACGAAAACCATTAAATCTTGCGTTTAAAGGGTTAAAATGTTTTACAAAGATGTTCCGCATCAAATTTCACTATGGGTTCTCAAAGGCCAATAGTTCGCACAATGTTAGCAAAATGCTTAAATAAGAAAAATCGTCATGTATTATATTTTATTAAATTGCGTTACACCATAGATACTTTACAATTTTATTTTTTTATGCATTTTGCTTATATCGCACGAGCTTTTGGCTTTTGACAACACCTAGTGAAATTTGATGCAGAACATTTTTGTAAAACATTTGAACCCTTTAAACCCACTTTTTAGTGGTGTTAAATGATAATTTTTGAACAAAAGGTCTTAAATGACCCCTAAATGGCAGATAGAGGGTTAATATGTTTTACGAAAAGAACCGCCTTCAAATTTCACTAAAAACATTTTTAGCTCAGAAGTAGGTTAAATACATTTTTTGACTTATGTTAGTTTAGAACAGTGGTCGGCACCCATTGCACGCTGGAGCCGAACACAATCGGTAATTCACATATATACAACACGAATGTCAACAAAAAATCAACAAAGAGCATAAAAAAACAAATATTTTATTCAGTAGCAAGCTTACTTTCTTCAAAGCAGGTTGATGTCGCTTTGTTGAAGAAATACACCAACACATGCATATTTTTATTAAAATACTAATACTTTCATATGCCTCTTTCTGCCGACCACTGGTTTAGAATATTTAAGATAAACACGGCGTTTTTTATTGTCGTTTTTCGCTAAAACGCGAATTGATCTAGAAAAACTGGGAGACACGTGTATTTTTTTTCGGCCCTACTTTCAGAATCCATCGTTCTGGTCCATGTGTACAAAAGTGTGTCGGACGGTGTTATGACAATATCATAAATAGAAATATTTCTGTGCCTCGAGCTAGAATATTACTCTATTTTAATCGAATATATATATATAAAGGCTGAATAAATAGATTTTATTCTAAAAATAAAAAACAACATTAATATATTTTTTTTTGATCATGTTACAGATTTTTGGAGGATATTGATGTTATTTTTGATTTGAAGTCTGTATTTTGTTTAATAAAAAAATTATAACGAAAACATTTTTTTTTTTGAGAGATGATATTTAAGAATTGTGGCCCTATGTTCCTCTTAGGAATTCTCAAGGATTATATATATTTAAGAATGCTAGAGGTGACAAATTTTCGATTTTTCTATCGAGATTTCTTTCTCGTTTGAACGCACCTTAAGACACTCTAGCTACATACATCCGTCCATCTGTCTGTGGAAAGCAGGATACAGTGAAAACCAAAATGCTGTAAATTTGGCAAATGAGTGTATTACTTAAGTTTGAAAAAGGATTTTGATATTTTGGAGACACATCTCTCTTCAAGCAAGTTTAGGTTGTGTTAAAATGGCAAAAATGGTACGTGCTAGAAAAAATTGTATGGCAAATTTGGATTCAAGAGAGAAAAATCTAGAAGAATCAGTTGGATATTTCACTGGGAGGTTTTTGTGGTCGAACACTGGAATTAAGAAGCAATAAGTCGAAAACAGGATCACCTAGGATTTTCGTGTTAACGATTTTTTAGTTAAAAATAAAGAAAAGTGAAATTCCAATATCCGATTTTCTCACCATTTAAACATAACATAAACTTGTATGAATAGGGGTACGCAGAGTATAAAAGATTCGGAACAGAAGAATTTAACCCTCTCACTTGTTTTTTGTTTATTTGTTAAACAAATGGAACATTTTTTGTTAGAACTTAAGACTTGGTAAAAAAGTAGTTTTGATAAAAAAAGTTTTTGATGAAAAAAAAAATTTGATAAAAAAAATTTTTTGTTGATACAAAAAAAAATTTAATGAAAAAGAAATTTTTGATGAAAAAAAAATTTTCGATAAAAAAATGATGAAAAATTTTTTTTCTGATGAAAAACAATTATTTAAGAAAAAAAAAAATTAGTGAAAAAATAAGAGCTCAGGCTCTTATTATAATTATGTATTATAATTTAGTCATGTTATATATGGTTTGAATTGAGAAGGTGTGAAAGAAAAATTTATTTTTCTAAAAATTTAAGACATCCTGGTTCGTTTTTTACTAGTTTCATATAATCCAGTTATTATAATCTTCAGAAAAACTTTTAATGTCAAATTTATTCAGTTAATATTCAATTATATTCTATATGTGAAAATTATTAACAGATCGTAGCCGCCAAGGATTGAACCCATGATGTTTTTGCTATTAACTGCCTCATAGATGCGATCACTCTTGACCGATACGCTAAGTTGGCTGTTAAGCAAGTATCAACTAAATCATTGTTTTTCAATTCTTGTTTGGTTGTTGCTGTTGTTTTTCGTACAGAAGAAGTTGTAATTGTAATATGGTGAATAAATTAAATTTTTAGTAATCATCATTCTTTCTCCTTTCCTTCATTAACTCTGATCTAAGTACTTATTTTGCAATCTTGCCAGAACATGGTCTAAATTTTGTTGAAACAAAAATGATGAAAAAATGTAGAAAATTTTTTTTTATTTAAAAAAAGTACATGAAAAAAAATTGGATAAAAAATTTTAGTTTTTTGTTGAAAAATAAATATGTTTCGTTTTATTCACCAGCTGGGAATTTTTATTCAAGTTACAAATCGAAGTTACAGGCCTTTTTGGTTTTAAGGAAATGAAAATAATAATTCTGTTTTTATACCCTCCAACCACAGTATGGGGGTATACTCACTTTGTCATTCCGTTTGTAACGCATAAAAATATCGGTCGGGGACCCTATAAAGTATATATATTATTGATCTATGATCGATTCTAAGTCGTTCTATGAATGTCCGTCCGTCCGTCCGTCCGTCCGTCCGTCCGTCCGTCTGTATAAAACACGATTCAGTCCAAAATAAAAGAGCTAGACCCCTGAAAATTGGTCAGAATATGTATAATGTTCATAGGCCGGTTAAGTTCGGAAATGGGCAAAATCGGGCAAGGGGGAAAAAAGTTCCCCCTTAACAAACTAAAATAACCACTTAAAAAACGCCATTTTTACATCTTTTTTTGCCATTATTGTTAAACAAATGAAATCTTTTTATGTCAGAAGGGGTTTAAACTCCTGAACTTAGACCCAGGCGGCCGAAAATTTTAGTTTTTTTCTACCCGCCCCTTTTGTGGGCGTGGATTTAAAAAAACCATTAAAATAATGAGAAAATGGTTTTACTAAATTGGCAAAAGCATAATAAATAAATTAGTTAACATTTATCGTGATGGGGAAAGTATCCCTCATCACCCCCACCAAGCCCCCCCCCCACAAAAAAACGACCCTGGATTTTTTATATGTTTTTACATGTTGGAGGGTATCATAGATTCGGCATAGCCGAATTTAACACTCTCACTTGCTTTTTTTTGTTTTTGGTCAAACTAAGGTGGCATCCTGCATCATTTTTAAAAATAGACATTAGCCTAAAACATTATCATGTTAAAAAGGAGCCCAAAAGACAATGTTCTATAGGTCCAATATTTTTTTTGTTAATATTGAACCTAAAAGGCAACTTTTCAGATCCTGACGATTTTCAAATCGAAAAAGCTAAATTTGCTCCACCCTTATGCACATACAATGCATTTTAAACATATATGTATATTACTTTAGACTGGCATTTTTTGTATAGCAAAAAAGTTTTTCTTCCGATTTTGAACGTCTGGGCAGATTTTTATTCTCCTAGGCCTATAACTTAAGGCCAATCGGATTAAATAAACTCGTGGCACCCGGCGATCAAAGATTTGGATATTTGAAAACTAAAAAAATATGTAAAAAAAAAATCCAAAGTTTTGGACTTTTGGAAAATTTCCACCAATATTTTAGACTGTTGAAAAATTAAAAAATAAAAAAAAGGAACTTGCAATATTTTTTTTTTATTTCGGCATTATGAATATAAATATCAAAAAAGTTCTGAAATCGGTCGAGATATCGCCATTTGAAAATTGTCAAAATATTTCTAAAAATAGGTGGTAAAAAATTTAAAAAAAATCCCCAAATTTTTTTTGCTGACTATTTCATAGAGATTGAGACAAACTTTTATTTAAATTTGAGCCATATCAAAATATTTAACCCAAGGCATCCTTCGATGAAAACTGTCAGCCTTACCATAGAAGAAAAATATAAAATTAAAATCGACTTTTTATTTTATTTTCCATATAAATTGTTTTTATTTTTAAAATCGACTTTCAAAAAATGTATGGACAATTTGAAATTTAAAATAAAACTTTTGTTAAAAAAATACTTTTTTCTTTGGTACGGGCCTTTGAGTTTTTGGTGAAAATTTTCTAAAAGACAAAAACTTTTTTTACCGGCTTTGGCTAAAACTAATTTTTAATGAAAGTTTGTTCCAAGTTCTATGGGGTTAAGGGAAAGTCGATTTTTCAAAATTTTTTATTTATCTGAAAAAGCTAAGAAATTAAAATTTTAAGTTAGTTTTGACCAGTAATAAATATCGATATCTTTAACAAAGTTGAAAAAACATTTTGTTGGTATTTAAATGTAGTTTAAGAAAGAAAATATGAAAAATTTATTCGAAGTAGTGCCTACGGTCAGTACCGTAGTACCGGGAATACCGGTATTCCCGGTTCTCGGTATTACCGGGAAATGGTACCGGTTTCCCGGTTCTTAATTCATTCCCGGTTCTGACGGTATTCCCGGGACTACCGGTGTGTATATTTTGTAAAATTTTGTAAAATTAAAATTTGTTCTTTGCTTTTACAAAAAAAATACAAAACATGTGAAAAACACCATTTCCATTTTATTTTTTGAATTTAAGAAAAAAAGTTACATGATTTTTAAATAATTTTACAAACACAACTAAATATTTCTGAAATACTGATTACCCGGTGAAAAATGGTACAAATATGATCATATATGCGTTCATACAGTGTCATGTATGTCCATATATGTAGCATATATGAATATATATGACACTGTATGAATGCATATATGATCATATTTGCAACATATATGTCCATATACGTAAAATGAGGGCATACCCGGTGAAAAATGTTCATATATGCACATACATGTTTCATATGTGATCACATATGAAAAATATATGAACATATATGCTCCATATGAATACATATATGAAGCAATATTTCTTTATTTTTTTTCATATATGCTGATGTATGAATACACATATGCACACATCTGCACATACTGGGACTTATAAAATTTTCAAAAAAAATTCCAAAATCATTTGAACTGAAGTTTTGAACTGAAATTTTGAACTGAAATTTTTTACTCCAAAACGCAAAAAAAAAAATGCCAAAAAAAACTTTAAAAATTTTACAAAAAAATGTTCACATATGTACACATTTGTACATATATGACATGCACTTCCATATATGTCCAGATATATGATGTTTGAATTTTTCTCAGGACTTAGAAAATTATTCAAATTTTTTTTTTCTAAAAACATTTTTTAATTATTTTTTTGTTACAAACAGAAAAAAAGTTGCAAAAAAAAATTTGTGTCTGGGACTTTAAAAAAAAATTTGGATCTTTGAAAATTTAAAAAAAAAAATCGAAAGCATTTCAAAATCAAAAAAAAATATAAAAAGTTTTTTCCGAACTTCAAAAAAAAGGACTTCGAAAATTTTTCAAAAATTGTAAAATATTTTTTTTTAAAACAATCCCGGTGAAAAATGTTCATATATGAATCATATGTGGTCCAAATATGGACATGTATGTTCATATATGTAAATATATGTTACACATGCGAAAATTGGCGGCATGTGTACATATATGGCATGGGTTCATATATGTGCATATGTGTTCATATATGTTTCATATATGTCTGTCCACATGCCGCCAATTTTCGTATATGCTCATATATTAAATATATATGTTCATATATGTAATCATATGTGAAATATATATGATTCACATATGAACATTTTTCACTGGGATTTTTATAAAATTCTTTACTCCAAAATGAAAAACGAAATTAAAAAAATATATGTTACATATGTGACCATATATGTCCATATATTTACATATGCCGCCAATTTTCGCATTTGCTTCATATATGTAATACATATGGGCGAGCATATATGAATAATATATGAATAACATCTGACATTTTTCACCGGGTATGAACACATATGACATATATGCTCCATATATGTCCACATATGTCATATATGGACATATGCCCTCATTTTACGTATATGGACATATATGTTGCAAATATGATCATATATGACTGCATACAATTTTATATATGACCATATATGCTCATATATTTACATATATGCATCCATATATTTACATATATGTATCCATATATGCACATTTTTCACCAGGTAAATAGTGTAATTTAAATATTTTATGGTATAGTATTGTTTTGGTTTTTGAGAACCGGTACCAGGATCAGAACCGGGAATACCGGTATTCCCGGGAATATATCTAGAACCGGGAAACCGTTTTTAAGGTTTAAAAATTATAATTAATTTTTGAAAAGGTCTGAAAAGTCCGAAAATTCTATTCTTAATTACGCAACTTTAAAGTCATAATTCGAAATATGATCACAACTCGTTCTATTTCCTTCCGAATTTCGAAAATTTAATTCTTTTTGTTTCTGACTATAATTTATTTAATATCAATATGGTGCACCAAAAAATTAAGTTGTTAGATATTGACCGTAACTCTACCTAAATAAATTCAGTTGGGTGTAGAATTACGTCCCACAAAATTTTGGGATAAACGGACATATGTAAGGCGTGCCGCATAGGATTACACGGTGAAAATTATGTACAAAAAACTAAAATCGGTTGAAAATCAGAAAAGTTTTTACAACTTTCCAAGGCATATAACGTGTACATTGCAGCTTGAAGAATACAAACTTTTTATTACAGTAGATAATTTCAATAAATCGACTAATTTTAAACCGATTTTAGTTTTCAGTGTCTTATTAGAGAAACATTTTTACTCCAAATCACAATTCGACTCAAAATACCGAAAATATTGAGAAAATGCATAAAAAGTCCTATTTTCCCCTATACTCAAAAGAAATTAGCAGAGAAATTTGTCATTACATTAGAAAATTAATTTTAGCAGAGCAATCTGCTGGTTTCAGCAGAAAAATCTGTTGAAATTACATCGAGTTTGAGCAGTATGATAAATCTTTGGATTTTAGCAGACCCAATTTGCTAAAACTCTGTGTGTGCAATGAAAAAATTTAAGAAAATTTTCTAAATTTTTCTTTTTTTCCAAAGAACAAAATTTCCAAGTTTTTTTAAAGCTCAAACTTTGAAAAAAAAAAACTTAAAAAATTTTGTAAAATTTTGTAAGATCGGGATAACTAAACATTTCTGTAAAATTAATTAAACAATCTGTTTTTTTATTTTTAAATTTTGATAATTTTTTGTTTTGGGTTTTTAAATTTCACAAAAAATCTAAAAAAAATTTTTTTAAAAAAAACTTAGAAAGTTAAAAAATGGCCACAGATTATTTCTGTAAAATAACAAAATAATAATCTGGTAAATATCTGGACAAAAATATTTTGAAATCCAGCATACAGAATCAGTAAAACTGCAGACAATTTTCTGTTATTTACTAAAAATTAATGACAGAGAATTTACTAAAAATATTGATTTCAGCAGAAAAATGTACTAAAAGTTTTGTAATTCAAAGTTATTTTACAGATTTTTTTACAAGGTTGTTCTTTTGAGTGTTGTTGTTCGTTTTTAAACTTCATGGCCGATGCACCACGCATAATCCATGTCCGATTACCCTTAAATTAACACGTACAATTTTCAAAATTTGAAAAAAAATAGTAGAGCAGAATTTTTTGATTTAAAAAAAAAATTGAATATTTTTTATCTAAAACTTCATTTAAATACCAACAAATGTTGTCTGACTTTTTTTAAGATAGCGTCGCTATTTTTTATATTTTATATTTTAATTTCTTAATTTTTTTTTAAAAATCGCCATTTTGAAAAATTGATTACTCAAAACTGACTTGGAATAAAAGGCTGAAAATGAGTATGCAAGTTGCAAAAACTGAGCTAAAATGGAAGACGGCCGGGTCCGAAAGTGTGCGATTTGTCAAGGAATGCCCCTTATATATGAGGAGTTCCGTTTTAGACTTAAATTTTGAGTTAAAAAAGATGTGATTTTTGTTTTGATGGCACATCGATGAAAGTTGGCATAAATACTAGATGCTATTTAAGAATCAGAAATTCGTTCGCGTCAATTAAATCGCGCAAGGGGGTCAAAAGTTATGGCGGTTTTAAGATTTAGCGGTTTTAAAAATCTTAAAAATATTTTAATGATTTTATTTTCTACACATTTGTTGCATGCGTTATTAAAACATGCCAGGATATATCATTTCTTCTAAAATATATGATATAAATTTAACCCTTTAATGACCAAACGATTTAAAAAAAAAATATCTAAGTACCTAAAATCGCGATTAGTTCGCGGTAAAAGAAAAGTTTCACAATTTTTTATAACATATTTAGGCAATAAGCGTTGGTATTACTGAAGAAAATCACGGAAAATTGTATCATTGTACCAGTAGTTAAAAAAAAATCGGTGATGCTTTTTTATAACAAGAAAATTTAATATGGTCCAAAAAATCTATAATCATCAAAATTTTTTAACCCGCCTGTGATTTTATGATGACACATCAAGTGGGCTTTCATTTAAAAAAAATTTCATCCGATTTCGTGTAAAGCCTTGGATGTGCCAGATCAAAACAGGTTTAGATAAAATCATCGCGCTTTCCGCTCAGAATGGCTTAAAGTAAAAAGTCAAAAAGCAAATCAGTTCTACTCGTTAAGGCACGTCTTTTGGTGTATTAAAATGAACATGATGCATTAATTGCTACTAAAAAAAATAGGAAACAGATTTGCAAATTTCGCACAATTTTCAAAAATGCCATAAAATTTTTGCAATTTATTTTTTATAAACCCGCCAGTGATTTTTTTATGTAAACTCACAAAAAACTCGGTTTACGCAAGAGTCCACCAAATTTCGAATGAAACCGCGAATGTGCCTCGCGAAAAACTGGTATTTTAAAAAAATTACGTTTTTTCTTGCGAACTTTGATCTGCTGAAACTCCTTAAATATTCGTGGCACATTAACGGGATTAATTCCAAAATGTTAAGAATTACAACAGCTACCAACTCTAGTTCAACTTTTTTCATTTTATAGAGGGGGCCGAAATCCCTGATCAAAAAACCTCGAAAATTTAAAAACTCTTAATTTTTGGTTTCAAAATTTAACCGTCTTATAACTTCTTACCAAGCGATGAAGCATCTATCAAACCAACATTAAAATAATCTCTTATATGTACTGACTTTGTGTTATGCCGGAAAAGATTGAAATATAAGGAGAACTTAAAAAAAAAAAGCGAAATAATGTAAAAACTATGGATTATTTCAAGCCATTTTTATCGATTTTTTAACTTTAACCCTCTGTAACTTTTACGGATAAAGTGGGGTAATCCTTAAACATTGCTCAGTGATGGTTCAAGGTCTTGTTTACACAACTGCATTTACAGTTTTTCTTAATTCCAAAAACTGCCGGTTTTTTATAACATTTATTTCAGTTTCACTGAGTTGAAATTTAAAAAAGATTTCTTGATATATATTATATTCTCAGTGTATTAATTTTTTTTTTAAATATTTAATTTTGTTAAAAATGTATTGTAATTTGTTGTTTGAGTTTGGCATGAGAATTTTGCTAAGTACTGTTTTACAAGGCTTATGAAATGTACATGATTTAAATGAATGTATGTAGGTTTGAATGTATAATGTTATGTAGACGCTTTTAGAAAATATTACCACAAAAGCTAATGGTAGTTGTATGTAAGAAACAATTTAAGATGGTATTAAGTAAGATTGTCTATTTTGTATGTTTGAGAATTTCATCAAGAATTTTCTGGCTGAGAAGGGTAGGGAGGAACAACATAAAATCATTACAAATACAAAGTATCAAATTAGAATTTAGGTCGACAAGCTAAAATTAAAAAAAAAAAAAAAAAAAAATCTGAGATAAGAAAAATCTTATAAAATTATAAATGTAAGGTATTTTTTTTAAATAAGTAGAAGGTACTTTTCAATAAAGGGTACTTTTTAATAAAAGGAACTTTATAATAAAAGGTAATTTTTAATAAAGGCTACTTTTTAGTAAAGGCTACTTTTTAATAAAAGGTACTTTTTAATAAAAGGTACTTTTTAATAAAAGGTATTTTTTAATAAAAGGTACTTTTTAATAAAAGGTACTTTTTAATAAAAGGTACTTTTTAATAAAAGGTACTTTTTAATAAAAGGTACTTTTTAATAAAAGGTACTTTTTAATAAAAGGTACTTTTTAATAAAAGGTACTTTTTAATAAAAGGTACTTTTTAATAAAAGGTACTTTTTAATAAAAGGTACTTTTTAATAAAAGGTACTTTTTAATAAAAGGTACTTTTTAATAAAAGGTACTTTTTAATAAAAGGTACTTTTTAATAAAAGGTACTTTTTAATAAAAGGTACTTTTTAATAAAAGGTACTTTTTAATAAAAGGTACTTTTTTAAAAAAGGTACTTTTAATAAAAGGTACTATATAATAAAAGGTACTTTTTAATAAAAGGCACTTTTTAATAAAAG